>JAFBJR010000982.1:91030-129260 GCA_016785285.1 Brachirus orientalis | reverse complement strand
AGTTAGGGCTGGTTCAAGTCAACACTGAGCCATTGCTTAATTATGCTGCCATAGGCCTAGACTGCTGGGGGAACAGCCATTATGCAGCGAGCACTCTCATTCTCTTTATTTCTCTCTCTCTTTCTTCGCTGTCTCCTTCTCCCTCCTCTCCTCCCCAAACGCTCATACTTTTATCATGTCAATAACATTGTTTTCTCTCCCGTCCCCTAGTTTGTGCTCTTCCTACTTCCCTCTCTCTCTGTCTTATTTCACAGATATCCCTGATTCCAGAGTTTCAACACCACAGCTCAAATATTATAACTATAACCATTACCATATATCATATAGCTACTTGTTACTGCTAAGGTTAATTATTCTCATTCACCCTTCATCAACGGCTTGTCCTCTTCTGAGGGTCCCACGAGGAGCTGGAACCAACCCCAGATGGTGGCAATGTATGTCACACCCTGAATGAGATGATGATGATAATTGTTCTTAATGTTACTGATTCTTTAATCATCCTGGTCTCTGTCTTTCTTGTCTTTTCTCTCTGTGAATTTTTGATGCTTTGTTTGTAACTTGTAATCTGCTGAACTTGTCTCTGTATATGTGACACCTACTGTACGTCTGTCCGTCCTGGAAGAGGGATCCCTCCTCTGTGGCTCTTCCTGAGGTTTTTCCCATTTTTTCCCTTAAAAGGGTTTTTTTGTGGTTTTTCCTCACTCAATGTGAGGGTCTAAGGATAGAGGGTGTCCGTGCTGTACAGACTGTAAAGCCCTTCGAGGCAAATTGTGTTTGTGATGTTGGGCTATATGAATAAAATTGACTTGACTTAGTCAAATTGCTGCTGGATTTGAATCTTTCGTTTGCTTTTGGTGCACAGTGAATAAGAATGTAGATTGGATTAATTACTTGTTTTACAACCAACAATGGTTCATTAATTACACTCATGATGCTCTCACTGGTCTTGCTGAGCAACTTTCTGCTTCATCTCTCATGACGTGGCAAAATAGAATGGACTCATGTTGTACTTTCATCCCCAACAATACCACCCCTGATGGTTCTGTCACTCGTGCCCTGGAAGGCCTCCGTAGTCTTAGGGAAGAATTGGCTGAAAACTCTGGCATTGACACTTCCATGTGGGGATGGTTTGATTCAGTTTTTGGTAAATGGAAGGCCCTGATGCTCTCTCTCCTCACAGGCGTCATTGTCGGTGTTGCTGTTTTGGCTTTGTTTGGTTGTTGCATTGTCCAGTGTGTCCATGGACTGATTGTGCGCGTTATTGACAAATCCGTCTCCCACCAAATGTTACTTACTTCTGATCTCCCTGACTTCCCTCCTCCGGAATGGTTTGATGACTTTGACAAGCACAGTCCTGACTCTGGTTCTGCCTTTGACTCTGTTCCTTGCCCTGTTTGTGTCAAAGTCTACGCTTCTCATCCATTTTCTTTTACATTCTGTACTGTAAATACCATTATTTTTGACCTATGGCTTAGCTATTTGTTAGGTGTCTATGCCACAACAGCCTCTGCATTGTTTTCTCTCCATCCTTTTATGATGATGTATTTTAAACCAGTGATGGTGTAATACGTTTGATATCCTTCAGGATGGTTCTACATTTGGTATTGGTATTTTACTCAAGGGTTTGTTTTGTGTTTTGATTTTTGAAGAATTTTTATTATCCCTTGCGTGATTTTGTATCAGTATTTAGCATTTGTTTTACTGACTGTGATAAATGCTTGTGGTTTTGTATTGTTTGTTTTCCATTGGGATTTTCCTTCTGGTTGATCTTTTAATCAAAAGGGGGGAAAATGTAATAGAAAATCCCTATATCTATCACAATTTCATAATATCAACCATGTTTTTCATGTATCTGCTTCATTTTCGTCTCAAGGCCATTCTCCCTGTGCTGCCAGCAGTGCTAGCCTCCCGTACCTTTCTACCTCCCATTTGATTCATTTTCGTATCAAGGTCATTTTCGTTTCAAGGCCATTCTTGCTTCTGCCTTTTATGGACAAACACTCTTCTCTTATGTAACCATCTTTTGCCTATAAGAAGCTGTGACTCACTCCACCATTTTCAAACTCCTTCACAGATTATATGCTTTGTGAACCTGTTCCTTCTGCAGAATAAAAAAACACAAAAGACAACTGGTGGACTCTCAAACTCTTTATTTCTCTCTCACTGCACACACGAAATTTTCAAAACACAGGTCATAAAAGAGTAAACACAAGGCAGAATCCTGCAATCTCATCGGCTGCTTCCCTTCAATGCCATGTCTCTATATCTGACTTCCAGACCTAAATTCCTTTTCTTTTCTTCTCCACCTGACTTTTCCTCTCTTCTCCTCTGCCTCAGTCGAGAGGTAGACCCTCTCTTTTCCCTGCCTTCCAAGCAGGTATCACCTCCTGGCCTTGGTGGTCGTGTGATAGCCTGATAGTCTGATAGCTGCACAACAGCCCGTCAATGCTCCGCGACTCCACACAACTGGACCGGACCCGAAGACGAACACTTACTTCTAGCCCCCCCAACTCAAAGTAAGAGGTTGTGTCTGGGTAGTTAGAGTAATATGTTCTATTTGCCTTGTGTTGAACGTGTCGGACTGCGCATCCACATGTTCGTGTGACAAGTGTTTTATCTGTGTTTAAACTGTTGTTTAATCTCCTTGTTTAGAACGATGTTGATCGCTTCTTATGTTTTATTGTTGTTTGCGGTGCTCACCGCTTCGCTGTTGTGCATCTGCTTTGCCGTGCCCGGCGAGCAGATAGATCGTGTGTGGAGATGGTGGCTGTGTAAACTTTAAATTCATAGACTGACTTGGCTTCGCCTGCGTCAGCCTGTGTGGTTTGACTGCCGTCGGCTCACGCTGCACGTGATCCTTTGTTCATTCATATTAGACGTTATGCTTTGAACTTCCCTCCTTGTACACACATTCAAAACTTTCTCCCCTCTCTCTCTCATTCATTCTTTTGTGAGACTTCGCTCACAGACACCATCTTGCGCCAACCACGTGTGCCTACCGCCTTACTGCAGCGCATGGGCTTCGGTCCGAGATCTGCGGCATTCTTTGACTTACTCTTTGGCGCTATTTGCATGGCCGAAAGCATGGCCCTACAGTAACTGCTACTGTGCCTGCTTCTCCCCCCAAGGTCTGCCATTCTGGTAACAAACCGCGTCACTTCCTTTCTTCTTTGTGTACTTCCTATTTTCCACTCTTAACCACCTTTTTGTTAACCTTTTATGTTGTACATAGCCTGCCTTTTATTAGCTGTAGTTAGTGACATTTATTAATTCAAATAAATAATAATTTTACTGTTTATTTAATCTTCACTGATTCGTTATTCAATTTATATTGTGTCATTTGTATACTGTGACAAATGGGGTTGAGAGAGCCAGTGCTCAGATTCATTACTTCAATACTATTTAATTGCGATATCAGCAGATATTATAGTCAATTACAGTGATTGTGTAGACTGTTTTTCCATGTTTTCAGGGTGGTGCCCCGAATTGATTTTTCATTGATTTTAAAAAAAAAAAATAAAAAATAAAAAAGTCTTATCCTTCTTAGCGACAAAGAAAAAACCTGCCCCGAGAGGAGAGGACAAGGGCCTGATTAACCTGCAGCTACAGATTCAGAAATGTATCTCTCTCGGGGTGGGAGATACTGTATAGCTTACTGGAGGGAAGCGTTGAACCAGGAAGGAGATCGTGGGGCAGTCATATGGACGATGAGAAGATAGTGAGAGGGCTTTGGATTTGTTAAATACTTCACCGAGGTCATGGTACGTTGCAGGAGCGATTCTAGGATCAGAGATTTAGGGGCGCTGAGCACCCAGAGAGCTGCCAGCCAGGCAAGATAAATTTCACTGTTTTTCACATTTGAACACAATTTAATTCCCACATTTGTGAAAGAAAAGCATAACACTTTTTGGGAAAGTCTGTGACTAAACCATCAAATCTGATAAAGGTTATTTAAATACTGAGCCACAGCAAAAGAAGAATGGATGGAATCGCAAAAGAAATATATGGTAATCCTAATTTCTGGAAGAAGATAAATCATTTTGATACAGCAGCTCCTCAACATACACATCAACAGTGTGTATGATTCTGGAGTAAACCAGCCTCCTATAGTGAGTACCAAAAACACACAAAAGTGACCATGGACTTATTTTTTGGACTGTTATTTTAATTGCAATGCACAACATGTGAAACACTAACAGAAATAGATTGCTTTTTTTATTTATATTATATAATACAAATACATAAATAAAAATACACTTAAAAAAGATAAGTGCTTGAAATCCACAAAATAATAATTATAATAATAAATAATAATAATAATAAAATAATAAAAGAGAGGCAATCCTGCCTATGATACAATGTAACATCTTTGGACACTGGATTTGTGTGTGTGTGTGTGTGTGTGCTCATCACAGATAATCTGCCATCCCCACTATGAGAATGCATGAATACAGGCCCCCCTAATGACTACTTTAACCTATGTGAAGATCTGTAGCAGTGGCATCACTGCGTTTTTGCTTCAAAGTTTCAATCACTGCATCTTTGTATGTCTGTGCTTGGGCAATATCTATGGTCTCCTGTAAGTATCTGTGCAAACCTGCTGTTACAGACAGTAGATCCTTGAAAACAAACAGCAAACACACTGAGGAGAATTTACTGAGTTTTGCCTTCAATCCCACTGCCATAGGTGTGTTGATGGTGGAGAGGCACTCAATGATGGCAGGGAAATTATCAAGCACTGCAGTCACTGAACGAACCTGGCATGCCCAGCGTGTGTTTGACAACTGCACAAGTTCACTTTGCTCTAATCCTAATTTCTTCTGAGTGTCCACAAAGTTATGATGGTTCACAAGTGAAACACTGAAGAAGGAATGGACACTTTCAAGCATGTTGAAAAACTCTGTGGCTTCAGAAACAGCTCTGCATGTGAGACATAGGACCAGATTCAACTCATGGGCGTAGCAATGCACATATATTGCCTCAGGGTGCTGCTCTCTTCTGCTTCATCATGACCTTGAAATTAAATTCCTTGCTTCCCCAAGAAGCAGGTCACTGCCACAATACGTTCCATGTACTCCCTTCTTTCACTTATTTCAGTGGCACTTGCTGCCTCTATCTGTTCTAGCTGTTCCAAAACACTACACTGTCCTTGTGTGACTGAGTGGTTTCATGTTTTTGAAACTTGCTCAATGCCTTTTGCCAGTTACTGACTCCATCGTTCACCAGTGCATCATATCTGAGATTTTTGCCAAACACCAGACAAGCGAAGCAGAAAGCAGCATTTTTTCGAGAGAAATATTCTAACCATTTAAAGCTTTTGAACCAGTTTTCTTTAAGGAGGATTATCAGGGGTCAGGGGTGAGTCGATCTGTCTAACCAGGTCTGAGTCAATGAAATTGTCGTCGGCACCTGAGTCAAAGAAAACCTTGAGTGGAAGAGTGGAGCCCTGGTGAGAAAGTGAGGCAGCTAGAGTAGTCTGTTGGGAATAGCGGGGCTGAGTTACTGTCTTACTCACCTGGGTGCTCCTCTCCCCTGGCAAGCAACCACTGCAAGGCCTGAGTGGACACTTGCGTCGGATATGTCCAATTCGTCCACAGTAGATACATAGTCCAAGTCTTAGTCTCCTTTGCCGCTCATTGGAGGTTAGACGGGTGATGCCAAGTTGCATGGGCTCAGAAGTTTGGATGGAGGAGCTAGGAGCGGTGACTGTAGAGGAATCCTGAGACAGGGAATCTGGAGAGGAAGGAGAAGAAGAAGAGGCGGACCAGGGCTGTGCAGGCTGGGAAGAAACCTGACTCGATGCTTTTAATTCTCAGCGCCTCTCTCGGATGCGATTGTCAACTCTGATAGCTAAACTGATAAGAGCCTCCAGAGACTCTGGTTCGTCTCTTGTAAACAACTCATTCCTTAACTCATCATTTAGCCCCCTGTAAAACACTGTCTTAAGACCTGGACAGAAACTAAACTAAAGCACCGGTTGGCCGGCTGGCAAGGCTCAGGAGCTCAGGAATCGGCAGGTACTAAAAGAGGAACAAAAAAGTCAAGTCAATTTTATTTATATAGCCCAACATCGCAAACACAATTTGCCTCGAAGGGCTTTACAGTCTGTACAGCATGTGACACCCTCTATCTTTAGACTCTCACATCGAGTGAGGAAAAACTCCACAAAAAAAAATGGGAGAAACCTCAGGAAGAGCCACAGAGGAGGGATCCCTCTTCCAGGACGGACAGACGTGCAGTAGGTGTCACATGTACTGAGACAAGTTCAGCAGATTACAAGTTACAAACAAAAAAGGCGAGCGTTAGTAAAAAGCCGACTACTTAAAGCTACAACACAACATGACAGGGGTTACCTGGTGAAACTGGGAAGACGTGCTGACACCAGGAAGCAAGAAACCAGGGTTTAAGTAGTAAACAGCTGATTGTGATTTATGACACCACGGCATCATACTACTGTATGATGTGTGCTACTGTATACAGAAGCACACTTGCACACTATTAATGGGCCTTCTATCAACACTTATTTTCCAGAGCTTAAAAATCAATAAGCTCCATCAGCAATTAAAAGAAGAAGAAGAATGTACAGTCAAAACTTAAAAATAAAATGCGATTTAACAATATTAGTCCACAAAGTTTTAATGAATATTTCATTCATTCATTGAAATAAAAGTAAATCATCATTTTTATTTGTCCTTGAAAATACATGTGACAGCGACACAATGAAACAAGTCTTCTTGAGTCTGCGCAATTGCATTATACATGGAATACATATATACATGGATCCTTTTATTTCATTCCCATTGATTTAATTCAAACAAAATAAAATTACAAATACACATTAAACATTAGAAAAATAAAATAAAATTCTTGCACTCACCAAAATGGCTGTGTCCAAAGCACTCATTTCAGCACAAAATTCATCCTCCTTTCTTTCCTCAAGAAGACCTCAATGGTTCAGTCGTACAGTTTAACAGTGTGTTTCAGTTCCAACAATAAATCCTTTTCTATTGACATGGAGGTAAATGCTGAAAGCCACATCTGTCCACTTTGCCAACCCAGTGTTGCCCCAAACACCAAATCAATCGGTTGCAAACAAAAGGCATTCCCAGCAGAACAATTTGCAGTGCCCCTCGGAAGCCGTTAGCCTGGGGTACCGTTCATAGTTGCTAATATGAAAGTGGCGGACAAACTCTTTCCTGCCTGGGACAGGTTAGCTAACATGGGGGTGGGCCGACTTCTTCTTATCTAGCTTCTAGCTTCTCTTGAAATGTCCTTCTTGAAAATGGCCTAGCAAGTATATCTACAACCAAATCGTCTTCTCCTCCTTCAGTCACTGAGGGGGTTTAAAAATAGCACACTAGTTTTTGGCCAGGCGTTCCCAGGCCAGTCAAAAGGCATGGTCTCTCCAGTGAGTCCTGGGTCGTCCCCGGGGCCTCCTTCCAGTGGGACGTGCCCGGAACACCTCACCAGGGAGGTGTCCAGCAAGCACCCTGACCAGATGCCCAAGCCACCTCATCTGGCCTCATCTCTCGATGCGGAGCAGCGGTTCTACTCTGAGCCCCTCCCGGATGACCAGGCTTCTCACCCTATAAGGGAGAGCCCAGACACCCTGCGGAGGAAAGTCATTTTGGCTGCTTGTATTTGCGATCTCGTTCTTTCGGTCATTATCCACAGCTCATGACCATAGATGAGGGTAGGAATGTAGAGATACTTAAACTCCTTCCCTTGAGGCAGGATCTCATCCCCAACCCAGAGAGGGCACTCCACCCTTTTCCAACTCAAGACCATGGTCTCGGGTTTGGAGGTGCTGATTCAAGATTCCCGGGCCCATGGTTGGTGTAGTGGTTAGCACTCTTGCCTTTGCAGCAAGAGGTCCCGGGTTCACAACCTTCTGCAAGTAGTTTGCATGTTCTCCCCGTGGTCCAAAAACATGGTCCAAAAACATGCAGATTTGGGGATTAGCACCAGCGGCGCCCCTGAGTGATTGATTGAGTGATTCTTATCCGGTGTGAGTGATTCACATCCGGTTGTGAACTGCTCCAGTGACAGCTGAAGATCACGACCCGATGAAGCAAACAGGACCACGTTGTCTGAGCCCACTGAATGGCTGCATTTAGAAATCCTGTCAGTTGACAGTTCCACTCTTAACCCGAGTGTTTAAGACATGTGGTCGCAGGTCTGACGATACAACTACAAAATTGATCATCAACCTACAACCATCAACCTAAGTGTGCATGTGGATACCCTTATTATTTTATACATATTTACAAGAAAAATATTAAAATTAAATTAACTTGCATTATGATTACGATCATGATTTCTGGTTAAGCCAGCAGAGAAGGCCTTGCTGGTCCTGATGGCCCACCACTGTATTTTAATGGGGGTTGGTCAGTTTGAGGTAGCATTGATTCTGAAGTACATTCAACGCAACTTCCTAAATATTGCTCATTATGCAATATGCCTTTGCTATTTTTGCTATTTGTTCATTTGATTTATCTGAGACAGATGATAAGCACTGGCATCTCCTACTTTTGCTTCTATATATTGTTAACATTGTATTTTCACCAGTCCTTTCAGACAACATGACCATATACTGTATCTCAAATAATTAATCAAGGATTATCATCAGCTGTTCAAGCATTTATTTCCTGAAATCAGTCTCTTACCAAAGCATCACTTCATGATACACTACCCCTTTTGTATAAGGAACATTGGACTAATTTTGCATACATGGTGCATGTGTTATGAAGCCACACAATTTAAAAACTTTACAACATTAGCCAAAACGCAATTAAAGTTATATGGCAATGTATTGTGAGTCCTTAAGCAAGAAAATATTAACTTTAGGCTCAGGAAGGATGGTGACACTTTATGAGTTAAAACAGAGTTCAGATATTGCTGCAAAATTGTGTTTTCTGCCAAGTGGATAAAATATCATGGTAGAGATTATCGCTGTTATTTTATTATCTCTACTGAGGTAGTATGGGAAATGCCTGTATTTTGTACGATTGAAATGATTGCTGTAAAATATGACTGTGTGTTGCTCTGTGGAAAATTGTTTGAAGAGGGGGGGACAGAAGGCGTGACTGGGTTTAACACAGCCAGTCCAAACCTTGACCAATCAATGAGCTCCTCCGCAAGTTTCATTTCGCCATGGACGAAGGAGACAGCAGCAGTGTCAGATGGAGGACAACTGATGTTCTGGTCAGGGAGGTCCAAGCTGATGATATGATATAAGAAGAAGGGCCAAACAAAAGCTCTCTGAGCACCGGAGGCAGATGGTGGCCACCGGGGTGCGCATCAGAGGCCATGATGCATGTCACCACATGGACCACCTCGCAGGATAGATGTAATCATCTCCTTTCCTGTGTCATGGAAAGCAGTAAAAAATTAAAATTAAGTGACAATTACATTATACATGGCAGTAAATTATTCGAGGCATTATTCTCGTGGTCTTGTGGTGCATTCCTGCTCTGTCATCCCCAAATAGGAGGAGCTTTGGTGCTATAATCTCTCCCCATATCTCCTTCTCCTCCTCCTCCTCACAATAATGTACTCCATCTTTGTAGATCATGTTAAGCATTATAATGAAGAAAAAAAAAAGTAATAACATGAAACAGGTAAATCCTTAAGACACCGAACATGACTTACATTTGAGCGTCTTTTTCTTTTCTTTTGAATTTTTATGAGATGAGAGAAGCCGAATATATATTCACTATCTGATGCCGAGGCTGTTTGTGTGTAGTGGAGGATAAAGTAAAGGATCCTCACCACATTGGGTGTTTCAGTAATGGGGTAGAAAATTAGTGAGAGTGAGTGATTGATTGTGTAAATAGGCCTAGAGTATTCATAAGACACTGAACCCTTGCTTTTGTTTTCCCTTTTTACATCAAAGGCTAGTGCCATTTTATACATGAATTCTTCAACCTAAGGCCTGTATTTACACATACATACATTTAATTAATTTTTATTTCATTTATTTAATTACGTACAGTATTGTTCACACAGGAGATACTATATTTTGTAATCAGAAGGGAAGTATGGCAAGTCACTGACCATCTGAACAATATCACTGATTAATGAAATATTACTGATTAATCATTCTTTGATTTAGTTTATTGATTGATTGATTGGATGGGTTAGTGATCTGGTCTGAGTTGATATTTTACATTATGATAATTTGATTTAGAGGCTAGTTGTTGCTGCTATTTTTTTGGTTCATTGTCTGTGTGTGTGATTTAAAGACTGGCATTATGGTACTCTGAAAATACACTTTAATTCATTTGACTTGGTCTGAGTGAATTTTAGGATAAGGAAACCTATTTTTGTTAATTGTTCTTTAAGGGCTGACAATATGAAAAACAAGGGAATAATTACACAATGTCAAAGATGTTCTCTAGTTATGCAAAAGTAACTACCCCTGTGGACTGTGAACAACCCTCTTATCAGTGGTATTGCAAATATATCGAAAAAGTTGGCCTGCAATAGACCAACTGTCCAGACTTTTACTAAATTACCTACTATAGCTTAGTAAACTCCCCTCTGGAAGTGTTATCAGAGCAAGTACAATGGATACAACAATGGAGTCTCTTTACCTTTTCCACATTTATTGCACACACACAATAAACATTCACACACTAGTTAGTCTACCTCCTCAGCTACACTAGCCTACTGACACTTTTGTTAGCCAGTTGTTAGTTATTCAGTTAGACACTTGGTTAGACATTTATTTAGGTTGTAAACCTGCAATGCAAACACAAAAACAAAACCCAGAATTAACTAATGAAATTATACAATTATTCATGTGACATTAATTCTTGTCTTGAATTACTAGCAACACTAGCTTATAATTACTCGCCTGCAAGGTGTACCAGTCCTGACGATTATTTGTGATTATAAGTGAAATGAAACGGATTAGTCAATTGCACTTTCTGATAACCTGTGCATTCTCCACACACACAGTCTGTAGATTAGGAAATTAATTATACAAACCGTAAAGTGAGATGAAAGATAATGCAGTAATCATCATTACAGTCATCTGGTTTGATTAACATACATAAAACATAAATATAAAACATACCAGCCACTTAGGGTGTGTCCTGTATGTATAAAGACATATTAAGTCTGCAGGAAAACCTAACATAATCATAACAGCCACCATAACTTGTTCAAACAGTTAGACTTTTAGATATGAAATTCACTCATGACCAAGCACATAAAGTTACACTCTTAAATTTGAACATGCTACTGTACATCTCAATATGAACAACTATAGCACAAGGTAGTTTTAATGTCCAGAAACAACACGTCTTGGTCATGGTAACATCCTTCACCGAAACACACCACATGGAGGGGACACCGGTTGGTAAACCATTTTTATTTACACCCAGCATGTGATTTGCATTGATTTTCATGTGTGGATATAATTTGCTGTGTCAATGTTGTAATGGAAAATCCTATATCTAATCGTGTTTTCAATATATATGTATCAACCTTTTATATTTGGCTTATGAAAATGTTCTATTTAGCTCATGTGCAGAAACGCACATACTTCAGCTCTTTACCTCACAACTATACACAACTTGTTTCATTATAACAGATAAGATATACCAGCGTGACCTTGGACAATTGCTGCCGCCCTAAAAACTTCTCTCTGTTTCCCATGACTTTGCCTCCTCCCTGTGTAGCCTTTTGTCTATAAGAAGCTGTGATTCACTCCACCATTTTGAACTCCTTCACAGACAACTTCGTGGTCTGTAAACGTGTTCCTTCTGCAGAATAAAACACAAAAGACAACTGGTGAACTCTCAAAATTTCTTTATTTCTCTTACCTGGGAACACACGAAATTTCCACAACAATTTTCACGCTTTAGGCTGAAATATATGGTATGGTATGGTATGGTATGGTATGGTATGGCACACCATTCACCATGTATTTAGTATCAACATCAGCAGCAAGCCATAACATGATGCCAAATTTGTCTGGTTTGCTGGCAATGTAGTGAATGAAGCTGCATCTTACCTTCGTTAGAAAGAGCTGCTCATCCACAGTAATGGTAAAACCAGGCAATGCCATTTTGTTTAAATCAGTCCCAAATTTCAAAATAAATAGATATGTAATGCGAGTATAGCTGGTGATAAACCTGACAAAACCTGACAAAACGTAAATTGAAACGAGTGAGTGAGAAAACGATTACGTCGGCCTTTCAAATCGGCAAGATGGAGTGCTTGATGGAAGGGAGAGTTGCTTATTGTAGCTCACAGATTCAATATTTAAGTGCCTTACAGTGCCTGCAAAGCAGAGCTGAAGCAGGTAATATGTGATGAGCTGAAGAACAAAGGCGTACTTCCCGCCACTGTGACGGTGGAGAAGGCAAAGGATGTCATGCAGGAGGTGAACTCTAAAGTGGCAGATGTATGTATTTATTTATTTAATTTGTTTAATTTATTTATTTTTATTTATTTGTTTTTAAATATATATATATATATATATATATATAAATAATAATGATAAAATGGCAGATGTTGCTGGCAAACCCATTCCTGGGGTGGAGCCTGACCCAATCTCTGGTCATCAATTAGGTATGACCACAGAGGACCTCTGTCTAACTCCCCGCATTAAGGAAATGGAAGTGCAAGCCATGCATCTCTGTATCAGGGCTCGAGATTGAAAAGGGGTCTGTTCCTCCATGCCAGTTTTTCAAAATCCCGCTCTTGCTTCTGCTGACATAAGTAACCACATTTCTTTAGCCCCACCCTTCTGTGAATCTGAGGTTGATTCATTTTTTTGTCTCTCGAGCGCATAGCTGCTGCTTTAAATTGGCCTAAAGAGTTGGGCCCCTTTTACTGCAGTACAAGCCTGTAAGAAAGGCCCAAGAAGTGTGTTCTAGTCTCTCAATTGAAGAAATTATCAAGTTTATTGCAAGTGTTGCAAGTTTATGAACCTGTTCTAAAAAAATTTTTAGAAATGGTGACAAAACTGCCAACTTGCGTAATGAGGGAGTTTGTGCAAGAAAGTTAAAAAAATGGTGTCAGTCTTGTAAAGTAAAGGCATTTGAGGAATTGAGAAAGCTGATTTTGATTGAAGAATTTAAGAAATCTTAACCAGAGCGCATCTTTATTTATTTAAATTAACAAAAAGTACAATCAGTAACTGAAATCTCAACTCTAGAGGATTAATTCATTTTAACACACAAAACCGTCTTCTCTTCCACTAATAGTTCAAATGTTCACGATCTTAAGATTCATTCTCCAAAAGCTAAAAAAGTAAAAATATTGTCACGATCCTGGCCATCTGATAGCCGTCTGCCCAATCCTTAAATAGAAAGGGCAATCCAAATCCACTAAAGCTCATGCTGGTGTTGGTCTAATAAAACAATCTCTACTCCGGTAATCAACCCAGAACCCAAGCCTAAATTTAAAACACACAAAGATGAGATAGATCCTAAATATAAACCATTTATCTCATACAGATTTGTGTCACTCACGGGTGAAGAAAAACAAAGTTCCAGTAACATTTCTGAGAGACACAGGTGTGTCTCAATCGTATATTTTATCAGCCTCAGACATCCTGCAATTCTGATTTGTTACGGTGGGGCATTAGAGTGAGCATAATTAAAGCTCCTCTACACATAGTGCATCTGCAGTCCCCACTCAAGACATCAAATGGACAAAGTTGTAAATTTGTCCGAGTCATTTATGGCTACTTTAGATGAATGTGAGTTCACTTCTTCAGTGTCACCCATATCTGGAAGTAAGAAAAGAAAATGTGAAAAAGTGAGCAGAAATGAGCTTAAATGTCACTAGAGGGAGACATGTACGTATGTATGTTTCTTTATTGAAAATGGTGTGGACTTCTGGTTCTGATATTGTAAACAGTGTTAATCAGTTGGTTGTGCCAAAAGAATATTGACCCCAGGTGCTTAGTTTGGTACATGCCAGTTTAGCTGGTCAATTTGGTATTACAAAAAAAAAAATTTAGAAGAAAAAAAACTTCTTCTAACCCGGATTAAAACAGATGTGGCTAAATACTGCTGTTCGTGTCACGTGCCAAATAGTAGGAAAATTAAATCAACCTGTTCCTGTGCACCACTGCATCCCATACCAGTAATCAGTGAACCATTTGAAAGGGTTTTGTTGGACTGTGTGGCCCATTGCAAAAAACAAAATTTGGACATCAGTACATGTTAACAATCATGTGGGGCAAGGTGGTACCCAGAAGCCATTCCATTAATGATCATGAACAATTTGGGAGAAATTCAGAGTTTATAATGGGTGTGTATTGCATCAGGCACAGTGAGTGATGTTATCGCTAGTGTGAACCATGAAAAGACACAAAACTTTCAGGAACAACTCGCTGTAAATCCCAATCCTTTGGTCCCACAGACATAAAAAATACATCAAAACGTAGGAAAATTTGTTGGGGTTCTTGTTATGCAACTTTAGAAGCTGACAGACTTATACTTTAGGTTCAGCAAGGCTCAAAGCCCAAGGAAACCCAGTTTCACTCCCATGAAGACTCCATTACAACTGCCACCTCAGACAAAATCTCAGACTGAGACTGAACGACTTTCGCTCTGTGGCCACTTTTTTTTTTTTAAAGATATCTATGCAAATCTTACACCATGTTGTTCAGGAGCTTCTCAGGACACTCACAATGTCACAATGTGTTTGTGGTTTTTCAATAGGACCTACAGTTTTTAATTTTACAGTGAGTTGTTTGGATGGTGCTTAAGAGTTCTTTCTCTGTATTTTTAACTGTCACTCAGCAGGTGTGACACACATGCACACATTTTGGCACCATCACCATGGTAAGCTTAATTGGAGGTGCCAAACAGCTGTCTGTACATCTGTGCCACCCCCCCAAAATATTACTGTCTGAATACTCAGTTTTAAAGGTTATAGGGGCCAATAGTGTGCCATTCTTCTGTACATTTTTCAAAGCATTTCATAACATCATACCATCAAACTATCGTAGACTGCAGACAGCACACTGCATCATTGTCTAGTTTTGTATGTTATGCATACACACGTCTCTTTGACATGGACTGGACTGATGTGTTAGACAACAAATCTTTATTATTGAAAGTTTTAAAGAAGATAAAAGTGACAAATACCAGAACATCTTAAGAACACGTAACATTTACTGTGTTTTACACATCTCCTCTTGTTTTGGAGACAGACGCCACAACCCCTCCTCTCTGGCTGCACCACCATCTGCACCTGCAAAACAACAAACTATTCAATCCAACGTTCACATGCTGTCATTATGATTCACTCAAAGAGGAATTGTGGCATTTTGGACTTGGACATGCAATATTATCAGAAAGTTGACCATTGTATTGGTGAAAACAAACAGGCATTTTTAATGGACATTAAGTGAAATGTCACAGATTATATTACAGCCACTGCTGCCACATCACAGTTGCTGGCAAAGACCCTCATATTTTAACAGTATTAAATATATTTCCAATCTTTGAGTTCAGATGTATGTGTATATGTTCTAAATAACATAATAACTTGGAGATGTTTGATAAATTAATTAATTTATCAAACATCTACAGGATTTATTTTCCTATTCAAAATAATATTAGGTGCACGAAACAAAATGCACCTGGACACACCCCCTTGGCATGGCACTGCGCCTGGCCTGGTCTACGAAATTAGAGCCCATAGAGTCTGTGGCTCATGGCTGGGTCTCAGCAGCGGGGGGTGCTCACAGCACAGTCAGCTCTTCCTTGTGTAGCTTGATGAAGAATACCAGTCTGACAGACAGTAGTAGCAAAGGACTGAGTAAGTGGACCATCCGGAATCGTCACAGTGTGGGACAAGCTTGATGACTGACACACTGGCATGTAGGTATTTTTTGCCTAACATTCTGGCTTCATAATGACACTGTCCATGGTCACTAATCTGCCATTAAATAAATTATGAGAACATCTCAGGAGCCACAGCTTTGGATGAACTGCTGAAAGGTGAACAATCAAATCATGAAGCAGTATTGGCTGTTCATTACTACATGTACTGTTAGGAAAAAGTCAAATGACCAGAAACTTTTGACCTCGATTAGCTTAATAAGAGAAGAACTTATGAGCTTGAATAAACAATGTTAGTTTAAAGGGGTAAGTCAGTTGATTTGTAAAGCCGATTTACTGTATCATATTTGTGACTTAGGCTTGGTGTATTTATTTTTTCCAGCTGTTTATGTCAGCAGGGTTACAGCTACTATCAGAAACCCATCCCTTAAGTAGAACATTCAAAAGCCCCACAATCCTCAGCACCTTTCCCCACTGTTTGAATTCAGGCAAACTTAACGGAAGAGGAAAACTCCTCATTTGACACGTCATGTGACCATGACTGGTACATCTGTGTACATTAAACCAATTTTAAGCAAGCTTCGATGTTTTAGATGATGTATTAAAAAAATCTATGAAGTGAAGCCCTTGCTCCCATTCCAATGATGCTGTTGCTTTGCAAACCCTTGGTGGTTCAGTGTTTTTTTTTATGTTTGAGTGAAAATATGTGGAAACCCATCACCCATGCTAGTGTTAATAGAGTCCAGTGAAGATATTCAGCAGTTACCGTTCTCTGCATCAGGAGGATCAGGAACTTGGGAAATCTCTGGTAAAACAAGCATCTCGAGTCTTTACAAAGTTAATTAAATGTTAGAGGAAAGTGACAGACAAGCTACATCTCAGTGACAGTGGGCTCTGAAGAGCATCTACCTGTAATGGTGCCAAGGCTGGAGTTATCAAAGAATTGTTTGGGACAAGCTCTAGACCACAACTCCGAGCTCCCCGCCACATCAAAGAATCTGCTTTCAGGATAGTTGAATAGAGAGACATTTGGAGATTCCAACGCTGTCTTGGGAGGTTCTAGTATTTTCTTGGGTGGGGTAAGGAAGGTGGAGGACTCTGAGGCATATGGGAGGCACCTCTTGGTGGGAGTGCAGGGTGATGAAGGCCTGTCCATTTCAGCTTTACCCTTCACCTTCAGCTTGATGGCTCTACTCTTCCACTTGCCAATTTCTGTCTGCAGAGTGGACACCAAGCTGTGGAGACATGTAGAAAGAGGTCAAGTGGGATGAAAAAAAAAAAAAAAAAAAAAAAAGTATTTTTAGAGTGGTTCCACTCTCAGACCAGTTCTCACCTTTCCAACTCTGTTATCTTCAGATTAAGCTGCTTGACTTCCTCCTCCAGTTTGGCCTTGTCCAGTAGAATGCTGCTCTTGATCACCAAACCTCTAGGGTTGGTCAGTTTAGTGTGAAGGTCCTCACCCTGCAGGACTGAATACAACACAAAAAAATAAATGTAGAGTTACCTTAATCTGAACCAACTCTTGACAAGTGACAAATCAGCTGAAAACATGAACCATCAAACATGACTGAAGTTATTTCAGTCATAATTCCACAGCTGTTATATAATGTCATTACTGCAGTGACATTAGATAAGGCTTTGTCAATAAATATAACATACACTGAAGAATAAATACAATGCCAACCTGTCAAGTCTCGTCACCTACAAACTGTAATCAATATTTGTATTCTAACACAGACTGACACAGCAAGTGTGTGCTGGTAATGAATGTGATGTTCATCTGTTTGTCCTCATTGTTTCCTTCCCAGCTTATGTGTTCACTACTGGTGTGCAAATAGTGGTTAAATGCAGAGGTCAAATTCTCAAGTCTAATCCCTATCTTTAACCATTACTTTTAGTGTGTAACCCTAACCTTAACCCAATCACAATTCAAAATTTAGTCCTAAACTTTACCAGTTCGTCAAAAATGATGGTCTGTCACATTAGGACCAGGTTTTGGTCTACATGAGGACTACTGGTTCTGACAAAGACAATGTTTATGACAGAAAGGTCCTAAAAAAGTGAAAAAAAAAAAAAAAAAAAAAAAGTTGACTTACATGACTCTTCACCCTGCTGTTGTGATCGCCTTAAGACCTCCTTCAGCTTTCTCAATGAATCTTCCTTTTCTTTCAACACCATGTTCATTCTGTGGATCCTGAGAAGAGAGAAGCTTTGGTCAAAACACAGCTGTAATTAACACAAACAAGGTAAAGAACTGCATCTTGTCTTTTCTTTAAAAGATGGTCTCACAACAGCCTCTTAGCTACAGTCAATAACAGACAATAAAACAGCAACAAATCGACAAATCTTACTCTTGTTGATGTTTTTCAGATGCTGAACTTAACTCCACCTCCATTTTGAACAATTTAGTCTGGAGTTTTTCCAGCTCTGCAGCACTGGGTAATGCTTTTTTCTAAAGTGAGAAGACAAAAATTACAATATGAGCTCCTTATTATTTTAGTCAGACAACCAAAATCCAATGGGTGTAAATAAATGTTAAAT
The DNA here is from genome assembly GCA_016785285.1 of Brachirus orientalis. NCBI lineage: Eukaryota > Metazoa > Chordata > Actinopteri > Pleuronectiformes > Soleidae > Brachirus > Brachirus orientalis. The sequence continues at coordinate 110,904 of JAFBJR010000982.1, read as the reverse complement.
TATGTCACCAAGCCTCTTCAACCAAGTCTTTAGCCCTGAATAACGGATCTTTAGACAAACCTCATACTCTTGCAGTTTGTTCCCAAGTGTTTGAATGGTTGTCTCCTTCTCGTCATTGTGTGTACGGCTGTCCTGCAGCTCTCTCTGAAGGAGCTGAGTGGCCTCTTTATGTCTGGACATTATGCTGTTGGCTTCTACCTGAGCCTCCTGCAGCTGCACATTTTGTTCCTTTAGAGTCTGAAAAACAGAAAAATAAACATCACCAGCTGATTGACAGATTTGACTGACATGGGACAACAGAAGCAGAGACACGTTACAGAATTAATTTTTTTTTTTTTTTTTTTTAAGGGAAAGGTGGTCATATATTTAGATAACATGCTGGTTCCATAGAACCGAATCAACATCGGATAAAAGGGAATGCTTAAACACATACACTAACAGCTCTCAGTGTACTAACTAGCAACATCAGTCATAAGCACAAAGAACAGACATACTTTGACTTTTTGTTCCATCTGCTGGAGCTGAAGAAGAAGCTGCTGGTTGTCCTTCAGCAGGGCCACCTCTGCTTTGAGAGGAACACTGTCCAGTGCCTGCAGCAGAGTGGAGCTTTTGCTTCTCTCATCTTTCAGCTGAGAATAAGCGTGAGTCTCTAGCAGGTTCAGCTCTTCACTCAGACCATTATGGTCATCAGTTATGCTCTGCAGGAGGCCCATGAACACATAAGGTGTTAGAAAACCATTATCTTCATTGATAGTTGAAAGATGCACCGATATTAAGCTGTTTTTTTGTATGGCACCAATTATATGTAAAAAAATTGAAAAGGTAATTCATGTGGCTGAAAATATAGTCTAAGTAAACTTAGACTATATTTACTTTCTGATTGACTGGAGTGACTTTGCTGGTCAACATCAGCAAAGTCTGTAGCAGGTCTACTCTCAGCAAAAGTAATTAGTAAAGCAGTAAAAGAAACACCTACATATATTTCCACAAAGTGTTCTCCAGATCCTGATACATGGCAGGTAACATAACCTCCCTCCTCATAATTGTGAAAATAGTGAGAAGTGAATTTAAACTTTACCTGGAGAGTCATCTTTGTGTTTTGTGCCACTGCAGTTCTGCGCTCCAGTTCACAGTTGAGGATTGTGTCCAGCTCACTGAAACTGATTGGTAAGGTGCTGACTGTGGCCTGCAGCTGCTCATTGAACCTTTCCCTTGCTCGGACCTCAGCTGACAAGTCACTGGGATGAGGGGAAATGTTGGCCCACAGCTTCTCCAAAATGTTGGCCATTTTCTATAGAGCCAGCAGAGTCAATGAGGTGTCAGTACGTTAAAGTCGGACAGATGGACACTGAAGAATTACACACAATAACTGTTACTGGAGTAGTCACAGATTTGGCATCTTTATTTGGCACAGAATCCTCCTGCTATTAATCTTTCATTTTAAACACTGTGGACAAAGCCATTTACTAAATATTTGAAAGTACAGCTTTGAAAAGGTAGAGTCACACCCCCACCTGCTTGTAAAGATGCCTCTTGTCCAGCAGTTTAGTCAGTCTATGTCTCCATAGTGTGTAGAAGTCCTCATCTCTGAGAGTGAGACTGGGTGCCTGTAATCTACATAGCAGCACATCCTGCAGACGCCTCTCTTCAAAAACAGCCAAGTCTTTCTTCACCAACTCCTCAAAGAGTTTGCTGTAGTCATGGGCCTGCCACCGAAGACGTGCCTAAAGAGGTGAGAGCACACCTGATTCACTACCAGATCAAAAGTAAGTGCTCCGAGGGATATCAAATGAAAAAATATTATATTTACTACGATCTTTCCCAGGGTCTGAACAGTCTGTAGACCCAGCTGACAAACAGTGGTGTAGGCATCCATTGTGGCTTGCGGAAGAGAGGGCAGATGATGATGCTCCAGGGAACCTGGCACTCTCAAAGCCCTATCCAGGGGTGTGGAGCTGTATCTGCAACAAGTGTCTATAAAGTTCTGGAACCCTCTGAAGGACTCCTGCAACAGTTCAGCAGATTTCTGCTTAATTTGTATACTCTCATGAAGGTCATTGCTGCTGATGATAAATGTTGACTGGTGATGTTACCTGAAGCTGCTCAGTGGAGTCATGCAGCTGTGATGACAGTGTCTCTCTGATTCCACTGGTACTTTGGTCCAAACACCTCAACTGCTCTCTGAGGGCTGAGATGGTTGTGTTGGCTTCACTGAGCAACTGAAAGAATAAAAGAATAAGGATCAAGAAGTCTCAATCAGGTTTGATGAACGGAAGGTGTTTATCTTACTGCCAAGTTATATTTTGGCAGTGCATATGAGACATATGAGGGCGGCATAAGTCCGGTCCTCACAAGCAATACAAAGATCTACAAATTTTTCTAAAGGTCCCATTCACAGCTGGAAAAAGAGGGGGGAGTAAGTTGTCTAGAACAGTAGACAAACCTGCTCTGAAGTGCCTGTTTCAGCCTTAGCATGAGTCAGTTTGTCCTTGTACATTTGGAGCTGCTCCTTAAGCTGCTGCACCTGATGGAGATAGAGCCTGTTTTCAATCATGAGCTCCAGATGATGTCTGGGTAATTTGGTCTAGACATTCTCTGAATTTTGCCATTTACATGTGATAAACATAGTGTTAGATTTTGGTGGTTCTCAATACTTTTGGTGCCAGGATGTCTGCCAGGATCTGAACATCCATCAGCATTGAGTGTTAACAAATGTACACTTTAAAAGCCTTTCTAGTCTTTTCACACTTCAAACCTCCTTCCAGACAACCCCCTGCTGCTCATAAGCTGTACTCAGCTATGTGGAATATACTGTACATCCTTTGTCCTTTCACCCATCTTCAAACCTTCACAGTTCCCCCCTAACCACACCTACAGACCTTCTCCTATTGGTTACACCTCCCTGACATACTCTGACAGGTAACACTAAAACTGAGAAACCACTCCCCCAAATGGAAATATAACTACTATTTCCATTTCATAGAATTCAGAGTTTTGCTTCAAGAGAACAAAGTTTTGCTTCGTAAAACTCTCCAGTTGTTATTTTTATTTGAGGACCGTCGACACATTGTGTATTGATGTTGTTTGTTCATTTCGCCTGAATAAATGCATCTTTCGCCAACCGGCTTCCTTCTGAGTCTTTTGCCCGAATCCATCCAGTTTTCTGCAAGAAATCTTTTGGAGGAAAACAACAAGAAGTTTTGTTGGGTGAAGAAGTTTTCTTCACCCAACAAACGGCCGACGCTTTTCAATAGTGAGAAATTGTCAAAGTTAAGATGTGTTCAGAAAAGCTGGTGAATCTCTGGAGGATCCAGGTGAGTTAAACTCATTGAAAGCTTGTAAATATATTAGATCAACTTTCAGTCAGACAACATTCCAATCCAAATATCAATGATCACAGAATTTGACAAGAAGTAAGCCTCAGAAGTACCAGGAAGCTTAAAAAAAAAGGTTAGCTGGGATCTGCACTAGCACTCCCCGCAACCCTCATGTCACAAAGGAAATGCTTTGGACCTACTTCCTGTTGCAGCTTGGCCTCTTGCTCTTTTTCAGACTGCACCTGTCTGCTTAGGTTCTCCTTGATGGCTGAGATCTGACGATGGAAGAGAAAGTAGATTGACTGACAACTTGAACATGCTGTTGAATTGCAGTAAGTGTAATCTGCAGAGAACAGACATACTTTCTCCATCTTGTCCTCCATCTCTGCTCTGAACTGCTGCTTTTCCTGTCTAACAGCATTCAACATCTCCTGCAGATGGTCCCTCTCCTCAATGAGACACAGCAGCTTCTCCTTTGCTGAGGAGGTGCTCTGAAAGCTGGCTTCCACCTCTCTGCGTAGATGGTCTCTCTCTGTTTGAGTGCACTGCAGTTTCTCTGCTACAGTCTTCACCTGTCAGAGGATAACAGCAGAGACTTTAAGGGTCTGTACACATGAGAATGAGTTCAGGAGAATCCAAAAATGTTTCATATCGCTTCAGCTTTTCATTCACACAGAGCCAGCATTTTGGGAGCACTAAAGTGTTATTTTTGTGAAACTGGCCCCAGACTGAAAACATCTCCTGGAGTTTGTTCAGTCTTTTCACTTAAATGGCAACTTTCTTTCCATAGTCACCCTGGCTTAGACAGTCTATCCCTGTGATTGTACACATTGTAATGTATACTTGTTCATATTAAAGCTCTGTTTCCATGTGATAAGGCCTACCTTCTATACATATAAGACACTGTACATACACGTTTTCCATAGATGCTGTCAGTCACCCATCACAAACCTCACTCTGCAGTGTCTCCATCTTTTCTTCCATCTCTGCTCTGAACTGCTGCTTTTCCTGTCTGACAGCATTCAACGTCTCCTGCAGATGGTCCTTCTCCTCAATGAGACACAGCAGCTTCTCCTTTGCTGAGGAGGTGCTCTGAAAGCTGGCTTCCACCTCTCTGCGTAGATGGTCTCTCTCTGTTTGAGTGCACTGCAGTTTCTCTGCTACAGTCTTCACCTGTCAGAGGATAACAGCAGAGACTTTAAGGGTCTGTACACATGAGAATGAGTTCAGGAGAATCCAAAAATGTTTCATATCGCTTCAGCTTTTCATTCACACAGAGCCAGCATTTTGGGAGCACTAAAGTGTTATTTTGTGAAACTGGCCCCAGACTGAAAACATCTCCTGGAGTTTGTTCAGTCTTTTCACTTAAATGGCAACTTTCTTTCCATAGTCACTCTGGCTTAGACAGTCTGTCCCTGTGATTGTACACATTGTAATGTATACTTGTTCATATTAAAGCTCTGTTTCCATGTGATAAGGCCTACCTTCTATACATATAAGACACTGTACATACACGTTTTCCATAGATGCTGTCAGTCACCCATCACAAACCTCACTCTGCAGTGTCTCCATCTTTTCTTCCATCTCTGCTCTGAACTGCTGCTTTTCCTGTCTGACAGCATTCAACGTCTCCTGCAGATGGTCCCTCTCCTCAATGAGACACAGCAGCTTCTCCTTTGCTGAGGAGGTGCTCTGAAAGCTGGCTTCCACCTCTCTGCGTAGATGGTCTCTCTCTGTTTGAGTGCACTGCAGTTTCTCTGCTACAGTCTTCACCTGTCAGAGGATAACAGCAGAGACTTTAAGGGTCTGTACACATGAGAATGAGTTCAGGAGAATCCAAAAATGTTTCATATCGCTTCAGCTTTTCATTCACACAGAGCCAGCATTTTGGGAGCACTAAAGTGTTATTTTGTGAAACTGGCCCCAGACTGAAAACATCTCCTGGAGTTTGTTCAGTCTTTTCACTTAAATGGCAACTTTCTTTCCATAGTCACTCTGGCTTAGACAGTCTGTCCCTGTGATTGTACACATTGTAATGTATACTTGTTCATATTAAAGCTCTGTTTCCATGTGATAAGGCCTACCTTCTATACATATAAGACACTGTACATACACGTTTTCCATAGATGCTGTCAGTCACCCATCACAAACCTCACTCTGCAGTGTCTCCATCTTTTCTTCCATCTCTGCTCTGAACTGCTGCTTTTCCTGTCTGACAGCATTCAACGTCTCCTGCAGATGGTCCCTCTCCTCAATGAGACACAGCAGCTTCTCCTTTGCTGAGGAGGTGCTCTGAAAGCTGGCTTCCACCTCTCTGCGTAGATGGTCTCTCTCTGTTTGAGTGCACTGCAGTTTCTCTGCTAAAGTCTTTTTCTGAAGGGATGAAGCCAAAGAAAATATTTATTTTACAATACAGTCCATCTATTAATTGATTGACTTTTTATAACAAATTGATAATAAACATTCACAGCCATCCTAAATTGTGATCATGAATAGATTCTGGAACAACAGATAAAGGTAAAGAGACACTAACCTGTTCAACTAGAACACTCTGCTTCTCCTCACTCACTCTCTGCAGATCAGTGTTTTTCTGCTTCTGTTCAAACAGCTCCTCTTGGACTGACTTCAGATGCTCTCCAGTTGTGGAGGCCTTAAACAAAATGATATCATTTCAGCCCAACCAATAGACAGCTCTGTTCTAGATACGAATGTACTCTAGATTCACCAGTGACCACTCAGGTGATGTAAGACACATGTGGACACATTCACATACGTGACTGCAAATTTGTCAGCTAACATCAAATAAAACATTAAATCCTACTTTCAATGGGTACTACAGTTTCAAAATTATTCAACCACCTGAATAGAATTCATCATAAGAGCACACATTTGCAATTACATTTTGGTTTCAGAAGAAGTCCTGGAAGAGAATAGAGTGGCCATCACAGTCACCTGACTTGAACCCCTTTGAAAATATCTGGTTGGGTTTGAAAGAGGGTGTTGAAGCATGCAATCCCAAAGTATTAGGGAACTGGAGGCCTTTGCTCATGAGGAATAGGCAAGGATTCTTCAGGAACGCTGCCAGAAGCTGGTGTCTGGTTATGCATCATGTTTGCAGCAAGACATAACAGCAAAGGGTGCTCTACTAAGTACTAAAGATGCTTGTCATGAAGGAGTTGAATCATTTTGATACAGCAGTAGTTATTAAAAGTGGCATTTGTGTTAAATTTGTAGAAACCACTTGTAATTTTACTTGTGTTGAGCTATTTAAATTGTTCTTGTTTGATTTTTTTATTCCAAACAGCTGCTAGTTTTTACATTTTGCCAATAAACCTAATTTTTAGTGGATAATTTTAATTAAATAACTTTGACTGCAGTACGTGTGTATGTGCATACAGAGCAGGGAAGTGGCATCTGATCACAAATGGTGACAGGACACATTTGTATGACTAACTCAGATTTGTCTGTTTGTGACTGATCTCTCAATCACTGTGAATGTTAATATCAGATCTGAATGAGGTCAAACTTAAAAAATAAATAAATAAAAAGACAGACCATGTAAGAGCAAAGTTGAAATAACTTATGAGCAGTTTCTTCCTGCTGCAAGGTATTTTCCAGCTGTTCCTTCTGCTCAGTAACAGTCATTGGAAAGGTGTTCAGTTGTGCTATCTGTTCAAACATGTGTCCCATAGTTCATTTTTTTAATCCTTCAGTTATTTGCAAATCAAACTAAACAAACATTTAACATTTTTGAAATGTTTTCCTTTAAAACTAAACTGAGTATAATTCATATGAACCCTGGAATGCGTTATTGATAGATGAAAGCAGTGCTCCACTGCTGCTTAATGTAGACATACATATATTTGACATTAAATGGAGAAAATTTTATCTTCAAAGTCAAAATAAGTAAATTCTGACCTCATTACTACCCTCAGTAACACAACATATTTTCAGCAATTAAAACAAAATAGTACAACATAAACCAGATACCAACTGTGTCTTTTCATCTTTCAAATGAAAGGTCCATATCGATTTGTGATAGAAAATGCATTGCATATGCTATGACAATGATTTGGTTATATTATACAATTATCACTTTTCTGACATATATTGCACTTTTGACATAAAACATTTTAAGTCAAGTTACAAAACTTTGTATCTAGCATAGATTGTAAATAAATAAATAACAGCTAATGCTTTCTTTTGAAAATGATTAATTGTTCAGCCCTCATTGACTGTGTGAATGGGTAAAAAACAATTTCAGTGGTCATCAGGAATGGAAGAGCTAAATAAATAAAGACCATTTATTTGCTGCCATCCTCCTGATGCCAAATCTAATACTTGACCCCAGGGTGTATGCGAGTACGAGTTAGACCTGCCCCCAGAATTGTTGCTGAATGGTAGGTGATCAAATTATTTCATGCAATGTATACAAATTAATTATTTAAAAATTATACAATGTAATTTCTGGATTATTATTTTTTTTTAATTCTGTCTCTCACAGTTGAAGTATACCTACAATGAAAAGTACAGACCTCTCCATTATTTGTAAGTGGGGAAAACTTGCAAAATTGGTGGTGTATCAAATACTTAACTTCCCCACTGTATATGTAATATGTGTTCTTTCCAAAGAACTCTACCTTATTTATATTCATCAGTCCATACATTTTTCCACCCACATAAAACTGATGCATAAACCAATAAGTAAAAGGAAACAACAGGTGGGGAAGCAGAGGTCCTCCTTTTCAAAATTAAATGTCATTAACTCTTACACAATGGACATTTAAAAATGAACCCCAGCTTTCAGCTCAGGTTCTTACCATCTCGGTCTTGTCCTCCAGCTCTGCTTTGAGCTGCTGCTTCTCCTGTCTCAGTGTGTGTAGTGTCTCCTGCAGCTGATCCCTCTCCTCACTGAGGGACATCACTCTGCACAGAAGTTTCTCCTTCTCTGAGGAGAGCCGACAGTTGTTTTCCTTCTCAAACAACAGTATGTCCCTCTCTGCTCGAATATTCTCCAGTTCCTCTGTTAGAGTCTTGGTCTGTTTAAATAACATCATACCATCAAACAGTTAATGAAGACATTCACTGGAAAATCAAATTTCTGATGTTTTTTGGTGTGTCCCCGTGTCCCTCCCATATCTAAACATCACTAAAGTGTCACAATAAACACTTCAGCCACTTTTGACAAAAGGGATTCTCTGTTTATCTGTGCTCAAGCAAGAGGTTTTGAAAAGATGAGTTTAGTTACGCAACTAGCACATTTGACATGCAACGAACACTTCCCCAACAACTACTCCCGGTCATGGGCGTAAACGTTCAACCTGAAGAAGCTGAATCGCTTCCGCCATTACAACTGTTGTATCTGTTGAGAGCAACATGTCTCAGAAGAAAGGTTCAGTTCATTGTTGCTCTGTTGCTGGTTGTCAAAAACAACACCAGATGCTTCATAGACTCCCTTCTAAAAAAAAAGAGCAGAGTGGATAGCTTTCATTTTTGATAGTAATATCCCTGCTAAGCTTCCTGAAATGCTGTTTGTTTGTAGCAGTCACTTTGAAGTGAATAGTTATACAAAATTTGGGCAATACAATGCAGGACTCATCTCAAAACTTCATCAGCTCTACTTCATCAATATGGGGCAGCTCCAACAATCCGTAATGGATTTCCTGAAGGTAATGTAAGTATTTCCAAGTCAAGTAATAATGTCTTTGTGGCTTGACTGCTTCTTGTCTGGAACAGCAATAGCTGTTGGCGGCTAATTGCAGCCTCATTTGAAAGGCAGTGTGTGTGTTTGCCTTTTCAGATTGTTTCAGCAGCGGTACAAAATGTGTGAGTGAGAGTTGTTGGTCTAAGCTCCAGATGATGCTGTTTACAAGCAAAACGCTGCACGACTTGTGTGGAAATATGTGTATTTTTGTGTGGGCTTGCGAGTGTCTCAGATTAGCACGCATGCTAACTACGGACTGTGGCAGGCAGGTGTGTGCTTTCTGTTTGTCTTGGCTCACCATTTTAAAAGCAAACCGCTTTATGAGCTTTGAGAAACCGTGTGCATAGAAAACAATATTTTACATGCAAATTAAACCACGCAGGCACTCAAACTGATGCTCCTGCGGTTCGGGGGCGAAGCACTACGCTGCAGTTAGTCCACTCGTAGCTGGCCAATCACAAGCGAGTTGGAATGCGCTTGGTAGCTGGCCAATCGCAAGAGACTCAGTGTTCTGGGGGGCGGGCATTAGCTCAGAAACAGAGCACCTGTTCAGAGGCTTTCAGAGAGCAGCAATAAACTGGCTTAATCTGAAGAGACTGAGGTTTTTGACCATAAATAAATAATATTTAGTTTATCTAAGTAGACATCAGTAACCTCAATTTTTGGTTCAAAAAGACCATTCTATGACTCCTTTAAAACTGTGACAATCATCTCTAATAAAAAAAATACTTCGATGACTTTTGAATTAACCTGCTGCTGAGTCAGATTCCTTCTGCTGCCACTGTTTCACTAGATCAGAGTTCTTTTGCTTCTGCTCTTGCAGCTCTTCTTGAAGACAATGTACAAAACACTGTCTCCATTATCTAAAAATAACCCGTTTCTAAATTCGATGAAGTACATCAGTTGTGTAAGGCCATGATAACACTACACAAGGACACTGAGCTTAAGTGAAGTAGGATAGAAACAGGATCAAACCTTTTGTTCCAGCTGAGCTTGCCTCTCTGCACTTTGCCTTTCCAGGTCAATGTTCCTCTGATTCTGCTCTTGGAGCTGTTCTTGAAGTGGCTGTAAAAGACTTTGAGTCACTGCAGCCTACAAATTTTGTACAGATGTACATTTTTAATTCACCCATTCAAGAAAGCTCCATTGACATAACTGATTGTAAGATCAATCTAAAACCTAAAAAAAAAGTGAGAATTCTTTCCCTCACCATTTCCATATTACGCTGCAGATCACTTTCAAGCTGCTGCTTCTGCTCACTGACCGTCTTGAGAGTTACTTGCAGGTCATCTATCTGTGCAAGACATTGATCACATGTTAGGAAAGTATTTTCAACCAAGGACCTGAACCTAGAGGCAAATATATTGGTACATTTTTCAATATTCTAACTTAATTTAACTGTTGGTGCTTTTTAGCCACTTATGTTACAACTTAATTTTCCTTGACCTTCAATATATGTATATAATGTAAAATATTACAATTTCATCATTTGCTGCGATTAGACCTCTGAAACCTACTGACACGGTAATTCTTGAGTCAAATGTGTGTGCATGTAAAATATGTAAAGCAGCAACTATTAGCATTTACAACAGGTCCTGTGAAGGAAAATTAACACGGAAACATGGATTTCTGTGTTCTAGTAACTCTGCTCAAAGCCTGTATGTTAAAGATCTTAGAGGTGTGTGGTTGTGATAACGGACCATAAGCTAAAACCAACACACAACAGTTTCTGGACCACAAATGAAAATAGAAATTATAAATATACTGCTGAAGCTAGGCACCAGCACCCCCCGCAACCCTCAGTGGAGGATACAGTGGTAGAAAATGAGTGAGTGAGTGGTGCACATATTTTAATCCAAGATGCTTCCCTAATCTCTGATGACACATCATGGTCATTTAATGACTTAATACATCCCTTACATACAAATATCTTCAGCTGCAAAACATGCCAAGAAAAACTTACATGTTTTTGTAGTGCCTCCAGCTGTGTACACATATCACTAAATGAATCCTGTTTGGATGTTTTTGCAGTCTCCAGCTGTTTGAGCTGCTCCTTTAGCTCAGAGTTCTTCTCCAGAGCTGTCCTCAGCTCCTCTTGATTCTCAATCATCTGTAAGATATGGATATTAATATTTAATTGATTCAGACATGCAGAGGCATAAACAACTTACTAGTGTACAAATTTTAAAATTTGGGCAAAGCAGCCACATGATCACAGACCATTTCTATATTTTCCTCCAAATCAATCTTGAGCTGGTCTCTCTCTGCAGTCACTAAGGTAACTGTGGAGAGTAGCTGGTCTCTCTCTGCAGTCACTGAGGTAACTGTGGAGAGTAGCTGGTCTTTTTCTGCAGTCACTGAGGTAACTGTGGAGAGTAGCTGGTCTTTTTCTGCAGTCACTGAGGTAACTGTGGAGAGTAGCTGGTCTTTTTCTGCAGTCAGAGGTAGAACATAGCCCTGAGCATCCTGCTCAAACAGGAGAGCTTCCTTCTCAGCTTGCACAGAGTGAAGCTCCTCAGTCAGCTGCTTCACCTAGAAAGAGTTAGTCATGTTATATACATTACACATATTGTGTGTAATATTTAGCCGGGTCAATACTTTACACAATACAGAGAATGAGAATGATGAAATACAGAGGATGATGAGATTATGAAACAAGGGAGTGAAGAAGAATTAAATTAAAAAAGATGGTCAACATCATGTCACATCATACACTGCACAACACACCCACAAATTGTGAAAGAATGGTTTATGGAGCATGATACATCAAATCACACACAGCCTCATCTCCACTCATAATGTGCTGGAGAAGAGTTGACACCAGTCCAACACCATCATAAATATGTCTGAAGATTCTCAGTCATCCAGGTCATGGTATCCAAAAGTGTAGTAAACAAAGGCAACTGGACTTAGTTGAATTTCTTGAAGACGTTTCGCCTCTCATCCAAGAGGCTTCTTCAGTTCTGTTTGACTGGTGGAGAGTCTGGGACTTATAAACTCTGTCAGGTTCTTGGTCCATGGGGGTTTCGTTTGGACAAGAAAGGGGCGTGAGCTGTTAACTACTCGAAATTCAGTCCAGTTGCCTTTGTTTACTACACTTTTGGATACCATCATAAATACTGTACACAAAAAATATATGCAACTGTAGACTGAAGTAACTGTTGTGACATTGTATACGTTATCAAAAGTGATGCCACTGCAATTATTTTAAGGCTAACTGTGAAGCATTCAAAGAAGAATGAACAGCAGTGTGTTTAAAAACACTTAATTTTGCCTGGTTGCTCATCTTTTTAACACATGAAGCACATCCCATTTCTTTTTTTCCCCACTTGCTGATAAGTTTAAAGGGGACAGTCACTGGAAAATTAAGTTTCTGATGTTTTTTGGTGTGTCCCCATGTCCCTCCTGTATCTAAACATCACTAAAGTGTTAAATAAACACTTCAGACACTTTTGACAAAAAGGGATTCTCTGTTTATCTGTGCTCAAGCAAGTGGTTTTGAAAAGATGAGTTTAGTTAGGTAACTAGCACATTTGACATGCAACGAACCCTCCCCCAACAACTACTCCCGGTCATGGGTGTGAACATTCAACCTGAAGAAGAAGTTGAATTGTTTCTGCCATTACAACTGTTGTATCTGTTGAGAGCAACATGTCTCAGAAAAAAGGTTCAGTTCATTGTTGCTCTGTTGCTGGTTGTCAAAAACAACACCAGATGCTTCATAGACTCCCTTCTAATGAGGAAAAAGAGCAGAGTGGATATCTTTCATTTCTGATAGTAATATCTATGCTAAGCTTCCTGAAATGCTGTTTGTTTGTAGCAGTCATTTTGAAGTGAATTGTTACACAAACTTTGGGAAATACAAAGCAGGACTCGGCTCAAAACTTCATCTAAAAGGAGGGGGCAGTTCCAACAATCCAGAATGGATTTCCTGCAGGCAATGTAAGTATTTCTAAATGAAGTAATAATGTCTTTATGAGCTTGAATGCTTCTAGTCACGTATAGCAATAGCTATCGATGGCTAATTGCAGCCACATTTCAAAGGCAACGTGTGTTCTCTGTCTTAGTTTGTGTTTATGTGTAGGCTAGTGTGTTTTGGCTCGGTGTTAGCATGAGCATTCCCATGCTAATTACTAAATGCGGCAGGCGGAGGTCGGTGTGTGTTACTTATGAATAGGGAACAACTTATACCAACATTGTTTTACACTATCCATAATATTGTTTTGTATTTTTCCACATTAGGGTAAATTAAACCACGTAGGCACTCAAACTGACGCTCCAACTGTGAGGAAGTGTGGCACTCAGCTACGGAGCAATATTCCGCTGGTAGCTGGCCAATCACAAGCGAGTGGGAATGTGTTGGGTAGCTGGCCAATCACAAGAGACTCAGTGTTCTGGGGGGCAGGCATTAGCTCTGAAACAGAGTGCCTGTTCAGAGACTGGCAGATAAAGTAATAAAGCAATAAAGTGGCTTAATCTGAAGAGACTGAGGTTTATACCATAAATAATATTTAATTTATCTAAGTAGACATCAGTAATCTCGATTTTTAGTTTAAAAAGATCATTCTATGTCTCCTTTAAGCTTCACTCCTGCTGCCTGACTTGCTGTTTAATTGTCTAAGCAGCCAATGAGATTCAGAGTGAGTGGACAGACTGCTTGCTGCACTCCCCTGTACACCTCCTTAGAAGTTGTGCCCTGGCCATTTACAAGGAGGAGCAAGATTGTAGCCAGATTTCATTATAATTTGAAATGACTAGGGCTGTCGCAGTAAAGGATTTTTATTTATTTTTTTCAAATAAATCATTGTTTTATTTTGCTCTGTGATATCTCCCCCAGTTTAATTGTGAAATAGTGGCCGACTGGAGTTTATATTGTTCAATTTCACCGTTATTTTTGAATTCACCCACGTGAGAGGGAGAGTGAACGGCTAACACTGCTAAGCTAACTGCTCGGCTAGGATAATGCTGTATGTGAATATACGTGTGTAACACAGTGAGTAAGTGAGTGTTGCTGGAAGACAATGAATTTAACAGAACTAGTGTATTTCCAGTGGATCGAAAGTCACAGAAATGAAAAGCTAAAGTCATTCCAGTTGTGGAAGAAAACATTGGTAAACAGACCACAGTCACAGAATGTTGTCACAGTAGTAAGCTCATCACGCACTAGTGCTCTTAAAAGGACACAGAATCTGTTAAGTCGTGGGTGCAGTGGTCATCATTTCTCTCTGAACCAGTCTTGCACGGTTGTGCTGTATTCCTGCGTGATTGTCTCATTCATATCACAGTATTTCTGCAGCGACTCTGACCTTTGCATACATCAGTTAGAAATGGGCTTTTTTTTTTTAAACCACTATTAGATAGGAAAAGGAGTGTGATTGGGGGGATGGAGCAGAAAGACATGCAGCAAAGGACCTTAGGTGGAAACTGAACAGGCAGGGTGTGGGAATTAATCAAAATGCCTCAGGGGAGTAATGGAAGTTCCACACTGGAGATCTTTAAATGAAAAACTTCAACATGAAAAAAAATTTAATAGCCTCATACTTGTTCTTCAAGTTCTTTGCTGATCTCCTCCTCTGTGTTTCTGGAAAGTTCACTGTCAGCAAGCTTCTCCTCCAAGATCTGCATCAACTGCTGCATCTCATTCAGTTGGTTTACCAATGCTACTCTTTGCTGCTCGCTCTCCTCCAACTGAAATTAAACATTTTCTATCAGTCAAATTAAAACCCAATCTTAAGTAACCAAGCTTACGTACATCTCAGTTATTATACATAAAACTTAGTGCTCCGTCTCTGCTCTGCCTTTGCAACAGCATCTGTGTGTATGTGCAGTGCTGCTGTTGATAAAGTTAGGTTCTGTATCTACAAAATGTTATCATGCCAAAAGTAATGGGACAATTGGCTGCTCAGCTGTTCCATGGGCCAGGTGAAAAATCAAAACAAACCCATCAGAGAGATAGCACACCTAATGTTTTTGCTATCTCTCTGATGGGTTTGTTCTGATTTTTCAGCCTAACGATGGCTTGCTTTGCTGATAGTGAAAGCTCATTGGATCTCATAGTGAGAGCTGACTTCAACAGATTCTAAATGCAAATAGCACACTTGAAATGAACTCTAGACCTTTTATCTGCTCCTTGTAAATGGGATAATGAGGGAATAACACCTGGCCATGGAACAGCTGAGCAGCCAATTGTCCCATTACTTTTGGTCCCTCAAAAGTGGGAGGCACACATACAAACTGTTGTAATTCCTACACCGTTCACCTGATTTGGATGTAAATACCCTCAAATTAAAGCTGACGGTCTGAAGTTAAAGCACATCTTGTTCATTATTTCAAATCCATTGTGGTGTATAGAGCCAAAAGATTACAATTGTGTTGATGTCCCAATATTCATGGACCTGACTGTAGATGATTATTCAAATTCCATAGTATAGTATAGTCTGAGCTCATTTTTAAGTGAACTCACCTGCTTCATCAAGTCATCTATCTTATGTGGCAGAGTCTGAAGTGAAGCCAGCTCCCCCAGCTGAGCTTTGAGAGCTCCCTCTGCTTCACGAGATGCTGAAAGCTCTTTATTCAGACATGTCACTGTTCTCTCCAGTTCCATAGTGTCCATCAGTTCTGAGACACAGAATATCTTACTGAAATAAATGAGTAACTGAATGTGACTTCATTAACAGCATGAAATTAAACCTACCTTTTGGGACTTTCCCATCCAGCAGAACAGTGAGCTTGTTGTTCTCACTGAAGGCAACATTTAGCTCTTTTTGGAGGTCACTCTGCATTTTTTTGGAGTGCAACTTCTCTTTTTCAAGTTGAGAACGCAAGCTGTTCACCTCAGCCTCCATTATTCTGTGGTTGGCAGTGAGGGTCACCTGAAGAGGAGCATGACAATGTACAGTAAAAGATAATAAAACAAACAACAAAAAAACTAGATGTAGACATAGATCCCCAACATCTGTCCATGTTCTACACATGCATCACTATCTCACTACATCATCTACTGTTCAAACAACACTTTTAAATATAATTCATCTTATGTCCATCACTTAGGTGCCACATCACTATTTAGCTGCTCAACCACAAATGGCCTCATTCTGACTGCGATTGATGGGAAGCTGCAGAGATATTCCTCACAAGCTCACTGTACCTGGATTTGGTCATGTGATAATCAATGTGTTAACATGGATGCTGAATACTTCTGACAGGGTAGAAACTTTCCTCTGGATGCAGATCATTTTTATTGAAGAACACTGGTTTCAAATGAAAGCTTTCATACTGAAGTGAGCTCAGTCTCTGGTCACTACAAGTACCGTTAGTGTTACCATACTGGTACTGTATGTGTTAGTGTATGTGTCAACATGTTGAAGACAGGTATCTATCCTGATAAAAAAAGGGGTTAAAACAGAGCTGTGTTAGTGAGAAATGCAGTGACCTCAGATCAAGAATCACAATGTTACAGTAAAAGATGTTTTTCAAGTTAAAGTCTTGTTTGGTAATTGTTGTTTGGTATTATCCAACCATTAGTCATAAAAAGAGGCCTTAAAGTTTTCTGTCCACAGAGAAATACTGATAAAGTGCTAAAGACATTCTATATTCTATTCTATAGTCCATTTTTCCTGCATGTTGAATCATTAAACAAAGGGATCCAGTCAAAACATTAATTATCCCTCCTCTTTTAAGTGACTTATTTGTGTATTAATTTGACAGGGTCAGTAGAGAGATAGTAGGAAACAACAATCTGAACCAATGACATGATTTATGTTCAGTGTCATAAGCACGAAGCCACAGAGACAGCCCACCTCTTCCACAACATACCTTCAACAACCACCCAAAAATAACATGTTAAACACACTTACATTCATCTCCTCAAGGGCAATGTTTTGACTGCGCAGGAAAGCCCATTCCTTCTTTGTGTCTCTGCTGACTCCCTCTGCATCATCCAGAGAGCGACGAAGTTTTTCCACCTCCTGCACCAGGTCCTCACCGCTCTGACAGGAGCCACAATATCACAGTGAGTGAGGTCCACTTAAAGACCTCATTGGTGCTTAAATATAGTGGCAGCTTGTCAACAAGGTATACATTATCTAATTACAAAGTCCTTATTCTTATATCTGATGCACACCTCACACAGACTGATGATTAAGACAGTCAAGACATGGACAGACTGACACAAGCCAAAGGCAACACACTAAGAGCTCAGTGAGTTCCAAAACAAAATAAAAGCACTGACCAACAGTTACAGGTTCACTGAAGTGCATTAACAAATAAATGCTTTAGTAGGGACACTTTTATCCAAAGTGCTCAATAAAGCTCACCTCCCTTCTATTATATCATCCCGGCATTTGAATCATGTGGCTGTGGTTTACTGCAACATCTCTGCTAAAAGTCACTTTAAGACCTGGCTTACAGATTTGAAATTTACAGGTGAAGAAAGAAAAATGTGCACATACCATACTCTGAAGTTCCTCTGCAAATTCTGTTTTCTTCTTTAGTTTCTCAGACAGAGTTTCCATTTTGTTCTAACAAAAAGATTCAAATCATTAACTGAACAGTAGGGAAGTGGCGCGCACACACATACACACCTTATTTGTTAAGCACATCAGTTTTGTTTGTAGTTATACATTCTTGTATGTAAATAATTATGTATTTTAAAGTACATCATTTACAGTTCTGTGCTTTTATTTTTAAACTGAAATGTACAAGCACAAATTTACAAAAAATTTTTATTTGTAATTCTCAATTACACAAAAGTATTCAACCAGACAAATCAATAACTATCATTTATTAATACTATCTTTGCCCAGATACAAAATCAAACTGAAAATGCTCTGATGACTAAAGATCCCTTACATCATTTCGCATTGTTTCATGAATTTGCTCACTTGCATTTAAATTACTCTTGTTAGGTTTTTTCCTCTTGTAAATGTTTATACATAATATTTAGGTAAATTATATATTTTTATATTTATATATATCTTATTTTTTTTGTACCATTTATAGGTAAGATCACAATGGGTTTCTACCTCAGCCATACCTGTTCTTTTTTTATTTATTATGTTTTTCTGATATTTTATTTATAAATGCACAAATAAACCAAAACCAAACACTGAGGCAGTTTTGTCACCTGAAAAGAAACTTTATAAAAGAAATTTAAGTAGAAGTACACTGCATCACTGCAGGGTTGCTGTTACGGACTGTTGTGCTGCAAAACAAATCAAACTTTTTAAGACTGAATAAAATTGAGAGGAAACTCTTCCTCAGCAGGTCATCTCACCTGAAGCTCCAAGCATTTGACTTCAGATGATTCAAAAGCCTTTTTCCAGCTAAGCACTTCATTTTTCAACTCATTCTGTGAATGAATAGTCAAAAATTATTTTTTCGCTTACAAGCAAACAAACATTTAACTTGTGTGATGGGATCATGATTTAATCATGCTATGAACACAGCCAATGCATCCTAAAACCAGAAAAAAAAAACCCATTCTGGAGGTCATTCAGGGATGGATGTATCCACATCTAGAGCCTGTCCCCTCAGCTGAAGCCCTCCAACCAGTGGGAGTTTCAGTTTGTTTTTGTTTTGTTTTTTTAACTCTAATTAGCTCTTATTAAACTAAAATAATTAATTTGCAGCCAGTATTAACACTGATCATCAGGTTTTTTTTAATGTCACAGCACTGAATATGACTGTATCACAGAGTACAGGCGTTAATATCAGGACTGAACAGGCCTAAATCTACAATCTTCGGATCCAAATGACAGTAAGAGGAGTGCGTCTTCACCTCATGCGCCTTCCTGAACTCCTCCTCCAGAGATATGAACTCATCAGTCTCCTTCTTCTCCTCTAGCTCCTGTGTCAAAGCAGCTTTCTCCTTCTCCAAAAGCTCAAGCCGTTCAATAAAGATACCCAGCTCCTGCCTCAGATAGTCACGCTCAGTGATCACCATGTCCTGAAAACAAACAACTCATCAGTCCAGCATTAAAAAGCAACTGCACTCTGATGTTCATTTTTATTAGTAGAACCTTGAATAAATGTTTCTCATTATGTTGTAGAAATAATTCCTTCATTTTACTTTAAACACAGACTAGGGCTTGGGGGGTCATAGTCTGGCTTGAACATGCAAGGTGTACAATACTCACCTATTCATCTGCTGTGGATACTTATGTACAGTACATGTTTTGCATTGTTCTTAAAACTACCTCACTAAAAACACTACGCAGAGATTATACTACGTAGTTTTAGGTTTATTTGGTCCTGGAAAGTTTTTTTACCCTTTTACCCACAATGATGACACTTGGAGGATTTTTTCCCCTCATTCAGAACACAAGCTACTTAGAATTGATGTTCGTTACAGCAAATAAGATTATCTCCATCAGGCTTTACCTTCTCTGAAGCTAGAGTTTGAAGGAGATGGATGGTTTCTGCTAACTCCCCTCTCATCTGAAAACCAAGGCAAAGGTTTAGGCTAACAAAGGCCAGAAAACAGAACCAATGGCCAGGATAAAAATGTGATACATGAGTGTTGAGGGAATTAACCATTTCTTTTCTCACAACACACCTTTTCATTTTCGGGCAGACCATGGCTCTGGGCTTCCAGCTGTCTCTCCAGGTCAGCCACTCTCAAATCCAAAATAATCACCTTCTCCAAGGCTTCCTGTTTCTGCTGAGCCTCTGTTTGCAGCTGCAACTGTAGCTCTGACACTCTGTCATCTAATGTTGCCACTTTAGTCATGGCCTCCTCTTTTTGTCGAGTCTCCATTTCCAGCTGTAGCTCCAGGTTGGAAACTTTGTGTAAACTCTCACTCATCCAGTCTGGAGAATCATCTTTGGGACTGTCCAAGACAAGCCAGCCAGGA
>JAFBJR010000982.1:76098-90979 GCA_016785285.1 Brachirus orientalis | reverse complement strand
CACACACACACACACATATATAACATAACATATATAACAATTACAATGAAACAGTAGCACAGTTAATAAATAAAAAACTACTAATAAAACTATTAAAATGAAATGCTGTCCAAAAACTGTCCAAGCTGAGCTCAAATAAATAATTCAGTGAAGAGTTGTGGAGACCATGATGCAGAGAAACATCCAACATCTCAGCTTCACAAGTGATTTCAGTTATCCTCACAGATGCTGAGGTGCCACCAGCAAACCTCTTCACTGAGCTGACGACAATGACTGACAGAGTAAAAACAACAAATAAAAAAAACCTGTCTTTATACATGGAGGACTAAAATTGTTTATTATTTGTCAAATATTTAGATAAATATTTAATTTAAATATTAAACTATTTTTTTATTTTTCAGCTTCTTAAATGTGAATATATTGTGGTTTCGTTGCTCCATATAATAAAGGAATTATTAAAACTGAATCATCTTTGGTTTGTGGACAAAAGACATTTGAGTACAGGTTTGGGAAAATAAACTGAATTCCTGAGTTCAGGTTTTGGAAACATCGATTAACATTGTCACCATCTTCTGGACCAAACAGCTAATCAATTAACAAAATAATCGACAGATTGACTATGAAAATAACCATTAGTTGAAGCCCTAAAATAAAAGATTATTATCTTATGTAGCAGTACAAGTAGTAAACAGTGAGAAGGAAGAGCTAGTTTCTATGAAAGCTATATTTCATTTGATATTTTGTATGGTCAATTGAGGAGGCTGGCATTAATTAGTAGAGTGGGAAATCCTTCCCATACCATTGGCAAACTGCACCTAGACTAATAATGTACACTTCAGTGAGCCTGATAAATACAACTTTATATAATAATTCAATAAGTCCATTATTAAGAACATTATTTTGCTTTAGAGGGCCACAGCTATCGATTATTTTAGCAATCGAGTAATCTGTCAGTTATTCTGACGATTAATTGAGTAATCAGAAGAAAAAAAAAACTGGGACATTCGGCATTCTGAACTATGTTTGTTTCGTGGTTTAGTCTGTAGTGGCCCATACTTTTGACACATTTTGTCGTTTCTTGCTTCCCTTGCTTCTCATTGCCTTCATCTCATCCTTCCACACTTTAGTTATGTTCGCAGCATAAACTAATTTCATCTAAAGTGATCACCAGGGCTCTCAACTTTGGAACTTAGTGTAAAGTGGAATAAGGGAGTGTTGATGAGCAGGACTATTACACTACACAAAATAATTTTTTTTATTTCTGCCTTTCAGAAGAAAAAGAAAAATGGATCCAAGAGACATTTGGCCCCAAATTAGGCCCTTAAACAGCATTGGTAATTGTCTGTCCAAAATGAAAGAATAGCTTTGTTTCTTTCCTTACATCTAAAATGAAATCTAAATCTAGCAATCTGTCTTCGTATCACTGACTCATAGATTACTAATTTATGTGCGGTGAATTTTATCACTTAAGTGTGGGAAATGTCATGTTTGGCGTGTGAGCGTGTGAATTAATTGAAATGCGCATGTCTCACGCTGAATGTGTGATCACGTTGATAATCATCGTGGCAGAACTTCAGCGTAAGTGAGTGCATTGTGTAACTGAAATAACCATCCAGGCCCGGATGTGCAAAATGTAATACTTATTGATTACTTTATATATTAATAACTTTAATGATTACTCAACACAGATAATTTGCCTTGAGTGATTTTAGTAATCGAATTATTTAAGGTCTTGTTTCAGCCCTAATGCTGTATATTCAGTGAGTTTAGAGCACAAAAAAAACTATTCAATAAAAATATCAATTACTAAATTAATCTTCAACTTAGTGCTGGGCGGTATACTGGTTAATACCGAAAATGATATTAATTTTTCACGTACCGAACACAAAACAAAGTTCATGTCTGGTGGGAGACTCTCACTGCTGTACCACACATGCTAAGGGCTTCGCTAAAGAGTTGACTGTGGTAGTAACTGCAGCAATGAGCAATTTACTTCACCAGCTTAGCAGAAAACATTGTTACGGTATTAGAGTACCAATAAAGTATGCAGTTACGCACTAACACGCAATAGCACCAATGCCTCTCTCACTCTACACAAGCAGATATACACACACTATGCCTCTCTCTCTCATTGGAGCACTCATTCATGCACAAATAAATACCGTTGTGTCTGGTTTCGTACAAAACAAGACATTTGAAATTATCAACATTTTGGGAAACACCAATCTACATTTTATGGACCAAGCAACTTCAATCAGCCTTAAGTGAGTTACATTGGAAGTCTGGAGAGTGAAACTTTGAAGCCATGAGCTTTCTTACCTTTCTTTAAAGCTTTGAACTGTCACAGATCTCTGAGTGGTTTCCATTTCATCCGATACTGCATCTGGTATGTCCCAGTGAACGTCAAAGTTCTCATCATCTGTTAAAATCACCGGGTATGTATTCTTGTCAGAGAGTACAGTTCAATTCATAGTATGTGACCTGTGATCTAATCCTCCTTACCTTCAATCATCTCCAGCAGACATGAGGGGTCAGCTTTCTTTTTCCAGGTAAAAGGTTCTGCAAAGCTGAGGTCAGATGGCCAACCATTACAGTCTGATGGATGGGCCACTCTGAGCATTTTTCCTCCCCATGTAACTCTGCGTTTAGGCATCTTAAACAGAATAAGAGTCAATAACTATGATCATGATAAGACAGCTCAAACTACAGCGTACAGCTCAAAATGTGTGACAGGTACCTTTTTAACAGGAACCAGGTTGGAGCTGGTGACCATGAGTCTGGTCAGGTTCCTAATCCTGTCCTCCTGTTCTCTCTGGAGCTGATCCTTCTCTTGGAGCAGCTGGGCGAGAACCTCCTTCTCAGTGGCTGTGGTCTGTGTGATTGAAGACACCTGCAGGGGTCATCCAAAGGTCAGCGATGGAACTCACAGAACAGGACAAATGGTGAAGAAAAAGAAAGTGTGGTGACACTTGCCTCTTGAAGCCGACGCTTCAGGTCCACAATTTCATTGCGGTACCGTTTGAGTAGAGCCCCTTCATCAGACACCTCTGTCACATGAGGATCATTCTTCATTTTCTTTGCAGTACTGGCAAACTAATAAGAAACACTTGTAAATCATTACGTCTACTGAGATTTGGTTCAGGTAGGCAGCATTGTTTCATGTGTTTTCATGTGAAGAGGTATATATTTACTACCAACCAACATTTCAATTAATCCAACATAAACACACCACAGAGGAAAGAGGCAAACCAAGTAAACAGTGTTTTATATAGCATTGACATGTCATGGTAGGGTGTTAGAAGTCCACCAACCTGTAAAGTGCTAAGGGTCTCATCAAGGGCAACAGGAGTGATGGTACAGATGATGACTGTTTTGGCATTTCCACCCAAAGAGTTCTGCAGGATGCGGGTTAGCTTACTGTCTCTGTAGTTAGTGAAACCCCTGAAGCCCAAGAACATTTAACAAATGTCAGTACCCTGAGCTTTTAAGTACAACAACATTTTTTCTTTGGATGCGCAGCTGCATCTAACATTTCCGAAGTTTTCCCACACATACACACACACAGACCAGCTCCTCGCTGAATTACATGCACTAAAAAGAATGGACATGAGGCCAGTGGACATCTAATTTGGTCTAATGAATAATGATGAGTGTACTAAAAAAAAAAAAAAAAAAAGTGGAATCAGTGCATACTTAGAATTTATCAATGTATCATCGAGATTGAAGACAGTAATATAATGAATGCACTGAATGTTCAGTACTCACTTCTGGCTTTCATCAGTCAGCTTCTTTATGACTTGGCCGAGTGTGAACAGGCTGAGGTTGATATTGCACCCTTCTTTGAAACGTGTACCTTGGAAACAGATGAACAAGAACAACTGAGTATGTGACGTTGAAAAGGGAAACTACAACATCAGTCGGAGTACAGCATGCATTTCATGTGGCTTCACTCAATTATATGAAACATTCAATGGAATTAACTGCAGCTCAGCTTACCTTCAGCTCCAGTTTGACTTGCTCTCTCAGATCCAGCTAAATCAACTAAATTCTAAAAGATAAGGCAAAATCGACAAAGAAAAAATATTTTTACAACACAAACTATCAAAGAAAGAATAAGACAGAAAGCAAAGTCAATGCAAAGATAGCAGCGCTGGAAATAAAGTACACTATTAGTTGTAGGCATTCATAATCATGGTAAAATTATTTAAAATACTGCTTTCATTGAAAACTTATTAAGACTAATAAGGTAAGTGGTAGAGGGTACTCTTTTTTCCTCAAAAACAAACAAGTAGACATGCAAGTGGGCCAGTTTTCGTAAATTAACTAAATACAAGCAGATACAAAAAACTTACCAAATGAGACACAATAATAGCACCATCTGCATTTTCACCTGATGCTGGGTCGCTCCTTTCTCGACTCTCTAGAATCTACGAAATCAACAACAGGAACAATCCAGAATGTCTTCTCAAACCAAGATCTAACTGTTCACTGTAGTTTGTATCATTTTGTGTTGTGGAAGTGCTTACCATTCGAAAAATTGTGTGTGAGCGGCTGCTTCGCTGGTTCATTTTTGTTTTTCCATAATGGCGATTCTCTTTAAATAGAAAAAAAATTGTGCAGACAGTTACAAATAGTTGGATAAATCATCTTTCATGATGACTAATGTAGTGGGATCTTACTTTCTCCTTTCCGAATCCAGGCCAGGGCTTGTTCAGGAGATGTAACCAGCTCCTCAGTCAGGTCAGCCACATAAATGTTTTTCTGCACACAGCAATTATCAAGACAGTAGCACAACCATTATGTAAAAAAAAAAAAAAAAACTAAGTAAACATCAAAACACAAAGTAACTGTGTGGCTGAGCTGTGACATCAAATAATCACAACTTAATCTGAAATAATGTTCATCTTTTCAAGACTTCAACTTTAATTAAATGCACATTATAAAAAAACTACATCACTAAAAAAACGGTCTTCTCAAGAGGCCACTCACATTGATTGTCTCTCGGACTTCCAGAGGTTTTCGCTTCCAGCTGTCAACAAGCAGATCAGTCACAGTTTCGTTGTAGATTTCCATGTAAGACACCCGGAGAAGAAACTCTTTCTTTGGACACTTGGAGAAAAGGAAAAGCATTGGTTCGAATAGACAGTGATTAGACAAAAAAATCTGGAGCATGGTTTACAGTTCTTACATTTTTAATGGTGTGAAAGACTTCTTCCACAGCCAGCGGGATCACTCCAGGAATATGGTCACTCCCCATCATGGTGAAAGTCTTTCCAGAAGAAGTCTGCCCATAAGCAAATATGGTTCCTGTGGATAAAATAACGACCAGATATTTGAGCAAAAGACATGCAAAACAGTTAGAGTGGTATCACAACAGCTTCCATTACATACCATTGTAACCCTCAACGGTGGAGACAACCAAAGGCCTTGCAATGTCCTGGTACAGATGATTGGTTGTTTCTTCAGCAGTAAACACGCGATCTGCAAACAGCAGAGGCAAGTGAATACTTAGGCATTTCCATTACAATTACTTTATATTAAATGGCTCACATTAGTTACAAAAAAGGAAGCAATTCTTCATCCTATAAAGGCTGTGAAACATACCAAAGCTAAAACATTTGGTGGCATTCCCATCATCAATTTGATGAATTGATTTCTTATCGGTTTTCCAAAACACCTGGATAGGCTCTGCATTCTCCGATGTTGCACTTTCCTCCCTGTGACAAAAGCATACAAGATGTGTATAGAAACAACAGTCTGTCTTTCCCATTTACTTTTCAGCAACAGTTATGTATCAGGTTAAAGAAAAAAGAATATTAAGATCAATCAAACCTTTTGTTTTGTACACAGTACAAAACAAAAGGTTGCACAATTGCACAATTGCACAATTGCAGATATAATTATTTATTATAATTGCAGATATAATAAATGTTATGATTATTAGTGATGCTGTGCTAGCACAACAATGTTTCATCAGGTTTTTGGACTTTTGGAGTATAACATTGGTGTGTATTGCGTCAAGATCAGTGAGGGATTACATCTCCAGACACAAAACTTTCAGGAACTCGCTGTAAATCCCAAGAATTTTCTTACCACAGACATAAAAAAATACATCAAAACGAAGGAAAACTTGTTGGGGTTCTTGACATGTATAAGTCTGTCAGCTTTCAAAGTCACTTTAGGCTTAGCGAGCATTGGAACCGAAGGAAATCCAGTTTCCCTCCCATTAACACTTCATGGGAGGGAAATTTTTCCCTCTTTACCCCAATTAGCTGATGTGAACCAGGTGTGTGTGTTCTTGTATTTGATGCAGAGTGAGGAACGAAAATCGCATAAGCCCTACAGAGTGAGACATTTTGACTGGTCCTTACTTTGATAGAAGTGCAAACGTGTGTGTACCAAAATGTGTGTGCCTGTGTGTCACACCTGCTAAGTGACAGTTAAAAATACAGAGAAAGAACTCTGAAACAGTGTCCAAACAACTCACAACACTGTGTAAAATTTGTGTGGATAAGTGTTCCTCTGCGATTAACCGCAGAGGAACTGTTTAGTTAGTATTATTATACTAAATTAGTAATACTAATAGTAATACTAATTTACTAAATTTACCATGAGACCAGTGATATAGCTCAGTGAAATAGTCAGCAGACGTATTCTTCCATTCGACTGTTTTCTCCTACTTTCAAATTACAAACATTTAATCAATCTGCTGTCAGATTTTCGCCATAAACACAAATGACTATTATTTGCTCAAACAACGACTCTCCGTGACCGTCTGTTAGCAGCAGCATCAGACTTGTAAACGCTAGCTCATGCATGACGTTATGACGAACTTACCTCGCAATAAGCGGACGAACACGAACGCAGACTTTAACAGCCGACTCTTCTGCCATTGATATTTTAATGGTCCGTCACAAGACAAAATGTCAGACAACATTCGACTAAATTACTAAGGCTTCTTACTCCTGATGTAAGAAGCCACCGCCTTTGTCGAATTTGAAATATCATTAACTTTGTTTTGATTGGTCAACGTCATTTGTGGAATGTTCTACGTGGGAGGGGGGGATTTATGACGTTAGCTCATGTTTTGGTCGTTATTTTGCTTTTGAAAACAACTAATTCAAATTTGAATAAAAAAATCTTATTCACACATTTATAATAGATCGTATAAAAAACGCTATAGCAAAATGTCTTCAGATTGCATGTGGTTGGAGGGCAGGACGGGCAGAAGGAGAAGGGGGTGTCTGCAGTACCGGAGACGGAAGTTTCAGGCAGCTACGTTTTTTCTTAACAGCGCCACCAGTTGGATACCAAGGAACGTAGCGCTCATGGCTCCTGCTGGAATGGATTGAGGACAAGACGGTCCGAATGAGAATTTGCAATTCATTTTACCTTTAACACGAAAACAATTATGAATGCTTGAATTACGCGAGGAAGGTTATGTTAGCTATTATAGATTTCCAGAAACAATTTTGTTGTAAAGTGGGACAGTGTTTTTCGTCATTTTAATTTAAAAGAGCCACCATACTTAATAAATCCACCTAAATCGATTTAAAAAAAGGTATTAACTTATGCATCGTTAATTTAACGAGTTAAGTTTTTATATTGACCAAACCAAAGTTGGTGATTTGTTGAAATGGTGATATAGAAAATCCTCTTTTTTGTCAACCTTAAATTGTACACTGTTATTTGAGATTTATAATTTTGGGTAAAAGTGTCGTGTCTCTTTCTGGTTTAAATGGAGGGAACACGAGCTTTAAACCAGCAAGCTTCCATGTACAAAAATGTGTAGGGTGACTGCTACATCATTATTAGCCATTTGCTGCCTTTTGTCTTTAGAGTATTGAAAATTAGATGTTTTCCTTAGTTTTGTACAAGTCAGTTATTCAGATATATTCTGCAGCTTTGCATGTCAAATTCTGTCATTTACTATGTAGCGTTTATAAAGTGCTTTCATTAAAAAATATTGATGTCAATGCAAGACCAAATATTCAAAATGTTTTTTTGAAGCTGTTGCTGATTTGCTTTGTTGTGTCTTTGGAACACATCTGACCACTAATGGAATTAGTGGTCAGATGTGGCTTAAATTACAAACTAAAGTTGCATTTTCATTGCCTGTACTGCAATTTAATGCAATCAAGAAAATTGGACTTCATTAAGCACCTTTCCATCTGCAAGATGAAACATACTGCCATAACCCCCATCGTGTCATCTTCAACAACCTCATCCACTCCACCAGCTCTAACAACCCCCATCAGTCCCCCTCCAGAAGTGACAACTACGGCCATGCCAGCTCATCTACAACCCCCATCACCGCCCCAATCCGACAATACCAGCCATGCCAGCTGTAGCTGCCCCACAACTGCCAAGAGTCCTTATGAAGCCAATACAGCACAAAGATTGTCCAGTATGCAGTGTGTTCTGAACAAAAAAAAAATTGAAGAGGCACATTGAAAGAAAACACAATTAAACATAAGGATATAACAGCTACCTTTCACCTTCAGAGTGAATGCGTAGATCCACATCATGGAATCTCTGCTGTTCATAAATCTTTTCTTGGCACTAGCACTACACTACATGTACAATATAGAAAACCTTGTTGATTTGTTTGATTCAGTTTTATTCATTTTTTTCCCGTTAGGTGTCACAAATTAGTCAGGAGAGGCTGGGCCCAGATGCAGGCAAGGCGAGAACCGTTAGAAGTTTAACAGTTCATTATACACGTAACAATTCGAATGTGCAGGGGTGAAGGGAATTGCGTCGGGCTTGTCCGGAGAAAGGGAGACTCAGTGCGGGTAAGTCCAGATGGAGAAGACCGCTTCGGCGGTGGTGAATTAATCCCAGCAGTGCAGCAGTGGAACGACAGGCAGTGAAGATCCGTTACAGAGAGCAGTGCAGCAAAGACGTCAAACAGGCAGTGAGTACTTCAGTGAACCAGTGCAGAAAACAGTGGAGACGTTCAGGCTGAGAAGAGGAGAATACGGTTAATCCAAGTAAGGTGCACAGAGAAGCGTAAACTATTGCCAGGACGATACGTATACCACTTTTTGAGCAGACAACGAACTGGCGATGATTCCCGGAAATCCGGAGCTTAAGAAGGCCACCGCTGATTAATCGATTGCCGGCAGGTGTGTTGCAGCGCAGGTGTGAAGATGAAGGAGTCCCAGCAGGGAAGGTAGGAGGGAGGCGGAGCAGACTCATGATATTAGGTGTTTGTTGATTTGTTTTAGTTCTACTCATTTTGTTCGTGTGTTTTTGTTATTTGTTAAAATAAAACATGCATGAAAATTGGGATTGCTGAAGTCATTTGTTTACATAAAATAAAACTTGTGTCTTCCCTCTCTCAAACTAAAAATATCTAGTAATTTCATATTCTATAATTTTTACTTTACCTGAAAATTAGCTAATTATGCTTGTTACAAACATCTGGCCACATTCAGTAGTTTATTTATTTGTATTTGGGAGACATTAACCTTTAAAATATAAAGTAAATAGTAAAGTATAACAGAGTATTTGGCTGTTAACCTTCAAAATGAAGTAGCTGGCTAAAGATGGTGATTAGATGGTGGTTCCTTGAAACTACGACCGCCTGAAATTACTGTCTCCAGTACTGCAGACATTCACTATTGGGCAGAAGAACTGAAGAAATGAAGAAGGCTGCAGATGCCCGCATTCGTTCAGGGAACCTGGAGTCTTGTATTCCAGCCCATACATGGTTTAACTCATTGTTGCAGTACGAACACATGACACATCTATTTAAATAAATACCTTGTGTCTTTTGTGCAGACATTTGGAAGGACAAAGGGGAAAATTAAAAGGGCACCTACCGCGCATTGTATTAGTACACTAAATTCAGGCATGTCCAAAGTGCAACCTGGGGCCAAAGGCACCCCCACTCTGGGGAATTAATTTAATTTGGACCTCTATACGGACCTTTAAACATTATTGTTAAATTAAACAAGTTCAACTTGCTTTTGAAGCAATGGCCTCCATTCAAAACCTTCACTAGTAACTTAAGAGGGCACTTTAGAGTACTGTGTTTTTGGGTGGGGGGAGGGGGGGATGATCCCCCAATACATATCACTGCTGAGACGACTGTAGTTTGACTGTGTTATAAGTTAGTCCTTTAGCCTTTATACTCAACCTATGTTACTGTTTGGGAGCTTGATTCATACACACTCTAATTCAATCATTCATATGAGTTTGTTTATATGCATCATTAAAATCACAGTTACATCTGCATGACTATGAATATAAAACTGGAAATGTAAACTGATTACAGCATTGTTATATGCTTTTGATTTGTTCCTGATGTCCACTTTTCCATTGCAAAATATGAATTATCTTTGGATATTTTTAATAAATGATTCTAAATTCACCCTCAAATGATCATCATATAACTTTAATATTAAATTAATATAAAATAAATTAATAACTTTACAGAAATATATAAAGGAAGTCCATCATTGGTAAAGAGGCATCTAAGAGAGCAGCAATGGATAGTCATTATCAGAAGTATCTGTGAAAATACAGGAATAAGAAACCTCCCTTATGTCTTCAAATAATATTCCTCAAAATTCTCATTGAATCAGAATCAGTTTTATTGGCCAAGTATGAGTGCGCATACAGGGGATTTTGCTCACTGCGTAATTACATTTAAAACAGAAAAAGAAGACACGACAAGGTGACTTGGTGGTGACTTGATTTTTATCCCCATAAGGAAGACAAATCCCCATAATCTGACAGTGTAAACCAATTTAGGTCCCCACAACATAAGGAACTATACAACTATAGTAAAATTATTGAAAAGGCAGTATTTCAACAAATTAATGACTTCTTGACACTAAATGAGTGTTTTGATATCTTCCACCACACCACAGCACTGAGACAGCTCTTGTCAAGGTCTTTAATGACACACATCTGAACACAGACAGTGGCAACATTTCTGTTTTATTGGATCTCAGTGGATACTGTTGACCACAAGATATTGCTTGAGCGACTGCAAAACAGGGTAGGTCTTTCTGGTACAGTGCTTCACTGGCTTGAATCATACTTATTGGCAGGGATTACTTTGTGTCTACTGGTAATCACAGATCCAAGCAGATAAAAATGACCAGTGGAGTTCCTCAAGACTCAATTCTAGGGCCTTTGTTGTTTAACATTTACATGGTTCCCACTAGCTCAGATCTTGACAAAGCACAAAATTTGTTACCACAACTATGCAGATGACACAAATTTACATCAGCTTATCACTTAAAGGAGACATAGAATGGTCTTTTTGAACCAAAAATCGAGATTACTGATGTCTACTTAGATAAACTAAATAATATTTATGGTCAAAAACCTCATAATCTCTTCAGATTTAGCCAGTTTATTGCTTATCTCTGACAGCATTTGAACAGGCGCTCTGTTTCTGAGCTAATGCCCGCCCCCCAGAACACTGAGTCTCTACCAAGCACATTCCCACTTGCTTGTGATTGGCCAGCTACGAGTGGACTAACTGCTGCACAGTGCTTGGCCCCCGAACCACAGGAGCGTCAGTTTGAGTGCCTGCATGGTTTAATTTACATGTAAAATAAACAATTTTAATATAAGTTGTTCCCCATGCACACGTTTTTTCACAGCTCATGCAGCGGTTTGCTTTTAAAACAGCGAGCCGAGACAAACAGAAAGAACACACGATCTCTGCCTGCCCCAGTCAGTAATTAGCATATGTGCTAACCCGAGACACTTGCAAGCAAACACAAAAATACACACATTTCCACACAAGTGGTGCAGCGTTTTGCTTGTAAACAGTATCGTGGAGACAAACGTTCACTCATTTTCTACCACTGACGTAAACACAGACTGATCCCTGTCTGCCACGCAGTAGTTAGCATATTTGCTAACTCGAGACACTCGTAAGCCAACGCAAAAATAAACACATTTTTACACGTCGTGCAGCATTTTGCTTGTAAACAGTGTCGTGGAGCTGAGACAAACACTCACTCTCACTCACTCATTTTCTACCGCTACTGAGATAATCAGAAAAGGTGAACACACATGCTGCCAAATAAGGCTGCAATTAGCTATCATTAGCTATTGCTATTCAAGACAGGAAACAGTCAAGCCACAAAGACATTATTACTTCATTTGGAAATACTTACGTTGCCTTTAGGAAATCCATTACGGATTGTTGAAGCTGCTTCCCGCTGATGAGTCCCGCGTTGTATTGCCCAAAGTTAGTATTACTATTCACTATAGTGACTGCTACAAACAAATAGCATTTCAGGAAGCTTAGCAGGGATATTGCTATCAAAAATGAAAGATATCCACTATGTTTTTTTTTTTAGAAGAGAGTCTATGAAGCGTCTGGTGTTGTTTTTGACAACCAGCAACAGAGCAACAATGAACTGAACCTTTTTTTCTGAGACATGTTGCTCTCAACAGATACAATAGTTGTAATGACAGAAGCGATTCAGCTTCTTCTTCTTCAGGTTGAATGTTCACGCCCATGACCGGAAGTAACTGTTGGGGGAGTGTTTGTTGCATGTCAAATGTGCTAGTTGCGTAACTAAACTCGACTTTTCAAAACTGCTTGCTTGAGCACAGGTAAACAGAGAAGCCCTTTTTTCCTCGAAAGTGGCTGAAATGTTTATTGTGACACTTTAGTGATATTTAGATACAGGAGGGACACGGGGACACACCAAAAAACATCAGAAGTTTGATTTTCCAGTGAATGTCCTCTTTAACTATAGCCGAATAGAAGCCCTTATTGATTGCATTGAACAAATTAATGAGTGGTTGTGCCAGAATTTTCTTCAGCTAAGGACAAAAGGCAAAGCTACGTAGGAAAGAGTCAAAGTTGAAAGCTTACCTTCAGTTACTCGTGTTAAAATCATCTGAAGAATATATTAAGACTTAAAGGACTTATGACTTAACAGTACCTGGAAAAACTGGTCCATGCCTTTATCTTTAGTCGATTAGACTATTGCAATGCTGTTCAATTCAATTCAATTCAATTCAATTTTATTTGTATAGCGCCAAATCACAACATACATTATTTCAAGGCACTGTACATAATAAGGCCAAAACCTTTACTTATAGAACTACAGTGTCATTTATACAAGCAGCAGCAAACATTATTGATAAGAAATGATACTGATGAACTTTTAATCAGAGCATAGTAACAATGACAGCAGTATTATTGTTACTGATAATGATGATAATAATAATAATAATAATAATAATAATAATAATATCATCAAAACTGGATCTGGATCCTGCAGCCTGCAAGATGAGGACAGAGGGAGAGAGAGAGAATGTAAGGAAGCAGACATAGACTTG
The DNA here is from genome assembly GCA_016785285.1 of Brachirus orientalis. NCBI lineage: Eukaryota > Metazoa > Chordata > Actinopteri > Pleuronectiformes > Soleidae > Brachirus > Brachirus orientalis. The sequence goes on along the minus strand of JAFBJR010000982.1, from coordinate 77,653 downwards.
GGAAGGAAGAAAAAAAATAAGGTTAATGACATATAATCAAGTCACATTCATACCCTGAGTGTGAGAGAGTGAGTGTGAAAGAGTGAGTGTGAGTGCACCACAGGAAATCCCCCAGCAGTCTAGGTCTATAGCAGCATAACTAAGAGATGGTTCCGGTTTCCCTGAGCCATCTCTGACTTTAAGCTTTATCAAAAAGGAAGGTTTTAACTTTAAATACAGAGACAGTGTACGCCTCCCGAACCAACATTGGCAGTTGAGAGGAGCCTGGTAACTAAAGGCTCTGCCTCCCATTCTACTTTTATGGACTCTGGGAACTACAAGTAAACCTGCGTTTTGGGACCGAAGTGATCTGTTAATTAAATCTTTAAGATATGATGGGGCCTGATCATTAAGTGCTTTGTACGTGAGGAGGAGGATTTTAAATTGAATTCTAAACTGTACAGGGAGCCAGTGTAGAGAAGCTAACACTGGGGTGATGTGGTCTCTCTTACTAGTTCCTGTTAGAACTCGTGCTGCAGCATTTTGAATTAACTGAAGAGTTTTAACCGACCTAATAGAACATCCGGATAGTAGTCAGTTACAGTAATCTAATCTTGATGTAACAAAAGCATGAACTAGTTCTTCAGCGTCCTTTAAGGATAAAATGTTTCTAAGTTTCATAATGCAGGTGGAAGAAGGCTATTTTGGAAATGCGTTTAATATGTGAGTCAAATGATATATCCTGGTCAAAAATAACTCCAAGGTTCCTTACAGTCGAACTAGACGCCATGGTGATGTCATCTAAAGTGACAGTATGGTCCGAAAGTTTGTCTCTAAGGTGTTTAGGGCCGAGTATGATAACCTCAGTTTTGTCTGAGTTTAGGAGTAGGAAGTTACAGGTCATCCAGGACTTGAACAACCTGATTTATTTCTTCCGGCCTCATTGATAAATAAAGTTGTGTATCATCTGCATAACAATGAAAGTGTGTGTTGTGCTTTCTAATAATGTTTTCCTAAAGGAAGCATATATAAGGTAAAAAGTATAGGCCCAAGAACTGAGTCCTGTGGAACGCCATAATTAACTTTTGTCTGCAATGAGTCATTGTCATTAACATGTACAAACTGGAATCTATCAGATAAGTATGACTGAAACCAGCAGAGGGCAGTACCTGAGATCCCCAAAGTCTGCTCCAGTCTCTGCGAGTAGAATTTTATGATCAATGGTGTCAAATGCAGCACTAAGATCTAACAGGACAAGTATAGAGACCAGACTATTATCTGAGGCCAAGAGGAGGTTGTTGGTAACTTTAACTAGGGCTGTTTCTGTGCTATGGTGTAATCTAAATCCTGACTGGAAATCTTCAAACAGCCTGTTACTGTGCAGATAGAAAAGGCAGTTGCATAACTGATTTGCAACTGCCTTTTCTAGTATTTTAGAAATGAAAGGAAGGTTTGATATTGGGCGATAATCGGCTAAAACCTCTGGGTCAAGGGTAGCTTTTTTAAGAAGGGGCTTAATAACTGCAACTTTAAAAGCTTGGGGTACATATCCAGTTAATAAGGAAAGATTAATTTG
>JAFBJR010000982.1:33431-74962 GCA_016785285.1 Brachirus orientalis | reverse complement strand
TGGAGTTCTAATAAACTTTGCTATGTTTCTAGATAAGAGAGCGGCTCCATCCAAAGTGGGATGGACACCATCTCTCCGCATGAGACCAGGTTTTCCCCAGAAGGAAAGCCAGTTATCTATGAAAGTAATATTTATTTTTGTTATTTTCTTGACACCACCGAGACAGCCAGCGATTGAATGACGACATGCGGCTATACATGTCATCACTGGTCACATTAGGAAGAGGTCCAGAGAAAATTACGGTGTCCGACATTGACTTAGCGTACCTACACACAGATTTAACATTAATCTTTGTGACCTCCGATTGGCGTAATCGGGTGTCATTACTGCCGACATGAATGGTAACTTTACTGAATTTACGATTATCTTTAGCCAGCGGTTTTAGATAGGACTCTATGTCGCCTGCTCTGGCCCCGGGAAAACACCTGACTATGGTCGCTGGCGTCGCTACTTTCACATTCTTTAAAACAGAGTCACCAATGACCAGAGTTTGCTTCTCAGCCTGTGTGTCGCTGAGTGGGGAAAATTTGTTGGAAGTGTGAAGTGGTTGGTGGTGAACCGGGCTTTTCTGTTTAGCACTACGCCTCTTATTACGGACAGTCACCCAGCTACCCTGTTGATCTCCCGGCTGCACGGGAGCTGCTGGCGGAGCTAATACTACCGCTATGTAGACTACCGGCTACAGGGGACTGGCTAACCTCATTAAGCCTCGCCTCCATCCTGGCAAACAAGCTACATTTATTATAAGTACCGTTATCGCTAAAGGAGGCAGAGGAGTAACTAAACATGTGGCACACAACACAGGAAAGAGCAGGAGAGGGAGAAGGAGAGAGAGAAGCTATCGCTACTAAGCTAACTGCTAAGCTAGGAAGACCACAGAGTGTGACTCTACGTGAGAGATAGAGTTAAGCGAAGGTGTCGCTAACAGAAGCTTAAAGCAATAAACGATTAACAGAACAAATGCTAGTACATAGACTAGATTGTGAATTTAGATTAAGTTTTCCAACAGTAGAGACCAGGGGAAACACACAGTGTAACACCAGTGGAAACAGGAAGTGACACATTACGTTACGTGAACCGACGTCACGGCGGCACAACGGATTCAGGGCATGTTCTCACTGCCCTCCCAAAAAAATCCATTAGACAGCTGCAACAAATTCAGAACGCTAATGCCTGTGTTCTCACTAAGATCAAAAAAGTGGAACACATAACTCCAGTTCTGAAGTCCTTACACTGGCTTCCAGTCTGCCAAAGAAATTACTTTAAAATATTGCTGTTAGTCTATAAATCACTGAAGGGTTAGGGAACCATCCAGACCACTAAGGTCATCTGGGTCAGGTTTGCTCTGTTCCCAGAACCAGGACCAAACATGGGGAAGCTGCCTTCAGTTTTTATGCCCAAATATCTGCAACAAACTCCCAGAAGAGTGCAGATCTGCTACATCAATTTATTCTTTTAAATCCAGTCTGAAAAACTACCTGTTTAACTAACTGCAATGTTTTAAATGTCTTACTATGCCTTTTATATCTGTAATGCTACTGCTGTATTTCTCTTTTTTTTTTATTGTAAAGCACTTTGAAATACCTTGATGTGCTTTATAAATAACATTGCCTTGAGAAAAGAAGCTGTTCTTAAGACTTGTGGTGCTGGCATTCAGAGCCCTATAGCGCTGACCAGAGGGGAGAAGGTGAAGCAGCATGTGACCAGAGTGGGATAAGTCTGTACAAATGATGCCTGCCCACGCTCTCACTCTGGGCTTTGTTGGTGATGGTATCTATAGTTGGATGACCTCTTCAGGTCATGGGAGGTTATGGATCCTAGAAACCTGTACACCACAGGCACATGATTTAGTATGGTAATTGGGGACAGTGTGGGGAGATTTCTACCATCTCCACAGTCTTGAGTGTGTTCGGCTCCATGTTGTTTTGACCACACCATGGGTTTCATGGCCCAGCAGTGTCCCTACCAATCTTGTAACTAAACATACGCCCTTGGTGAGCAAACCTACCTTCATTGATACAAAGCTCATAGAAACATAGATAATTAATAAACACACCTTATAGTCTTTCCATATCCAACTATGCCTGTGCAGTCGTTATCCTCTTCTTAAAATAGGATTTAAAAATATATTTCCTACTCCATTACTCCAGCATGGTGTGCGTCAGTACCACTCCGTACCAGTTGGCGGCAGTTATGTAATCACTCGTTAGCTAAACTCCAGTTCAACTCGAAGAAGTTCACGTCACATCATTTTGAGATGGTAGCACACGCGGATTAGATGAGACGGAGTTTAAATATGTTACATGATTGAGTGTGTGGTGTCATTGAACGGTGTGGATATTTCCTGTTTGTAGGACGGTTGAAAACAAGTCGACGTTCCTTAGGAGTGGTTCTTTTCGCCGCTGACATGTCTCTGTTTCTTGTGAACAGGTTAGTGTGTTCTGTGCCAACTCTTCTCATTCTAACATTCTTCGAGTAACATTCTTTTAACACGAACTGTCTCACATTCATCTACATCACGACGGTCTGGTCTTTATTCTGCGTTTCCTCTTTTTTGCGTGGACTCCGTGTACGTTATGACTTAAATATGACAATAATTATACAATGAGGTCCATATATTTGTGTTTATTTTAATTCCTCAAAGGTTAATGTGATTCTTTTTGTTCAATCCTAAATTAAAGCTGAGAATGCACTCTATAATCACATCTTGATTGTTTTATTTACAATTCATTGTGGTGGTGTACAGAGGCAAAATGACAAAATCTCTTTATATATTATATTATATATATTTATATATAATGTATGTGGACCTAACTGTTTATCATAAATGTGGTAAAATAATCTTTTACAATGTTGAGTTTGAAAATGTCCTGACCTTTAGTAGATTGAGATGCTGATGGTCTCCCCTGTTATGTTCACAGATATCTTGATGAGGATGAAGATAGGAGCATCTCAAAAGAATCTAGGGCTCAGGCACTATTGGCAAAACTACAGCAGAAAGCAAAAGAGAAGCAACAACAAAGTCTTACAGAAGAGACACAACAACTGTGCGAGGAACGAACAGAAAAGCAAAGTGTCAAAAAGAAAAGAAAAGCTGACAAGGACAGTGGTCAAGAGTTTCAACACCACAAGAAGAAGAAACCAACTGGACATAATCTGCATTCCAAAAACAATGATGAGCCTGTTGAACAGAAGAAGAAGAAGAAAAAGAAGCAGGTGATGGAGGAGAAAGAAGAGGAGGGTGAAAATGATGGACAGAAGAAGAAAAAGAATTCTACAGGTGACTTTTATTTTTCATGTATACATTTATCATGAACTCTACAGCTTTGTCTTTCATCTTATTGGTTCTAATCAAAGAACAGATTCTCTCTATAGTGGCATCATCTTCCACTGTTCTACTATTTCCTCTTTATTAATGAGTGGTGTTGAACTGAAGGCTGAACTGTAAAGCATGGTCAGTTTGTTAGTTAGGTATGTTTAGTCTAAGCATTGCTCTAGTCTTAATGATCACTCAAAGTTCTTGAGTGATCAGTTTTACCAATCATCAGTGTACACATATTTTTTTACAGTACATCTTTAATACACTGTATGAATTCATACCTGTTTGTACTTTGTCAGCACAACCACTAGGAGCAATATGGGGCTAAGGGTATTGGTCTTGTGCATTGGCATTATTGTTGGAGCCAGGGTTCAAACCCCAACCCTTTGATTGGAAGATGATCTGCACCACCCACTGATACCAAGGAGATACTGATAACATTAAAAAATGAACAATGGCTCTGTAGTAATGACAGTGTGCCAGCATATAACCTGGAAAAAGGGAATTTGTGCTTTTATGTCAGAATACTAAAATAATAATAATACATTTGTTTGACTGAAGAATCAATTTGCCAGAATCTGAATAATTGTGTAATTTAAATATGATAAATAAAATGAACTCATATACAGTATAAGGAAATACCAAAGGCTTCAGCTGATAGTTTACTTGTGACTTTAGTATTCAAATTGTGTATTTAACATTTTACTTTTAACTTTTTGTTGAGTTATACATGTGTTTAAAGTAACTGTGTTGTTAACACTAGTAGATAAGGGTGTAAACTGTTTGGCTGGCAGTTTTTGAGTTCTTGGCAAAATCTTTATCAAACCATACAGGAAGTTCAAGGTTTCATTTAGTTGCTGCAGTAATGCTAAAAGTTAACCAATGTTTTTGCCCCAGAATCAAATAAGTGGAAACAGTATTTCTGACCTTTGCCATGTTAACCACCTACTGTATCTTTGTATTATGGAAAGAAATTTATTAGACATAAACTGCATACATTTCATTGTAAACAGTAAGAAAAGCTCTTGTAAAATGTTTCAGCAGTAGTGTACATGCTTTATAACAAAAATCTGTCTCTTTGGTTTTCAGGCAGCTCAGCTGAAGATCTTTCAGCTCCAGAGGACACAGAGCTAGAAGACAAGCCAGAGCAAACCATGGAGAAAATCTCTGCTCAAACTGGATTCAAAGTTGTAGGAGGGTTTGAAACAAAACCTGTCAAAAAGGTAACGTGATGTGCTGAAGAAAGGTGATAGGAGGCACAGGCATCGTCAATATAACTAATAAAAATGCTTTTCTGTGTATTTCCAGGTGCACAGAGTCCTGCCTCAGTGGCTCGCTCAGCCTGACGTGATGCACAGAGACATTAAAAACAACCTGGTGCCCATCTCTGACATCTCTGGACTCTCTTCAGCACTTGTGAAAAATCTACAAGATAATGGAATTCACCACTTCTTCCCAGGTAATAGAGTTTGTGATTCAGCAGTGGGTTTTTTTTAGAGAATTGTATCAGTATGGATGTTAGTTCATCATACCCAGCTGTTGTCTATGAGTATTACATACAAAATATGTCATCTCTGTAGTTTAAAGGGAGGGTGTGTATCGTATGAACCTATTCAGACCTGACTTCAAATTAATTTCCCTTTTTTCAAATTGCACAACAGTATTGTATCACAGCACTACAAAAATTGTAGAATGTACTTAAAATACATTCTTCCTCTTTTAAATAAATAGGCTGAATAAAAGGGTAAATATCTGTTTAAAGTGATGTAGAGCGAGTAATCTTTCAACTTGAAGGTTGCGGGTTTGATTCCCAGCTCCACCAGTCCACGTACCGATGTGTCCTTGAGCAAGACACTTAATCTCGTGTTGCTCCTGACGGCTATGCCAGCATGTGAATGAGTGTATGAAAAGATGGGTGATAGAAACCATGCTGCACATAGATGCACTGTATGACTGTGTGAATGGGCAAATAGTGTAACGCAGCTTTGAGTGGTCATCAAAAAGACTAGTGTCATGGAAATTTCCTGTGTCCCTGGACAAGAGAGGAATAAAGAGTCTTGAGTCCATCAGTTGTCTTTATGTTTTATTCTGCAGAAGTAACAGGTTTGCAGAGCATATGGTTGATCTGAAAAGGAGTTAAGTGAAGTAAAATGTATCACAGCTTCTTATAGGCAAAAACAGCTGCACAGGAAGAAGCATTATGCCCATTAAAGGTGGAACTATACATCCCTTTAAAAGCAATCAAAAGCAAGGGAGAAAGAAAAAAGTGTCATCCCTTCAGGGAAGGGAGCACTGCTCCAATGCCAACACTTAGGAGACAAATGTCTAGTTGTAAGGTGAAGACTTGTAGACTTCAAGTATAGCTTCTGCACATGAGCTAAGAAGGACATGTTCAAGGCCAAATGTGTAGACAAGTTGATACAGATATATTGAACATAAATATTAGCTATAGGATTTTCCATTACACTACAAAATTGCTATAATAATTACAGACCATTTACCATGAGCTTTGGTTCTGTTTGTTTTCACTCAGACATGAGATCTAGTATCTTGATCGATTCTATGTGGCACATGAACCTCTCTCTCCCCTCACCTATGAATTATGGCATCCTGCTTATAATGTGTGATTAATTACGACCTGCCACTCTCTGAACCTTGCCTGAAGGTGCCAGCTCAGACTTCACCTAAAGGGGGCACTGACCTTTTGGTTAACAATACCTCCACAGTAGAGAGTAGAACAATCACACATCTGTTCATTCTAGTAAAAAAGTGTCTGTGAAAATAGGTTTTTGTTTTCTCCTCCCCTTATTTTTACAATTCAGTTTCACTGTTAATCCTCAACACTTATTTTTTTTCTTCACACCTATGTCTGAAGTCACTGAGGTCAGGACGTGTTTTCAGAATGGCTTTAGTTGCTTTTCATTGAAAGCAGCTGGCTACACTGCCAAACGGTCTTTAAACACACAAGTATGACGACAACAACAATGATGAAGATGGGTACAGTGAATGCCAGAGTAAGAGAGTGGTGGAACTTTGACATCATCCTTTTCACAAGTAGCAGCATTTTTGCATTTTCCCACTCTGTGAGCCATCTACAAAAAAGTACAGTTTCAGGTCTCCCAAAACACTGTGTTGACAAAATGTCAATACAATAAAAAAGCTATGTGAATTCACCTACACCCCTTTTTGTGTGGACAGGCCCTAACTTTCACTTTTAAAAACTATGGCCGTGTGGTCACAGTCTCTTTTAATACTGTGGTTTAGGTTTTGTGGCTGCAGAGAAGAAGACGTGTGTTGTTGTGTGTAGTGCAAAATCCATAGTTGTCGAACGTGACATAATAGGTGACAGTGACTTTACCATTATGCTGCCTAACTCCATCATCTGTCCTCAGTGGCCCACTCATGCAGGTCTGAACAGTCCCAGTGTTTTTGTTCAGACAGATCTGGATCCTGCAGCCCTGGAGTGCTAGTTATTTGCTGATCGAGGACAGAGAGGTTAATAATAATAATAATAATAATAATGATAATAATAGCATCAGGTCGAGGGATTGTGCAGCCCTGGAGCCTCGGGTACCTGCAGAGCAAGGACATAAAGGAAAATCACAGACAAGGTGAGAAGTTGTAAATCATTTCTGCAACATTTTCACAGTACAAGTGGAGGTCATCCCAGCCATCTTGGAGAACATGCAGAAAGGGCTGCTGATTGGTCGCGGTGGCTACAAGCCCAGAGATATCTGTGTGTCTGCACCAACAGGCAGTGGCAAGACTCTAGCATTTGTCATACCTGTTGTACAGGTGAGCGCTGCTTTTTTTTTTTTTTACTTGAAACAGAGTGCATAGATCCCTTATATGTATATATGTGTGTATATATATATATGTGTGTGTGAAGAATGTGAATGTATGTGAAGAAAGTGGAATACAAAGAAAGATATTTTCACTGTCAGGTGCTGATGGAGAGGGTGGTGTGTGAAGTGCGGGCTTTGGCTGTGTTGCCAACCAAGGAGCTCGCTCAGCAGGTCAGAATCATTCTGAACAGAAACTCACTGGTGTTTGCTATTTACAGTTTAAATAAAAGCTCAGTCACCATGTTCTCCTGTGCAGGTTTGCAAGGTGTTCACATCCTACAGTGAGGGAACTGCTCTGAAAGTGGTGATGCTGGCTGGTCAGAGGTCCTTTGCTGCAGAGCAGGCTTCACTTACAGAACGCAGGTGATTACAGAAAGAACACATGTAGCACTACCACACCACTGTGACAGTTCATAAAGTCTGTAAGAGCCATTTTCAGGAAATTATATATATTTTTGGATTTAATTTGGTATAATGTGGTTACAATATTGTTTTGAGTTGATACATAATCTGTAATGTATGTTAAAATGTTGTTTAATTTATTGTTGACCAGTGCATTTACAATTTGGACGGGTGTGGTGGGGTGTGCTTGAGTTAGGTGGGGTGTGCTTGAGTTGAGGCACATAGTATGTGGCATGTGCATTTTTACTTTTGTTTTCATTATGAGATAGTCAGGTGTTGAGATAACATTTTTCTAGAGATAACCACAACACGACCAAACTAGACTGACTGTGAGCTCCTTGGTTAGATTTTGTTTCACGTAGTGGAGGTTTTAATTTAGTATTTTTGGATTCTGTTATTAAACTTTTTATCACGTCAGATTGGTTGCTAAGCACCTGCTCCGTTAGTGGCATATTAGAAGTGTTTGTTTGAATATGGCTTAATTAGTTCTAATTAAAAAGCAATGTTACTATTCATAAGTATGTAGCATTTTAATATAAACATCGCTAGTGAACCAAGATATCAGATTAAAAGTGTGGATGTGTGAAATACTCAGTGACTTCACTGAGCACTCTCTCTCTCTCTCTCTCTCTCTGAAAAAAAACAATGAAGGAAAAACTGATTTTAGAAACCTAAATAAAAGGTTCACTCACTAAAACCTACACCTGCTTAAGAATATGTTTGTCACTTTATCTCACCTATAGACAGCCTTGTTTAACTGGAAACTCTAAGCTTGCATTTTTACTGCTCACTCCCCTACATTTAAGTCCATAGAGAAAATCAGCTTTTTTATCTGGTAGGAATACATGAGCTGCTGGACTTCTGCTGCTTCATTTGGTAAGTTTGTGATCTTTGTTCACATTTACATTTAAGACAAACACAGAAGATACACAAGCGAAAGCAGTGAATAAACGTTATGGATGCAGCAGAAGATCAACAGCTCCTGTGTGCTTTGATCGTTGAGAGTTTACACACTGACACAGACCTAATTTTTCAGTCAGAAACTGCTGTCTAACAGTGAAATATTCTTAAGATATTATATACTTTACCTTACATGGATGTTTTTATTAATTAACTGAAATATTTGTGTTGCCCTTATCTGCAGCTATATTTTCACTGAGCTTGTGTGGATGAGTGCTGTGTGTACTGTGATTTCCTGACTGTATACCTAATACAGCCCCACTTCAAAAAGCATGAACTACCCCTTTAGCAACATATAAAAGCTCCTTTACTCAGTTATTTATGGATATATGGAGCATTTCTGCTAACCCTGATTGTTCTTCTAGAGGGGGCAGGAGCCACAGTTTAGCAGATATTGTTGTGGCAACTCCTGGACGACTGGTTGATCACATCAACAAGAATTCAGGCTTTTCTCTCCAACACCTGAGATTTCTCGTGAGTTCTTGATACTTAATGTAAGGTGAACATTCACTAACAACAGCAGATATACAGGGATTGGACAATGAAACTGAAACACTGGCCAGTTTAGTTTTGGAGGTTTCATTCCTAAATTTGAAATCTTCACTGATTCCACATTGCACCACTAAGAGCAGAGTGTGAAGGTTCAATTAGCTGATTAATAGCACAGTTTTGCTTAAAATATTGCAATGCACACAACATTATAGGTGACATATCAGAGTTCAAAAGAGGACATATTGTTGGTGCACCTCTTGCTGGTGCATATGTGACCAAGACAGCAAGTCTTTGTGATGTATCAAGAGCCACGGTACCCAGGGTAATGTCAGCATTACCCTGGATACCGGATCCAACAGGAGTAAATGTGGATGCAAGAGGAAGCTGTCTGAAAGGGATTGTATCCAAAAAACATAAAACCACAGCTGCCCAACTCACTGCAGAATTAAATGTGCACCTCAACTCTCCTGTTTCCACCAAAACTGTCCGTCGGGAGCTCCACAGGGTCAGTATACATGGCCGGGCTGCTATTGCCATACTAATGAATTATTGTGGTCTAAAACCAGGCGTTTCAGTTTCACTGTCCAACCCCTGTAGCTGACAATGATGTAAGTCATCTGTCATTTGTTTTCACTCATAATCAGATCATTGATGAGGCAGACAGGATGATTGACAGCATGCACCAGTCTTGGCTCAGTCAGGTGGTGAAAGCCGTCTACAGACCAGGAGCCATGTCCATCTTCAGGAGAACTGACCCAGCATATGTTACAGCAGCCAGGTGAGTCACCCTGTCTACAGTAGTGTATATTCCCACAGAAGTGGTGAGGGGTAGAGTCAAAGATTTACAACAAAGCTTGCTTTATAGTCCTGACAGATTATCATCTCTTCATATAAAAACAAAAGGGAAGTGGCTTATATTTACATTTGTGCATGACTGACTGTATGGTTGGACGTACAGTGGTGAACCATCTCATGTACACTGATGACTTGATGGTTTTTAGCCCAAGTTCAGTGTCAACAACATGACATTAAATATAATCCCACAAAAAATGTTATTATGATCTGCTGGACTGAGGAAGATGAATGTATGACATTACCTGACTTTAATTCTTGTTTAAAAGTTTTCCTCAGCATCTGCAGCGTAGTGAAATATCTTGGACATTTTATAACAGATCTACTATCCGATGATGAGGATATTTATCATCAAATGCATGTTATACGCTCAAGGAAATGGACATTCATTGAAATTTGGTTCCTGCACTGATGAAGTGAAGCTCTCTTTGTTTAAAAGGTTTTTTTTACCCCACTATAATTTGCACATCTATGGTCTAATTATAAAAAAGGAAACATTTAGAGTCTGCAAGTGGTTATATAATAATGCCCCAAGACTCTTGTTAAAAAAAGGCCCAGATTGACTAGTGCCAGTGAATTGTTTGACTGCTCAAGTCTTTTTTATTGTGTGTTTGCAATTATTTCCCTTTTTGTCTCCAGTAAAGTCTATCTATTGATGGATATCAGCTTGCATTAATGTTGATGAATTGACTGTGACTGTGGGGGCCTTTGTCACATGTTACAATAACAGGGTTTTTTTTGTAAAACAAATCTCACAAACTTATTATATGAATTAAAGATACTGAATTACAAAGAGTGTAGAAGTCAAATCATTTCAGTTTTATTTGCATATCATCTCAAAGTATTAGACATAGTGGGGAAGTGTTGTGAAATACAGGCTCCGTCTTCTGTGTTTGTCTTTCACCTATGCAGCCCTCAAGATTTGATGTCACAGTGTGAACTGGATGAAGCAGTAGATGTTACTGACCGTGTTCTGTTCCTGTTTCTCCTCTCAGTCTTTCTCCACCTCAGATGCCGCTACAGAAGCTGCTGTTTTCTGCCACACTCACACAGAACCCAGAGAAGCTGCAGCAGCTGGACCTTCACCAGCCCAGACTCTTCAGTTCTGTCCACAGTCACTCTGACTCCACAGCTGCTGTCCCTACCTACAAACAAGACTGCTTCCACTTTCCCCAAGGTTTGACGGTAAGAGGCACTAGTTTGTGGCTAGTGTGTAGCAAATCATGTTTTTTGACTTTGACATATCTTTTGACTCTGTGTTTTTAGGAGTATTATGTTCCCTGTATGTTGAGCAAAAAGCCTCTCCTCATCCTCCACTTTCTCCTACGAATGAAGCTCCGCCCTATCCTCTGTTTCACCAACTCCAGAGAGACTGCACACAGGTCTGAGGGAGCCGTTTCAACCTGTGCCATGAAGTTTTGAGTGTGAACAGGCTCTGTATCACCTCTGTCTCTCCTTCTTAGGCTCTTCTTGCTGGTGCAGCTGTTTGGTGGAGTTACTGCTGCTGAGTTTTCTTCTCGTCTCTCTCCTGGTGAGAGGAAGAAGAAGCTGAAGGAGTTTGAACAAGGAAAGATCCAACTGTGAGTGTGTATGAGAGATGTTTCTGTTAGTTCTTTTGGATGATGATTTAAAATAACAAAGCTTGATTCTTTTACACCAGATGTGTCCTTTAGCAACCTCTGTCAAGCTTTTAATTTAACAACAGGCTAATGCACAGTGAAGATATTTGAGGAACATACAATGTAAAATACTGAGATTGTTATAATTGTCACTCTCAATAATTCAGATTACAACGACAGCCTAATCTGCCAGTGCGCTACATGAATACTTCCAATTATATGAAAGTTTGTTAGATTGTCGATACTTGATTTGCCTCAGTCCTTCATATGCTCCTGTGGGCAGTGATGAAGATGTGAATGTTGTCATGTCAAAGGTTGGTCAGTACAGATGCAGCAGCCAGAGGCATCGACATCAAAGGAGTCAAATGTGTGGTGAATTACGATGCACCACAATACGTCAGGACATATATTCACAGGTGAGTGATGTTTGTGTGTTTGTTAATGAAGCTGGTCCTCTGTATCGTCCAGTGTGGTCATTCTTTGTCCTGCTGTCTCTTTAAGGATTGGAAGAACAGCACGAGCAGGAAAAGTAGGCCTTGCCTTCACATTTCTACTTGGAATACAGGTTAAGTAAACAAACAAATTAACCATTTAGTCCATTTTTTGAATATGCTATAATGGCAGTGCAAACTGTGGTATTGTTTGGATCATGCAGGAGAAGAAATTTCTTCAGATGGTGGTTGAAGCAGGAAGCGCTGGGATTCAAAAGCAGATAGTTAAGCCTAGGAACCTTCAGAGTATGGAAGCCCGGTTTGAACAAACCCTGCAGGAGCTGGCCAAGGTTATTAAGGTATGAGCAGAAACATACTCAGACATAGAGTATTTCAATAATGAAAACATGTCTTCAGTTGATGTCATCTTTTGGTGATTATGCTTGAATTCCCCTCTCTTGTCACCATATCCCAGAAAAATTGTATTCATAGTAGTGTGTGAATATTATCTTGATATGTTGAGGAACCTTCTATTGAGCTGTGGACTCTAGTTAATCAAATTCAAAAAAATCTGAAGCATTTTAGATTGTGTAATGAGTTGAGGATACATGACATTTTCAAACCAAAAAGCATGATTAGATAAAGTAACCTCTTTAATTCAGTCAATGGAGTGGTTGTATTATACTGCATTTATTAGAGGACCCTCTTTCTGTGAGGCTCCCGAGGTTTTCCTTTCCTGTATATGGATTCACTGCCTTTTTCTTTGTTCCTCCCCACAGTCTGAAAAAGCCAAATGATGATGATGGATCAATCTTCCATTCTCCTCCTCTTCTTCATCTGTGTCTTAATAGAACATGGTGTGTGTGATGAAGCAGCTCATGATTATTTAATGACAGTTCACATTAATACTGAACAACCATTTACAGTAAATCCTTCATGTAAATGTGCCAGCTTTAATCACAGAAGTAAGGCATGTTGACTTTTTTATAGTTTTACTGTATTTCTGTGTGAATAATGAGAGTGAAAACAAAAGCAGTCCTTACATCTGTCTGAGGAGATGATGGGATGAGACTGAAGAGATGAGAAAAAATACAACAGACTGGACAGTGTAGAAGAAGACTGGACAGACTGGACAGTGTAGAAGAAGACTGGACAGACTGGACAGTGTAGAAGAAGATGGCATCATGGTTCTAAGCTGCTTTTAAACCCCAACCTCTGGTAGGGCCAGAGCTACAGTAACACCAACTGAATTAACACGAGCTATAAATGTATCGGTTGTGACGTCATCAGTTGTGAATTCACTGATGGGGTTTTTGTGAATGAAAGCAAAAGGCTGTGCTTATTTCTGTTTTATTTTTACTAGCAAAACTTTTTATTTCCATGTGCCAATTAAAAACAACAAAATTGTCACACAAGAAATGGTTTCTATATGCGAGTCCTGAGTGCTTCATACCACAGTCCAGATACAAAGTTATATAAAAGTGATGACATCGGGTCTTAGTAGCTGTAGCTCAATATCATTTAATTAAACCAAGAAATAATCAGAAGCAACTGAAAATTTGTGTCAATTTTGATATGTTAACACACTGTTTAATGGAAGTGTGAGACAAAAGACCACAGGTGTCCCTGGTTCCGTCCAGTCAGGTTTCACTTTACTCTGTCCTTTCAGCACACGCAAACAGAGAAAAGAGAAAATCCTATCAGTCCCACTTGGAAGTCTTCCTCCTCATGTATCGCTCCCCCTCACTGTCGATGACTTCATAGAGCTGCTGGTTGTTCTCTTTCATAGCGTGCAGGTAACCCAGGTAGCCCACACACAGAGTGATGGTCACTAGCCCAAACACCATCACCGGCTTGTTCTGCAAAACAAGAAAGAGAAAAACATCCATGTTTATGAGAACAGATATTAGATCTTTTTTTGTATGAAGCTCTCAAAAAAGTTAAAAGTAAAACAAAATGACTACTGCAGTTTCAAAATTATTCAACCTCCAAATAGAATTCATTTTAGGAGCACACATTTGCAAATCACAAGGGCTTCATGAGTTGCATCAGGTGTGCTTGAGAAATATCACCTCAAATACCTGGATTGTTGAGAGATATGGCTGTAAAGGGGAATTGACCAAAAAGTTCAGAAAAGAGATCATTGTCTTGCACAAACAAGGAAAGGGATACAAAAAAAAAAATAGTAAAGACACTGAATGTTCTGAACTAAAAATCTGCAGCATGTGGAGGGAAAGATGGATTCAATCAAGTATCTGGAAATCCTGGGAGAAAATATGTTTGGGCACCATTGGATCCTCCAACAGTACAATGTTACCAAGAAGTAGTAGTCCTGGAAGAGAATAGAGTGGCCATCACAGTCACCTGACTTGAACCTCTTTGAAAATCTCTGGTGGGATTTGAAAAAGGCAGTTGCAGCACACAAACCCAAGAATATTAGTGGAGTGGAGGCCTTTGTTTTTGAGGAATGGACAAAGATTCCTCAGGAACGCTGCCAGAAGCTGGTGTCTGGTTATGTGCCATGTTTGCAGCATGACATAACAGCAAAGGGTGCTCTACTAAGTACTAAAGATGCTTGTCATGAAGGGGTTAAATAATTTTGATACAGCAGTAGTCAGTAAAAGTGGCATTTGTGTTGAATAATAAAAAAAAAACACGTAATATTACTTGTGTTGAGAAATTGTTCTCGTTTGATTTGTTTATTGCAAATACACACACACACAGATTATATATATACAGATCCTTTCCAAAAAATTAGAATATCGTGAAAAAGTTGTTTAATTTCCATAATTCCATTCAGAAAGTTAAACGTTCATATATTCATGGCCCACAATTTAATCAATTTCAGGTATTTATTTGTTTATTTTTTACATAATTTTGGCTTCCAGCTCATGAAACCCACAAAAACAGGATTTCAATAAATTAGAATACTGTTTTTGCAGAAAATAAAGAAAAAAAGAAATCAATCAAAATATGGTACTTTCAAAATGATATATCAATCATCAATACTTGGTTGGGAATCCCTTTGCCTTAATCACTGCCTTGATGCGACGTGGCATTGAGGCAATCAGGCTGTGGCATTGCATAGGAGTTATGGAAGCCCACATTTCTTTGATGCTTGCTGTCAGCTCTTCTTTGTTGTTGGGTCTGGTGCCCCTCATTTTCCTCTTGAGAATACCCCATAGATTCTCAATGGGGTTTAGGTCCGGCGAGTTGGCTGGCCAGTCAAGCACTGTGATGGCATGAGCATCAAACCAGGTTTTGGTGCTTCTGGCAGTATGAGCAGGGGCCAGGTCCTGCTGGAAGATGAAATCTGCATCTCCATACAGATCCTCAGCAGAAGGAATCATGAAGTCCTCCAAAACATTCTGGTAGACTGTTGCGGTGACCTTGGATTTAAGAAAGCAGAGTTTACCAACACCTGCACTGGACATTGCACCCCAAATCATGACTGACTGTGGATATTTCACACTGGACCTCAAGCAGCTTGGGTTCTGTTCCTCACCCGTCTTCCTCCAAACCCTTGGACCTTGATTCCCAAATGAAAGGCACACTTTACTTTCATCGGAAAAGACGACCTTGGACCACTGGCCAACAGTCCAGTCCTTCTTCTCCTTGGCCCAGTTGAGCCGCTTCCTACGTTGGCTCTGGTTCAGAAGTGGCTTGACCCGAGGAACCCGACAGCTGTAGCCCATCTCCCGGATTCGTCTGAATGTGGTGGTTTTTGAAGCTGTGACTCCTGCCTCAGTCCACTCTTTCTGGATCTCTGCCAGATTCTTGAATCTTCTCTGTTTGAGAATCCGCTGAAGCCCACGGTCATCTCTTTTGCTAGTGCATCTTCTCCTGCCACATTTTTCCCTTCCACTAGACTTTCCATTGATATGCTTGGACACAGCACTCTGTGAACAGCCAGCCTCCTTAGCTATAAACTTTTGAGGTTTACCCATCCTATGGAGGGTATCAATGATGGTCTCCTGGGCAGTTGTCATGTCTGCAGTCTTCCCCATATTGAACCGAACTGAGACAATTGAACCAAACCAAAGCAATTAAATAACACCTGGGGAAACCTGTGCAGGTGCTTTGAGTTTAGTAGATGATTGGTGTGTGACACTCAGTTTAAAACATTCATGCCCTGATGATTTCTTCACAGTATTCTAATTTATTGAAATCCTGTTTTTGTGGGTTTTATGAGCTGGAAGCCAAAATTATGTAAAAAATAAACAAATAAATACCTGAAATTGATTAACTTGTGGCCCATGAATCTATGAATATATGAAAGTTTAACTTTCTGAATGGAATTATGGAAATTAAACAACTTTTTCACGATATTCTAATTTTTTGGAAAGGATCTGTATATATATAGACAGATATAAATTAAATATATTCGCACTGAGAAAAATGCTATTGTATGACATAGAATGTACAGAAATATGCAAAGAGCGCAAGGATGAACATCAGGAGGAAGACCCAGGATCCGGCTCTCACTCCTGTTCTCTTTTCCTGTCACAGCAGTTCACAAATGTTTGCATATTGTTGCATATTGTTGTACTTCACCCAGCAATGGAAGTTTGTTGTCTTGCTGAGTGTTCCGAGTGTGATCAGAGGGAAGTATGAGTGTCTGAGGTCTTGGTACAGTTGGCAGGTTGTTAGGAAGTGCAGCTCAGTCTCCACCACACATTGTGTGCAGTGGGTATTGACTTGTTTGTCAATAGGATGGAAATATGGCCAGTTGTAGCATATTTTGGTAAAAAGCCAGTTGTGATTTGCTCAGGAATAATATGTTAAGTAAAGAAGTGTGGGAGTGAGTGGCTGATGTTTTTCCCAGGTTACTGTTGACACAGATCCCGCTGTAATTGTTGAGGTCAAGTTTGTCTCCCCTTTTATGCAGTGGCGTTATCAGTCTTTGATTCCAAATACTGGGGAAGGTCGATGAAATAAGGACAATATGAAAGAGTTTTAAAATGGCCAACTAGAATTTAAGGTCCGTTAATTTAAGGATGCAGTCTACACTACAGGCCGTCTTTGTTTCCAGTGATTTTATTTTATCTCTCTCGCTCTCTCCGCCAGTACAAACACCAACCTTACCAGGACCAATAGTCCTCAGAGAGAGGTTTACTGCTCCTGACTCAAGAGGAAGAAAACCTGGTCCTGATAAGTCAGAACCTCTTTTCGAAATAAGATGAGAATTGTAGTTAGATAAAGGTAACAGTTATGGGGGATGCGGCTTTGTTTACTCTTTCCAAAAGAATGGAATTCAATGCAGTGTTAAAACTGGGTGGTAGAGACAGAACGACACAGACTCACGGGTTTAATGAAGAGTTCGGGGTTGACCGCTCGGAACAGTGTGGTGGTCTGTGCTCCTCTCAGCCCGGGAGTCCGGTAGCCTTTTTCCCCGGACCTCTCCTTCCCTTTACTGGCCTCTTTCTCGGACATGTCCAGTCAAAGTTGTTCACCACATCTGTAAGGAAACAGTCATGATAATAATAAAGCTCGCGGACCATGACCTCAAGACTACTCAGTTTCCACTTCGTCAACGAGCACTACGACAAGAGAGGACACTCCCTCTCCTCCGGCCGCTATAAACGACCACAGCGCCCCCTACCGGGCGATGGAAAGTACGTCCTCTGGCATTGAGGGCTGGTGCGTTAAAATCTCCATAATATCTCTTCTGACTAATCCCAAATGGCATGCTGATAAAAGCTGACTCTAGTCTTCTATTCATACTTGACATATTTAACATAAGTGCAGCCAATGACACAATTTCTCATGACTTCCTCCTCTTCCATAGTTACTTCTGTGTCCTCCAGGGCTCTGTCCTGGGTCCCTCTCTCTTTGCCATCTACCTCCTGCCACTTGGCAAAATTTTCAGGAAGTTCAGTATTCATTTTACAACAATAGCACCCATCTCTAACTCTCTACTAATCCCAACTCTGCTGCTTACTCTAAGTCAAATCCTGCAGTAAAACCCACTTTCTTTTGATTGGCTCTAAATCCACCCTGAAAAAAATCTGAAAGATTCTCATTTTCCATTGACATTTTCTCTTACCCCCAAGTCAAGAGTCTGGGTGTTATCGCTGATAGTTCACTTTACATCAGTAACATTGTTCATTACTCCTAGTTCCACTTGTGTCATTCACTCCCTAAACCATGTCACATCCTGCACTGACTACTGTGTCTCATCCCTCAGTCTCTTCAGTAAAATCCAACTTGTCTAGACTGCAGTTGCCCGTATCACCATCAACCACATCACCCCAGTCCTACATCTGCATTGTCTCCAAGTTCACCTCTCTGTAATCATAAAATTCTTCTCCTCATGTAAAATGTTCTCCCAAACCTCTGAAATCTCCTCCAAGTCTGCATCTTTCTTCCTCCTCCTTAACAAAGAGCCTGCTTCAGTTTCTTCCATGGTTTCCAGACCCTTTAGATGAGAAGATCCACAGCTTTTAAACCACATCTGTGACACTTACTCTCTTAAATCTAACCTCTTTAAAAAAAAAAGCTTCACCTCTTTAACTGACATCTGTCGCTGATGGACACTTGTTCATACTTCTATTATCTTTTTATTACACTTTTATATATGTATTTGTCTTTCTTTGTTTTTGTCTTGGTTATTTTTTTTATAATATAAAATATTATTGTTGTTTCTTAACTCAACAAAACTGAGCTGGACCAAAAATGCTGATACCAGAACCATGACTGTGTGAGTTAACCACCTCTGTGAGACAGAGAGACCTGGCACTGACGTGACATCCAGAGGTCATGTATCAACACTCCACACCGCAGAGCACTGACACCATCTCCTCAGCTCCAACACCACCTACATACCTCAAACAAGTGGAGCAGGAGTTTGTGCATTTCAAACTTATCCTGAAACAAACATTAACAAAACAAAACTTTTTTTCTTCTCCCATAGTTATACAATTTTATTTTTATTTATTTTATTCACACTCACCAACACGTATGGCATGAATGCTCCTGCAGCTACAGCCATGTTAATATAGTAGAAAACTTCTTTTTCAGTAGTTGGGCTCTTTGTTACACAGATCAGCTGCTGTGAGACACTGATTTTTTTTCACCAACTTTAGTGAAGAAGTATTCATTTTGTTGAAGATAAGAATCAGTCAGTTGAGTGTGTGTCGAGTCTATCATGCCCAGAGAAGCAGAGGATAAATGAAAATAAAATGAAAAGTGTCCAGACATCGAGCCCCTTGTATATAAGAATGGATGAATGGTGAAACTAGTGAGAAGCAGCTTTTAGTGGTCATCAAGACTAGACTAGAAATGCAAACCATTTTCTCTTATTTTAGTAAAAGTTCTTGTAGCTTTCTTCCTCCCTGTTATTCCTTCACTAGAGTGAACAAAGCAGTCATGTTATGTCATCACAGTGTGGTTTAGTCTAAATCATCTCTACATATTCTACACAAACCAGTCTGTTCATTTACTAAACATTAAATGTTTTAGTTCATTTACCAAACTTTAAATGTTTGGTAAATGAACAGACCGGTTTATTGACAAAAATGAACAACCCAGTTTCCCTGACTTTACTTACCAGGATTTAAATGTGAAGAGCGCCTCTCAGTGGTTGAAAGAAACTGGTGCAAGTCCCTGTTTCTTATGATCCCTTGAGTGGGAGCTGCAGCACAGACCTGTGAGATCAGCTCTGACTGACAGACTGACAGGGGCCAAGACTCTATGACCTGAAGACTCATTTTTTTCATCTCCATCTGAGGAAACATGTCAAACTGTAACACCTAACAAATGACACAGACCTGGTTTGAAATGATTTATTCATTGGCAATGTAATTTGATCTGACTCTCATCAAATTTACATGTGTCATTGCAGGTGGAGGAAGACAGACATCACCTCCCCCACACTCAGCACATATTTGCATTGGGCTTTTCCATTGTGACGTCTGTGTATAGTGTACACACTCAGCACACACACATCAACACGCATCACCGCATTTGACAACGCACTACAGGTTAACTTATAGAAGATTTATTTAGTTTATTATATGATTTGATTGTAATATTACTTGTTGATTCACAGAAAATTGTCTAAAAACAGACAACTGTGGTGTATTTACTGATACTGTTCTAGTGAAGAGTAAAGTGTTTGTGCTTGGATAAGGTGTGGCACAGTACTGTCCCCCGCAGGTGTGCAGCAGCAGCAGTAGCAGCAAAGAGTCTGATTACTCTAGAACAGAACACAGAGCAGAAATCCTCCGAACTCGGTAAGTCCTCACCGCTTCATCTTCATTATAAAAACTCTTCCTTTACTTAGTCCTGTGTCAGTATTTGGAACAGCAGTGGTTGTAACCTTTTCATTGCAGCGTTAGGGTTAGTGTTACCATGATTAGAATCTGTAACCCTGGCAAATGTGTGTGAATGTGCAGGACAGCAGTTGTGTGGGTTTATCGTCTTTCTATATTCAGTGAAAGAAAGAGCATAAGACAAACTCTGTACTGTTACTTGACAAGTACGTCTATTTTAGTCAGAAGTGGCGAATCCAAACCCTGTCACGTGAGTCATGAAAATCCATAAAGACGTTTTCTTAAATGCTTCCAGTCAGGGGATGATTAGTGTTGTTCATTGTAAAGCTGCTTCAATCTTCTGGTTTCTGTTCACCTACAGGAGAGTGAGAGGAAGATGAACTGGGGTTTTCTGGAGAACATCCTCAGTGGGGTGAACAAGTACTCTACTGTGATTGGGCGGATCTGGCTCTCAGTGGTCTTTCTCTTCAGGATTTTGGTGTATGTGGCAGCAGCTGAGCAGGTGTGGAAGGATGAGCAGAAGGATTTTGTGTGCAACACCCAGCAGCCTGGCTGTGAGAACGTCTGCTTCGACCACTTCTTCCCAATCTCTCAGGTGCGTCTGTGGGCTCTGCAGCTCATCATGGTGTCCACCCCGTCCCTGCTGGTTGCCCTGCACGTGGCATACAGGGAGCACCGGGAGGCCAAACACAAGCGGAAACTGTACAAGGACAAAGGGAGCATTGATGGAGGTCTGTTCTGCACCTACGCACTCAGCCTGGTCTTTAAGATAGCATTTGAGGTGGGTTTCCTGCTCGCCTTCTATTTCCTATACAATGGTTTTGAGGTGCCTGCTCTGCTTCAGTGCAGCCAGAGTCCTTGTCCCAACACAGTGGACTGTTACATTTCCAAACCCAAAGAAAAGAAGATATTCCTCTACATCATGGGCTGCACTTCTATTTTGTGTATCACCCTGAATTTTGTGGAGCTTCTCTACATCACATGGAAGCAGCTGTGGAAATGTTTCAGCAGACGCTTCATCCTTGAGAAGGAGAATGCTTTCATCCACAGTCAACCTCCAGCTTCTACTGTCAACACGTATGTGTCTGTCAAGCCCACAGCAAACAGTGAGGACAGAAGCACACAGCCTGTGTCCACCACTGAGAACCAATCTGTTCAAAACCAGGAATGAAGCCTGTGACTGATGTTTGTGTTTAGCTGAAAACACTAGTCACACTCTCTCTCTAACCTGGAAAACACAGAATACACACAGGTCAAGGCTCCATTACAGAGAACAGACTTTACTCATGTCCTGTTACTACAAACATTAACACCATACTGCCATCTGCCTAGAAATGAATGTCTCCATGTATGACAAAGGGGCGTTCCAACGCCCCTTTGTCATACATGTACACGTAAGTATGTCTTCTGTGGCTCATAGTATATACTGTATGTATATCCAGTATATATAAAACTCTTTTGCTTTACTCACCCATATGTTCTCTAGCTCTTCTCTCAGCCTCAAATTTTCTCAAGCTTCTCATGTTCTTTTTTCTTGATGTTACTGTAACTCTGGACTGCCACATCTATCATTGTTGCTCTCTTCTTCTTTTTTTTTACTCTCTTCTGCTGCTTATCGGCTACCACTATGTCCGGTTGATTAGCCATCACCAGTTTGTCTGTCTGGATCTGGAAATCCCATAGGATCTTAGCCTTGTCCTTCTCAATCACCTTTGTAGGTGTCTTTTAGCCTGATCCTGGGATCTCCAGTCCAAACTCAGTTCAGATGTTTCTGTACACTATTCCAGCCACTTAGTTATGGCATTTCATGTATGCCTTCCAAGCCAGCATCTTACACCTTGCTGGGATGTCTGAACTGTCTTAGGGGAATCTTTACACAGTCTACACCTTGGGTCCTGCTTGTTGTGGTACAACTGGGATCTAGTTCTTAGAACCTGCTCCCGTGCAGCCACAATTAGTTCCTCTGTGCTGTCTTTCAGTCCAGCTTTCTCCAGCCATTGGTATGTTTTACCAATATCAGCCACCTCTTCAATTTGACAATTGAACATGCCATGTAGGGGTTTGTCCTTCCATGTTTGTCCCTCTGGCTCCTCCTCTCTGCTGGGTTTTATCTCCCTGAGGCATTCACTTAGCAGGTCATCATTGGGGGCCATCTTTTTCATGTATTCTTGGATGTTGGTGGTTTCATCCTGGATAGTGACTTTGGCACTCATTAGTCCTTGGCCTCCTTCTTTCTACTTAGTGTACAACCTTACTGTGCTGGATTTCATGCATGGTGCAATGTCTTTATTGTCATTGTACAAATACAATGAAATTTCTTCCACACCATATAAGATTCTGATGTTTGTGTTTTAGAGCAGAGGAGCACATTCCAATTTTGCTTCTCTCAGTCCATCCAATTGTACTTAGTAATTTTGTACTGGTCTTCAACCATCAATCTTCCTCTGCAAAGCGGTCAATTTCTCCATGATGGTTCCATTTTCACGTTTCAGTTCAATACTTAACTTGGTCCAACCATTCAGCTGACTCTTGAGGACCTGTCTTACTCGGTGTAGGTATTTGGTTGTGGCGGATCTCCTTGCAGCCTCTTCATGGTTCCCACTCGCTTGTGGGATCCCAAGGTATTTCTAGCTGTCCTCAACATCTGCTATGTTGCCTTCAAGTAGTTATGATCATCTTCCTTCTCTTTGATATCATTCGGTTGCATTTATCAATTCTGAATGTCATCTCAATATCTTTGCTGTAAACCCTGGTGAGATGGATCAGTAAGTCAATCTCTCGCTCACTCGGCATACAGCTTGAGATCATCCATGTAGGTGACTGATTGTTGTTCCACTTTAGAATTGGTATCCAAAGCAATTGTGATGATCTGGCTGAGGAGGTTCAGAACAGCAGGGGGGGGACATAAATACATATTATAATAATAATCAATAAAAGATGTTAGAGAGCCTGTCGCCTGATATTCAACTTTTTATACAGTATGAATGTGCAGTTTGTATTGTTCATCAACACAAATGAAATCTGATGGTTAAACTGTTTATGTAGATGATAATCAAGTAAAAAACAAAATCCCTTGTTTGTTCTTTATTACTGTTCAATACTATTATTTATTTGTTTATTTCTGAAGTTGTCCTTTAAAATATTCAGGCCTCCCTTGTGATGGCACAAAAACAAGCCCCCTGTGAAGTTTCTGCATCTCCATCATATTTGTTCTTCTTTGCATATTTATTATATTTAATATTTTTGTACATGTGTAAACTAATAAAAAACTAATCAGATATTCAAGTAAAGCTCCTCACTGGTGTTCATTTTAAGATGCTACTGTTGTTCTATATATTTTTCTATTTTTTGTAATAATTTCATTATTGTTAGTTCTTGAATTCTGTGCATGATCGGAGGATTAAGAGTCACTCAAACTTAGGCTGATTAGCACTGACCCATTAATTGCAGTGGGCTGTTATGTGCTGTGCCACAGACTGTCATGTTCTTTCATATTAGTGAAGACATAAAGCTCTTTCATATGACCCTCGACTTTGACTGTGGCCAGGCTGTGAGACTACTAAGCAAATGAAGTGTTTATTTATTGGAGTGATATGTGAGTGTCTATATACATATATTACAGTTACAATGTTATATACTTTTGATTTTTATTGAGCCAAATATTGTAAATAATAGGACAAAAGGACTTTTGGCAGCAACTACTATCAACAAGTGACCTCAGTAAGAACCAGTGAAGCATCTGCATCTGCCTTCTATTCCTCAGTTAACTGCTCCACCTGCCTCAGGTTTGAATTGTGCCTTCTTCTTCACACTGGATCTTTCAGATCTTTCCATAGATGTTCATCAAAACTCATAACTGTATGCTTTGGGTTGTTATCCTGTTGCAGAGCCATGAACTGCGACTCTAAGTAAGCTGTCAAACACTGGCCAGTGTATTTAGCTCCACGACGCCCCGATATTGTTGGGACATGGTTGTGTCATGCACAGACATTTGACGCTTTCCCCAAGTGTCACGGAATTTTTCTGTCCATGATGATAGAGCAGCTGTGATGATATTTCTCGTCAGCTTTAATTTAATTTAATTAAAAAATTCATGCGTGTGTTCAAATGATGGTATATACAGTATATAATAGTAAAGAATAATGGGGAGTTTCACCTGAATGATGACATGTGGTTCAATGTTTTTATCAATGCAAAGAAACTAACTTTGTAGTATAGACCTTATGTGGACATGAACCATAAGAAATCATTTTGGCAGCTAGTCTAATGTGAAACTAAGAGAATATTAAGGGGAGAAGATCCTTTAAACTGGGTTTAGTGTACACATGGCTGCATGAAGTGCAAATGTACAACCATCACATATGGAGAGTCTTTACAAACAAGCTCATAAGGAGTAGGTGACAAACATAACAACATAACTACATTTAAACCACATGATGTAAACCTGTTTAGCTGAAACCAATGATGTCACTCTTTGTTTTTTTAATGGGCTGTTTCTATGAAAGCTCTTTTTCTGTCTCATCACCCAAAATTTAAAACAGTTAAAACAGTTAGTTGTTTTAATCATTATCAATTCATGGAACCTTTAATTCTAAATAAGCAGCAGAGTAAACAAGGACATAGTGACAAATGATGAAAAACAAATGAAACTGGTAAAAATCTGTTTAATAGTAAGACTGCTGGTGGCAGTGGGTTATTTCCACCTATATACACATTGCACAATAATAACATCTTGAAATCACAAAGTACACACAATCATGAATTTTCATTTGTCTGAAAGTCCCACAGGGATAATTTAAAGACCCAAGGCTGATGTGCTCAAACAGAACAAAATATTAGTACACTTTTCAACTCAGTGGCCCATAAATAAAAACATGCTATTCACATTATATAAAAGACAAAATTTTTTCTTTTAAATGAGTAAAAAAAAAAAAAAAAAGGTCACCTGTCTGCAGCAGATTTTACTCACTTCTGTCCTGAGATTCTGCTTTAAACAATAGAACAAAAGGAAGGGTCATTTTTTATCCAACACCACTGTGGGCTGCATGACCTGCAGCTGTTTCAACATAAGCTCTGAAACACCTGAAAACGTAGCATCTATTATTATTTTAACCTTAGCAAGGGATTTCAAATTCTGACGGTTGCTGAATCGAACACGAGTGTCTTTGGCATTTACACTAGAGGATTTTCGCGTGGTCTCTGGTGCGTCAACCTTCCTGGTGAAAACCTGTTCAGATTTATTTGACTGTTCCAGAAACTGCAGGAAAGACATTTCAAATCCCATGGGTTTGAAGGCGGCCAGTGGAGCACTCTGCTCAGACGTCTCCTCCTGAGGCACTGCAGGACCGGAAGAGCCAGACTCCTCATTCTTGCAGGAGACCACGTCACACTTGGTGGTGCGAGGAATTTTCTTTCGTTTCACTAATTTTTCGACCAGTTTCCGTGGACGTCCTCGTTTGCGTTTGACCACCACAGAGCCGTCAGAGCTTTCATCATTGGACACTTTGTTATCAAACAAAGTAGTGGGGACGTCAGCTGTAGTCCTTCTACGTAGGACAGGTTTTGAACTTCCATATTGTCCTCCGTCCAGGTCAGTGTCTGCCGCCAGCTCATTGTCCGACAGGTCAGATGTGTTATCGGATTTGGAATCGTCACTCCGGATGGACCGATACCTTTGCCGGGGGAACTTTTTACAGAATATGAAGTGACTCCGCTGCTGTTCCAGGTACTTCTCTGACAGCCCGTGCCCCATGTAATGTTTTAATATGCTCCGCTCTGATTTCATGACTGACTCACATCCTTTGATCATACAGGGATACTGCAGAGGAAATGTCTTGGTGCAAATTGCAGATGCCTCCACTTTAGATTTTAAGGAGGGTTTTCCATATTTTGTCCAGTGATTGGTTTTTGACCTGCTGAGTCTTTTTGTGTCACTTCTCTGTAAGACCTTTTTGTTGCTCTCAATGTTTTCCTTCCCATTACTTGTCTTGGTAATTGGATAATGCAATGCTTTAGAGTTCTGCTTCATGTCATCATCTCCTATCTGTTGATTTTTTAGTTTAGATGGGGAAAGATCCTGATGTTTTTTCATGACGTGTCGGAGAAGATTTGACTTTGTTGCATAAGAACGGTCACAGCCTTCAATTTCACACTTGAATGAACAATTTAATTGTTCAGGTTTGGCCAGCTTTATATCTTTATGCTGTTCTTTGATGTGCCAAATGTACTTCCAAGAAGTAGTAAAGACTGCCATGCACCCTTGGAGGCCACAAGTAAACTTGCCAAGTTTGATGCTAGATAGGAGACTGGCAACCTTATCATGACTGAATTCATGCAGTTGAAGATAGTGCTGCAGAAGGCTGGGAACCTCTTGGAAAACTCTGCAGCAGTCTTTCACTTGGCACCTGAATTCAGAAATTTGAGGGATCTCTGCCTCTGGCTCCTCATGATCATGTCCAACTGAGTCGTCCAGTCCATCATCCTGGTCCTGCTCCTTGTTAACCTCCAGTGCTGACAAAGCAGACTGATGAACAGCCCTGTAATGGAGGATGAGATTATGCTGGATGGTAAAGGCTGCCACACAGCCCTGATGAACACAGCGATACGGTCTGTAGGGACTCATGGTGTCATCAGAGTTGGACTTTTTCTCTTTCGTCTTCTTGCGAATGTCAACACTTGGCTGGACCTTTGACTGTGTGTTTGAAGCACCCTTTTTATGAACCGATGGAGGCCCTGTGAAGGCCTGGGCATGTATTTGCACAGTTAGAGCTTGGTTTTTCATGGGGGTGATTTGTAAGGGATGAATGACAGTGGAACGAATGTCGCCTTTATTTTTCTGTGCAACCTGATCCATGTTAGTATGTGGCACAAATGCCTGTGATGGGTTATCACATTTTACATCATGTCGTAGGGAACACTGTTGCGCTTCATTGGCCAGTGCTGGATGAGAAGCCATAGATTGGTTTGTACTGACAGGCCATGTTTGAATATCAGCAGATGCAGCAGCTTTGGCCTCCCTGCGCTTCATATCTAGATCTGCAATTTCTTTAAGAGATAACTTATGAGCTGACTGGTAGTGAGTGCGGAGGTTTGAGTTACGAGTGAATGGTTTACTGCACCTTTGACACTTGAAGGGAGCATAAAGGCCATACCTTTTTTTAACTGCATTCACCATTTCAAGTGTATAGTTGTGAATTTTGGACAAGTGTTTCCAAAGAGATTCACTTGAAATTGAGCTGAATGTGCAGGTCCTGTTTTCACAACTAAACGGCTTAACTACAGAGGAATGTGAGCTACGTGAATGGAGCTTTGCAGGTCCTGTCTGGTTAGTTTGGATAGTGTTGGGATTTTGCTTCAAGGGAGGTGTCATCTGATCACATGTTTCTCTGACCAAGTTTAGCCTTTCAAATGCACTCAGAATATCTGCCATCCATAGTTGCTGGCTGGCAGACAGCTGAGTGGGTTCAGGATCTGCATCATTAACAGTGAGTGCTGTGGGGCTCAGTACCTCCTGCTGGGGGGTGGAGGGCTCCCTGAAACAACTAAAGCTGTGTGTGTTCAGTAGTTGTTTAATTTCGTTAGGAGCTTCTGGGATGATTACAGAGTTTTCTTGGCTGACTTGTCCTTGATTAATTGAGTCTCTCTTTGAATCTGAAGACATCTGATCAAGTCCAGAATTGTTGGAAGGACTGAACATTTGACCAAAGGACACAATATTCTTTGAAATGATACTGAGGTCAGTGCTGCCTGACATGTTTGAGCTGTTTCTGCGATGAAAGTCATTAGCTAAAATTTGCTCCCGCAGTCTCTTTTTAATATCTTGCTCAGCAAACTGTCTTTGTGTGTCTGCTTGTTTAACACTTTCTTTTGATGGACTAAGCTGACTACCAGCTAACTTTTCTTGCAGTGCTGGCTTTACATCTCTTTCTGATGTCTCAATACTTGTTGTAAAGTGACTGTGAATTGTCATGTGGTTTGTGGTAACAACAGAGTTACTTTCAGAGAGAGGGCTTTCTTTGAAGATTTGAGAGAGAAGTGGATCAGGGAATTCACTTCCAGTATATGTATCAATGGGAGGCTGAGAAAAATGGGTTACACTATACGAGTTGCCCTCTCGTCTCTGACCCCTTTCCAGGTGGGCAGTTTCTGTGTGCTGTATCACTGAACTACTGGGTAAACGCTCACTGGCTCCATAGGGAACACAAAGGTTTTGAAACAACAGCTGGGAAGAAGATGAGTGAACAAAAAGATCTGACATATTGGATTCAGTCATGATTTGTTTAAGAATGTCACCATTTGACTCACTATTACCATATGCTGGCAAATTATCTTGTGGATAGCTGGTAGTGGGGTAGTCTTTTGTGGATGCTGAAGTACTTGTTACTGACTCTTGAGGCTTTTCCTGACACACAGCTACATGATTATAAGACAACTGTGGCTGTGCTGTGCCAACAGTTGACTCTGAATTGAGCAAGTCAAGAAATGATGTTGGCAGATCTGTATTAATTTGTGACACTTCGTGTGGTTTGCAGACTGTACCCCTGGACAAATGGCCTCCAAGGGATTTGGGATTGTTAAATTCTCTAAAACACATGCGACAAATAAATTTGCCATCCTTAATTATGGCTGGCCATTTGGTTCTTTTGTTTTTCTTGGCTACATTTTGAGTGTTGATATTTTGGGGTTGGTTGTTGCCAATTTTTTGGCTTACACTGTCTGAAGAGTGACATTTGAACTTCATTGGTCCTTTGGAACCTGAGACTACAGTGCTTTGCACCTGTGACATATATGTTGGAAGACAGTCTTCTTGCAGTGACACTTCCTTGGAGCCATCCATGCACGAGGGAAAAACAGATTGGGGTCCATTTTCCATAGGCAGCAACTGCAGGGACTCAGCTGGTCTGTTCATTGTTGAGCTCATCACAGAGCTTGGTGGGACATTAAATGGCAAGGAAGCACCACTAGAATCGAGTTGAGGCATATCTTGCAATTTAGATGGATAGACTTGGGAAGAGCCACAATTTTGAATGTGATCATTTCTAGAAACTGAGTTCCAGTTTTGAGGACCTAAAACGTGGGACTGCAAAGTCATTGGATTTGTATTATTTCCTAACTGAGAGGGGGCAAAAAGATCAAAATCACTTTCCATCAGAACTGAAGTTTTTTTGTGGAGAGATGAAGTATGGGGATGCAGAGAAGTATGATTTGAGTTTATGCCCATGTTAGTGTATGGTGGTGACTTAATTACATTCTGCCTCTGAACTGGTACTTCACTGACATGCCGATCCTGATGTGAGGTGACTGAAGCAAAATGACCAGCAGGAGATGTGCCTGCTGCTGAAACGTAGGTTACCTTTATTTTAGTACGGCTAACCTTCCATTGCTCATAGAAATCTGGGTGAATGGTTTTCATGTGCTTGGTTACATTTTTATAGGAGCTGTAGTGTCTTGAACACATCTCAGAAGCGCAGTGAAATCTCTCTCTCTGTCCTGGAGGGGGACCTGTGGGAGTTGAGGATATCACAGAGTTCTGTGGTCTGTTTCCAGAATGTGGTTCATGGATTACTGTTGGAGGAAGTTGCCGTGACACTCTTGGTTCTAGTGGTCCCGTTAACAGGTTGCTACTACATGTTGGATGTTGCTGTGCTGGCATTGGTAAATTACATTGAGAGCTGTAACTCACTGACCCAGTATTCATATTACTT
Organism: Brachirus orientalis; assembly: GCA_016785285.1. Classification (NCBI taxonomy): domain Eukaryota; kingdom Metazoa; phylum Chordata; class Actinopteri; order Pleuronectiformes; family Soleidae; genus Brachirus; species Brachirus orientalis. The sequence goes on along the minus strand of JAFBJR010000982.1, from coordinate 45,065 downwards.
GGGAAAATTTGTGGTTGGTCTTGTAAGACATGTGTATTACAACTATTTGACAAATGACTTAAATTCTCTTCAAATGGATGTACAGAATGATTCTGTTGAGATGGTCTCATGTAATGAAAAGGACTTCCACTTGGACTATTTCTGTGTCTATTAGCATCAGGTAAGGCAAGTGGATTCACAGGCTGAATCACAGAATTATTTAAACTCTGAGTCTGACTGGTTGGGAGAGGCATATTATGTGGCTTGTGTTTTACTCTGTACTGTCCTACAGTTTCCACAGGTGCTTGAGAAGGTTTGAGCAAACTTTCATTTGACACTGAAAGTCTTCCATGATCTAAGTTGTCAGCAGTTACAGCACTCTGCTTCTCTTTGACACACTCTTTCAGTTGGGGAGTAGAATTTGAAAGCATCTGCTCAAGTGAAGAGTCAACATGAATATTTTGTGAAGTTTGTTCAGAAGATGGGCTTTCATTTTGAGTGTCATGCCCCTTCTGGTGTAAATCCAGCTGTTGTTGTGAATGGAACACCTTTTCACAGTCCACAAATTTACAAGTGAAGGTTTTATAATGATGAGCCTCATGGTCGTACAGTTTGAAAGCCTCGCTGAAAATCTTGCCACAACTGGGAAACATGCATCTAGCCTTAAAAACAGAATGTGTTTTTCTGTGTAGGAGGAGTTCAGTGTTGGACAAAAAACTTGCCTTGCAGTTCAACTGTATACAAATATAAGGCCGTGTACCACAGTGGACCTGTAAATGATCATTAAGATGGGTGACATTAACAAAATGGCGGCGGCAATACTGGCAAACAACCTTTTTCTTCTGCATTTCAAGGAAAGTCTTTGCTTCCTCGTTGTCCCCATGGGCTTTCACGTGTGCAATGAGATTTTTGAAAAATTTGAAGTTCCTCCTGCATTTTCCTACAGGACACACATTTTCCTCATTACTCTCCGTGTTACATCTCTCCAACTTGACCTGCACATTATCAACCAACCCTCCTTTTTGCGCTGTGGAAACACTAGTTTCATATTGTTCAATTTCTGTCTTGGCCTTTAAATCTGTAAAAAGAGGTGCAGCCATTTTGGGATAAGCCAATGTCTTGTTTGTTTTCATTGCAGTTAGCCTTTCCTTGCAAGACTGTTTAACATGTGATGTTACATGGGGAAGTAATGTATCTTTTGAGCTAAAGGTTTGAGCACATATAGGGCAGGTGTATACTCCACCGTTCAAATGGGTTTGTGCATGGCGCACAATCCTGTGGCCAAGAAATTCTTTGTCACACAGCACGCAATACTGCATATAAACCTGCCAGTTTCTGAATCTGGCAGATATAAAACCTTGTTCTCTCAGTTTCTTCATTTCTCTGTTCTTCTCTTTTTTGTCTGTTACATCTTTTAGTTCATAAGTGCCACTGACTATGTGGTCTGGGATATTGTTAAACACTTCCTTACTGAAAAACTCTTCCTCATCTTCAGGACTCTCATTATCATTTAGCAGGTCAATGGATGACACTATCGAAGCCTCTTCACCCATTAATCCAAGACAATGACGCTTCAGTGTTTTCCAGTCCCAGAACTCAGGGTCAAAAGGCCACTGGGTTTTAAAAGCCAGTAGGAGCTCACATCGTAGAGAGTTGGGAATGGGCATGTTCTCCTCCTCCAGTTTTTGATCGGGCTCATTGTACAGAGTCTCCACAGCATAGTATGAATCAACTGTAGGCTCCAGGAGGAACACAGTGAGCTGACAGGCTCGCTTCACTTCTAGGTCAGTTGGAAGCAAACAGGAAATTGTTTTACACACAGTGGCCTTGGTGTTTCCATCATCCGATTCCATTTGCAGAGCTCTAATGCACATTTCAATGCACACTGGTACTCCAGTGCTGTCAATCTATAAAAAGAAGAAGCCACATAATTTAAACATGCAATACACTTGGAACAAATTTCTAACATTCACTATTATTTAAAATTAAAACAGCACATATTTACAGGCTTACTGGTAGAGGGAAAGATGAGGAATCGATTCACATAAAGTAAGAAAAAACTGTTATGTTATTTGTATATGTCTACTCCTGGTCTATACAAATAAAAGGTGATTTGATTTGTATCTCGGTCCTTGCGCTTTTTTGCACTGATGTCATGTTGGAGTTAATATTTGCAGTTTCAATTATTCATAATTGCAAGGTGACATGAATCCCTCTGCCAGTGTGTATACAAATGACAGTTGAAAGATAAATATTTACACTTTTTTTCCCCAGTAGGATAATACCAGGACTGCAGACTGTTTACCTACCTCTGACTGGATGACCTTGATGAGGAACAATATGTGGTATATAGTTTTGGAAAGTAAGGACATCTGGCGGCATCTATCAAGAAAAGTCTGCTCTGATGGCTCCAATCGCTTCAACAGCTTGCTCCAAAACAAAGTGAGCTCCCTGGTTGAAGGAAAGAGAATTACTGCCTTTTAATGACCTTTAATTCAATTATAGTGTTTCCCATATATCCGTTCAGCAGTGGTGCTTTGCCCCTTAAGAGATTTTCTGCCATTAAAACCTGAGTTTCAAAAATTGGGCTTTTAAGAATTTTCACTGGGTCAACATAATGCCCACCATTAACTTGGAATATTTTGAATACTTGACTAACCTTGTGCATCAACTCTTTAGATGCTTTCCAATGAAAGCATTGGAAAGCATCAGCAACTGAGTGTTTTCACCTCGGGTTGTTGTTATTTCAGCCAATCAACTTCCACAACACCTCATAAAACAGTCTTACTTTAAAAACACCCTGTAGTTCACACATTTTAAATTTATTTTGTTGCTAGAGCTCTGTACAGCAGCATGATGTGAATCTCCTTTCAGTTGTGTCATGATAAACAGTGTTTCCTGTTAGTGGCCATGACAGTGACTATTCAACTTTAAATTTGTCCCAAGAGTTTTATAATAAGATATCAGTTTAGCCCCATTAGTAGCTCAACGGTTAGTTCTGCAGCTTCATTCATCAGATCACTGTAGCAGCCATGTTGGTGTTCCTCTCCGCTCTCTTATCACATCTGTGACTCTTCAAAACATCCACTATTTGTTTAATCTCCACAAGACTCAGAACTTGAAATGAACTCTGTATCTGTGTTGTGAATGCAGCATTATATGACACATTATTTGGAAGCATCCAAAATAAAACTAGGATGTTTGAAAAAGCTGTGTTGAAAATTATTTGCTCTCTTTAACTGCACGTGGGCTAATAATTTCATCCTGGACTGTACATTAACAGACACACTCAGATTCACTGCTACCTCTCTCTCTCTCTCTCTCACACACACAAGTGAAAACACACTCAGCTGTGTGATATGATAGATGTTGTGAAATGACATAGTATTTTCATTGTGGTTCAAGTTTTGCTCAGAAATATGCTGATATTTAAAAGTGTTATGTCAAAATTGCCTTAGATCCAGTTGGCTTGGGTCTTGCTGTTGACAAGCGCCAGCTGCTTAATTGTTAAATGTTGTGAAGGTCGGCTAGATATATTGTCTAAGATAATGTTAGCATTGTTGTTTTAAAATTATGTATTGTCGAGACGTTTTTATATGTTCAGTAGTACAATATACACCATGTCATATTTTACAGTTTAATCACAAACCACAGTTTTGTTGGTTCTGTAGGAATATCTATTGTTCAGCAAATCTGTCCAATACCCAAGGTTGATTAAATGACTTTTTGCCATTTGCCAATAAACATACAATCAGGTCCATAAATATTGGGACATCAACACAATTCTAATCTTTTTGGCTCTATACACCACCACAATGGATTTGAAATAAAATGAACAAGATGTGCTTTAACTGCAGACTTTCAGTTTTAATTTGAGGGTATTTACATCCAAATCAGGTGAACAGTGTAGGAATTACAGTTTTTAGTGTAGTAATTACAGTTAACAGTTTGTATATGTGCCTCCCACTTTTTAAGGGACCAAAAGTCATGGGACAAATTAACAATCATAAATCAAACTTTCACTTTTTAATACTTGGTTGTAAATCCTTTGCAGTCAATTATAGCCTGAAGTCTGGAAAGCATAGACGTCACCAGATGCTAGGTTTCATTCCTGGTGATGCTCTGCCAGGCCTCTACTGCAGATGTCTTCAGTTCCTGCTCATTCTTGGGACATTTTCCCTTCAGTTTTGTCTTCAGCAATTGAAATGCATGCTCAATCGGATTCAGGTCAGGTGATTGACTTGGCCATTACATAACATTCCACTTCTTTGTCTTAAAAACTCTTTGGTTGCTTTCGCAGTATGCTTTATTGTTTATCTGCACTGTGAAGTGCCGTCCAATGAGTTCTGAAGCAGTTAGGTAAATATGAGCAGATAATATTGCCTGAAACACTTCAGAATTCATCCTGCTGCTTTTGTCAGCAGTCATATCATCAATAAATACAAGGGAACCAGTTCCATTGGCAGCCATACATGCCACGCCATGACACTACCACCACCATGCTTCACTAATGAGGTGGTATGCTTTGGATCATGAGCAGTTCCTTTCCTTCTCCATACTCTTCTCCTCCCATCACTCTGGTACACATTGATCTTTGTCTCATCTGTCCATAGGATGTTGTTCCAGAACCGTGAAGGCTTTAGATGTTATTTGGCAAACTCTAATCTAGCCTTTCTGTTTTTGAGACTCACCAATGGTTTACACCTTGCGGTCAACCTCTGTATTCACTCTGGTGAAGTCTTCTCTTGATTGTTGACTTTGACACACATACACCTACCTCCTGGAGAGTGTTCTTGATCTGGCCAACTGTTGTGAAGGGTGTTTTCTTCACCAGGGAAAGAATTCGGTCATCCACCACAGTTGTTTTCCGCGGTCTTCTGGGTCTTTTGGTGTTACTGAGCTCACTGATGCGTTCTTTCTTTTTAAGAATGTTCCAAGCAGTTGATTTGGCCACACCTAATGTTTTTGCTATCTCTCTAATGGTTTGTTTTGACTTTTTCAGCCTAATGATGGCTTGCTTCACTGATAGTGAAAGCTCTTTGGATCTCATATTGAGAGTTGACAGCAACAGATTCCAAATGCAAATAGCACACTTGAAATTAACCCTAGACCTTTTATCTGCTCCTTGTAAATGGGATAATGAGGGAAAAACACACACCTGGCCAATTGTCCCATTACTTTTGGTCCCTTAAAAAGTGGGAGGCACATAAACTGTTGTAATTCCTACACCGTTCACCTGATTTGGATGTAAATACCCTCAAATTAAAGCTGAAAGTCTGCAGTTGAAGCACATCTTGTTCATTTTATTTCAAATCCATTGTGGTGGTGTAGAGAGCCAAAAAGATTAGAATTGTGTCGATGTCCCAATATTTATGAACCCGACTGTACCTGCTGAGTCAACCTAATTTGTTTTGTCAGTGCAAGGTTTTGAGGCATTTTTATTTACACAAAGTATTTAAAGATCAATTTTTAGGTGTAATTATTACAGTACAATTTTTAGAAATTGATGTGTGTAGTTAGTGATTGTTGTAGGATTCTAGTTGTATCAAAATTAGGTTATAACAAATCTTTTACACTAAAATTAAGTACTGGATACTCACAATAAGCAAGTTATTTAAGTACTGCACACTCACAATAAGCAAATTAAGTTTAATTTACTTTTTCTAAGGCAATGAGTTTGCATACTTTTTTAAGTAAAGCCAACTTGTTAAATTTTACAGTGTATGAATAATCTTTGTCCGGGTTGTTCTTAGAATACTTCAGTCTGGCATGAAGGTGTCTCTTCTACAGAAGTGGAGTTCTTCTTGGTCTTCAACCCCACAGTCCATTTCTGTGCAGAGCTCTAGTAATTGCCTTCTTTGAGGCTACAATTCCTGACTTGTCTAAGTCCTTCACTAGTGTCTTGGCAGTTGTTCTGGGGTCTTTAGACCTTAGTCTTTGAAATCTTTCTCTTCCTACCTCTGCCAGGCTTGCTCTGTATTGTGCGACTCTTTTTGAATTACTTGATGTTTTTCACTTGGAAACACTATGATAACTTTGTAAACCCTTCTCCTGCTTTGTGAACATCAACCTTTTTCCTCAAGTCTAAACTGATTTCTTTTGTTTTTGTCATGATAATTTCACAAGTGACAGCTCAAACCCTTACTCAAAGTTTTATACTGTGTGTCAATTGGGAGATAATTTTGAGCATTACAAAGTTAAGCACATCATTGCACAACAGTGGTTTGTGCTATGGCTCAGTAAAAAGGTCAGTTCTTAAGAGGGGTAATAATTTTGACCGTGGTAGTTCTTGGTTTTGGCTTGGTTATATGAAATCAGACTATTTTGATTATATTTTGATAAGACACCTCCCTCTATCAGTTTGTGTGCCATTGCCACCTGCCAAGGAGGGTTTTTCTTTGCCCATGCTTGTCTGTCACCGAATGGATTTGGATTAGGTTTTCTGGTCATGAACGTTAACAGTTTTCATTAGATTTTGGTGGTGATTTAGGGTCACAATCTCGGAAACTGAACAGCCTTTACAATTGTGCTCCTCAATTGGTTTCTCTAGTTTCATTATGATTATCTTCACATTTTATTTGGAAAACAAATAAGTTTAAAAATAAGAGAACTTTGTTCTTTCAATTGTTAGAGCTGAAATATACAGCCATACTGGTCTAATAAGACAGGTATAGGTTCTGGAACTAACTGCTAGCCACAGCACAAGGAAACTGTACACATGCACAAGAGACTTTTGTTTTCTTACCAAGCACAGTAGTTATCTCCTTGAAGAAGCTGCCGGCTCAAGAAAGCTGAACATAAACTGAAAGCTGCCATCTCATCTCCATCCGACTCAAGATTGCAAATCATCTCCAGTGCATCACGACAGTCCTCCTTTGAAAGCTGTACAAAGTAAAACCAGGTCTACAGTAAGTCTCAGTGTAAAAAAGGGAATAAACAAACTGAAGTTCATCATCCAATACATTGAAGAACTACAAAACATCCTGAGGGCCTTCAATGCTGTCAAATAGATCTGCCATAGTGTAAATAAAGATGCAAATCGTAAGAAGGGATGTAGTAATTATAGTTGGCATGATGAAAAATCTTTGACACAATTAGTTGCTGGCAAATTTAACTGTTGTGGATTTGTCACTTTTTTCTGCATCATCCTTTAATGTTGTAAGTCATCCCACTTTCTAGCCATCTTTGCCGACAGTTGTACACACAAACGCGATGACAGAGACTGTTAGTTCCACCAGAGCTGACAGCTAAGTCCATGATGAACAACCAGAAAAACTTCCAGAAACTGCTTAATTACATGATTTGGTGAGATAGGTCATCTGCTCAGGACAGGACAGTGATTATGACCTTTTGTCAAATAAATAATAAAACAAACAAACAAACAAACAAACAAACAAACAAACAAATAAATAAATAAATAAAACTAAATACAGTTGTTGTCCTCCCCTGATGTATAAAGAGGGCATCTGTTTCCAGACCTGAATCAGAAGCCCTGTTCATCCAGGGCTTCTGATTGGGGAACTGTGAGGCTCGACTTACCTCTTCCATTAGATGATCCTGTTCCGAAGTAGAACAGAGGCAGACCAGGTACAGCTGTTTGAAAGGCCCCTTCCCTTGGAAAACAGAACACTCGGAGCACATCTTTGCCAGCAGTGCAGCCTTTCCCAGCTGCTTTTCTTTCATCAGTTGCTTCACTCTCAACTCTGACAGCACCAGTCCCTCGTGCACCAGGAACTCCTCAACTGAAAACCAAAGGCAACGTTTACGGCGACAGGCATAGCACATAAAGTATATTAAATGAACAGGAAAAACTAGATTGGTATTAATCTTAACATGTTTTTTCTTCACAGAAACTGAGGTTCTCTTGTATTTCAGGACAAACTTCTACATTAGATGACAATTTATTGTCGCAGAGGTTGAAATAATGCTAGCGTTACAAACACCTTAGGGAAGCTATACCTGACCATTTAGTCACCCTGGACAACATTACTATGACCCCCAGTTCCCAGTTCCTACTGTGGGTCCAGGAGGCAGACACTGTCCCTATATTTAAAGTTAAACTTTCCTCTTTAATAAAGCTTATAGTTAGGACTGGTTCAAGTCAACTCTGAGCCATTGCTTAGTTATGCTGATATAGGCCTAGACTGCTGGGGGAACAGCCATTATACAGCTCTTCCCTCTCTCCCTCCTCTCCTCCTTAACGCTCATACTTTTATCATGACAATAAAAAGGATAGAGGGTGTCACTTGCTGTACAGATTGTAAAGCTCTTCGAGACAAATTGTGTTTGTGATGTTGGGCTGAAATAAATAAAATTGACTTGACTTCAATAAATGATAACTTCAGAAATTTTAGGCATCCATTGTTACTGTATGACATTTTATCATGCAAATAGAGGGCAAAATGTTCAATTATTGGCCAAAAAAAATTGGCAGCATATATCGGCTATCGACTGACCCTGACTAAACATCAGCACTGGTAATAGTAAAATCCATATAAGTCAACCTCTAATGTACCCTGACCAGCACCAGCCTTTCACATGTTCATACTTGTATAAACAGCGTGCCAGAAAAAAAAACCTTGAATGTGAACTCACATTTAATAACAGCTTTGTTATTAGGGAAAATAATGTAAATAATCAACAGGAAACATTGCAGAGACTTTAAGTTTTACTGTAAATATATACTGGTTCCAAGTTTGATTAGTATTGATTACTAATAATCAGTAATCCTTAAAAAAGATCACTTGACCCCTAGGGCTGTAACGATTAGTCAACATAATTGACATTGGTTATTAAAAACTGCCAACATGGAATTTTTATGGCTGAGACTAGAGGTCTGCACGAGACAGAATTTTCAGTCCCACGCCCGTCCGCACCCGCATTGTTCAGTCCCGCTCCCGCCTGCAAAGAATTGTAATTTTCATTCCCTCTCCTGCCCGCATCTGCGATATTTTGTCCCGATCCCGCCCACAATCCAGCAAGATGAGGACGTTCACTTTCTTTCTCATGAAAGGGCTTTTCATTGGCTTGGGAAAAAAAACACACGCACATAATTCTTTAAGTGGTAACTTGGTAACATATTAATTAATGTCAAATACAATATCCAACACAAATCATGTATGATAGGCATACATTAATCATTTGTATATTTTACTTTACACCCATATTTAGTTTGCAGGACTGCAGTTTATCATCCCACCCGCCCGCTCCCACATTGTGCAGTCCAGCTCCCACCCGCGCCCGCAATAAGCTTTCAAAATGTGTCACGCGCCGCACTGTTTTGCGTCGGGTCCCGCGGGTGCAGGGCTCTAGCTCAGACCTTTGAACCAACAAAGAAGAATGAACAAAAAAACAGGGTTCATATTACAATGAATAAGTTGTTATTCCATGGCTTTGAAACAACATATTGATTTAAAAAGTTATTTCATGGATTACGAATCCATTGACTTATGTGGGGTTTGAAATGTGAACATTTTTTAGCAACACTCACTCGACCTCTATAGGCTGAGTGTATGTCCTCAAGCCTGGCAAGCCTTTAGATCAGCAAACAAACATTCTTAGTAGATATAAATGAGATGGACAGTGGTAGCAAAACATCTATTCAATATGAAGCTGCTGAGGCAGATTTGTCTGTAAACATATAACAGCTAAAGGCCAGGTTCATGTGTTTTGAGGTAAACCTGGAGTTTTACATCACTTCACAATTTATAAGTCTCCTCTGTTGCTCCACTACACTCTTTGAGATAAAAGAGTGAAATGATGTCTTCTTCTCTACACATAAAGAAAAATATTCCATTATAGTGGAAATGTCTCCAGTTTCACACTGGCTCTCCATGTGATTAGTCATTAGCAACAGTCCGTTACACTTAATGTTCTGTTACACAGAAATAACAGACCACTGAATGTCAATATTTACCGAATACAATGAAGTTTTAATTAAGAGCTAGTCATGAAAACAAAATTGGCTGATTAACCAACTGCCAAAATAATTGTTAGCTGCAGCCCCATTGACCCTTATCACAAACATCCATATCACGTCTCCTTTCATTTTTAGTAAGAAAACACCACACTGACAGTAACTCACCAAGTTCAGGTTGTATATTTTCATTGGACAAAAGGCCTTGCAAGATCTTGTTGGTCCAAACGCCATCATAATGGCTCAAAGCAGACAACGGGGACAGCTGAGTGAGTCCATTCTCTTGCAGCTTACTGTGAGCAAGCTATAACCAGACATCGAAAAACTTACATGACAATCAAAGATTTATGGCTATGCAGTCAGAGTCAATTATTTAGTAGTCTGAAGTGAAACATATGAAGATGTAACACTGTTTACCACTGATTGAGGACAGTTTCTCTAAAGCTCAACAGACTTAGAGAACCTATATCATAACTTAACAACAAAGACATTCATGATGAGGTTATCTTGTTTGTTGAGGCTTTTTTAAACCCATGTCTTTCTTTAAATGACAATCTATAACTTTACCTCCACAGATGATTTAAAGTTTTCCCACAAGCCTTCTGGAATTTCCTTTAATGAGAGCAAGAGCTCCACAAAACTCCTACAGAACAACAGGACATCAAATAACCATGATCATTAGTTTTGGTTTGCCCTTTAATTAAAATCACATAAACTTTATTTAATAGAAGGGCTGTAATTCAACAAGATTTAAAGATACAAAAAAAGATATATTTAATTTTTTTCTGAAAGGTACTTACAGTGACAGCCTCTCAATCACAAGAGGAACATTTTCACACTGCAGGGAGAGGAATGGAGAAGCTTGGGCATAACTCAGCAAGGCGACTATATAAACTTCCACCAATGGTAGAGGTTCATCTTCTATCTTCCAACGGCCTGCATACTCCAGAAGTGTCTGCAGAGAGAGAACATTAACGTCATTCCTTTTTTAGAAACACTGATAGTTTTTCCATGCACTTTTGTAGAAGTAGAAAAACTACTTATCTAATGTAACCTGCAGAAAAGATAGATGTGTGACAAAGGATGTTTCAGAAAGACAAGGCTGAAGTGTGTCTTGTCTGTCTGTTCTTAAACAGTGCTTGAACTGGTACTTTGTTTACAAGCACAACACAAATATTGACAATATTAAAGCTGCAGTTTAACTTTTAAACATATGTCAATCATATGTTAAATATAAACAAATTCAATTCAATTTTATTTATATAAGGCCAAATCACAACATACATTATCTCAAGGCACTGTACATAGTAAGGCCAAAACCTTTACAATATTACAGAGAGAAAAGAAACCCAACATTTCACACAATGAGTAAGCACTAGGCATCAGCGGAGAGAACAAAACCCTTTTAACAAATAGAAATCTCTGGCAGAACCAGACTCAAAGATGTGCGATCATCTGCCTCGACCAGTTGGGGTGAAAGGAAAGTGGGGGACAGAAAGAAAAAGAGGTAGGTGAGGGAGAGACAGAAGAGAGACCACAGTTGTATCAAATTTGTAATCAGTTATGTCATGTTTATAGAACTACTGTGTCATTTATACAAGCAGCAGCAGAGATTATTGAACCTTTAATCAAAGTATTATAATCATCACAGCAGTATTATTGTTAGTGATAATAATAATATCATCAAAACTGGATCTGGATCCTGCAGCCTGCAAAATGAGGACAGAGGGAGAGAGAGA
>JAFBJR010000982.1:0-22520 GCA_016785285.1 Brachirus orientalis | reverse complement strand
TTTGGATTGTTTTTGTTTTCTTCAATTAAAGAAGAATAATAGGCTGCTTTAGCTTTATGAAGGGCTTTTTTATAAGCTACAAGACCGTCTTTCCAGGCTACATGAGATTCTTCTCGATTAGTGGAACGCCATTTTCTTTCTAATCTACGTAAAGCCTGTTTAAGAGAGCGAGTATGGGAGTTAAACCATGGTGCTTCTGTCCTCTGATCCATCACTTTCTTTTTGAGAGGGGCAACACTATCTAATGTAGTACGCAGTGAAGCTGCTGCATTATCAACAAGATTATCAATGAAAGTGGGTGTAAAATCATAACTGTTAACTTCAATTTTCCTTATACTGGTGGTCATAGGGCTTTCTTTCATGCTATATTTTTTGTTTGCTCTCTTTGTGCTTATTTTTTGTACATCAACTTCTTCATGCAACACTTTCATTTGAGTGGACGTCAGTTCGCTGGCACGGCACACATCGTGTGGTTTGACAAGCGTGAGGTCGGCTTCTCTGAGCAATCTCACTCTTACTTGATCATCACATATTCCACAGACAATTCTGTCACGTATCAGTGAGTCACACAGGTCACCAAATTCACAGTCTTTCGCTTTATTTTTTTAGGTCTGTCACATAGGTGTCTATTGTTTCTGCCGGGCTTTGGACACGGGTGAAAAACATGTGTCTGATATATGGCAGTTTTTTTCTGTAGTAATCTCGGAACTTCTGCTTCAATGGAGCTATTTTGTTCCTCTCATTATTGCCGAACGTATTACTCACTTTAGTGGCTTCTTCCCCCACAACATGCAGGAAAGTTGCACATTGCACTTCCTCTGACTTTTCTGCCACACCGCTGGCAATCATGAACAGGTTGTAGCGCTGTAGCCACGTCTTCCAATTTTCCGCGATATTTCCTTTCAGGCTCAAGCTCGGCGGTGGTTCGAAGTGTGTCATTCTTGCCGTGTATTTCTTCTGACACCATGTAATGTTTTGTGTTATAAATAACTTGACAGGATGACCAGGTTTTAGTGCCACAGCTAGTACCACTTTACTTAGCTCATAGACGTAAATCCTTCCTAACTCTTATCCAGAAGTCTTATCCTGTCCCCATCCTGTCACCTTTCATCACTAAGGACACAGTAACAACACAAGAGGCTGAAAACAGAGACCCTGAAAACCCAGGGTCTCTGCTCAGGGCCGTACCCCTCTCAATCGTCCAGATACTGGTAACCTTTGCCTTGTTGCCGGATATCCAGGTTAACCACACCTTACCTTACTATACCCATTAAGGTTGAGTGCTCCAGGTGGTGAGATGACGAGTCACACAACGGAGGGCTGACTCTAGTTCCTGGTTGGCCCTCTTGATTTGTTTGTGTGACTGGTGATGATAAGTGGGGACTTCTGTCAGACATTATGTCTTCAGGGATTCCATGTAGCCAGAAGATGTGGGTGGTAAGCAGGTCCGCTGTCTCAAGGGCTGAGGGGAGTTTAGGGAGTGGTATATATGTCCATTGGATGGGGGGATACCAGTGACAAAGTCCATAGCAGTTTGAGACCAGGGGCAGCTAGGAATGGGCAAAGGGCAAAGTAGACCAACAAAGAAGAAGACACAGGCAGCATCAAACTCCTGCCCATTGTTAGCAATATGGGACCACCAGAACTGCTGCTGGAAGAAGTGGAGGGTCCTTGACACCCCGGAATGGCAGGCCAGCTTGGAAGAACGCCCCCCACTGGAGGACCTTGGAGTGGAAGGAGGCAGGAACGAAGAGGCAGTTAGGGGGGCTGGAAACAGTTTCAGGTTCAGTCTGTTGCGCCTCATGAACAACTTTTTCTATGTGGCACCAATGCAATAGGAAGTGGGCAAGATGGACTGGTCATCTACCTCCTGGTGGACCAGGTCATGCCAGTGGGAGAGGGCATCAGGCTTAATTTTCCTGGAGCCTGGGTGGTAAGACAAGATGAAGTTGAAATGGCCCAGGAACGGGGACCAGCAGGCCTGACGAAAATTGAGCCTTGTAGGTGTGCGAATGTGACAAACTCAGACTCTTAACTCTCTGCCTCAGATCATTTTGCTCCTTCACCACTCCTCTGTCATGCCAGGTCCTCCCTCTAATCATGCCTCATTCCCTCCACCTGTTATCCACACCTGTTCCCCACACCTGCAGTTAATCACCCCCCCAGTACATATACCAGTCACTTCCACTTCTCCTCTGCCAGATTGTCTTGTGTTCTCCTGCCAAGCTTTCCTGCATTCTTTGTTCTGCCTGTCTGATCTAGAAAATAACATTACTTTTATAGATAACTGGCTCCCTTTCTGGGGAAAACCTGGTCTCATGAGGAGAGATGTGTCCATCCCACTTTGGATGGAACCGCTCTCAATAAGAGACTACTAAATATACACTACTAAATATGTGGACTACTAAATATAAGATCACTCTTCTCAAAATCTGTTTTAATTAATCATCTAATCATTGATAATCATATTGATTTACTGTGTCTAACTGAAACATGGTTTCGTGAAGAAGAATATTTTAGTTTAAATGAGTCAACACCACCCACACAAACTCACACCCATATTCCCAGAAGCTCAGGCCAAGGAGGAGGAGTCACAGTCATTTTTAATACTAGTCTATTAATTAACCCCAAGCCTAAACCTGAATACTTATTTTTTGAAAGCTTCATCCTTAGTCTATCTAATCCTAGTTTAAAATCACAGAAACCGGTTCTGATAGCCACTGTTTATCGTCCACTTGCACCTTATTCAGAGTTCTCTAAATTCTTAACTGAGTTAGTGCTAAGGACAGATAAAATCATAATTGTGGGGGATTTCAACATCCGTGTAGATGTTGAAAGTGATAGTCATAGTTCTGCATTTATTTCACTGTTAGAGTCAATTGGTTTTCACTCAACATGCGAATTAACCCACGCACTGCCTTAATCACACCCTTGATCTTGTACTTTCTTATGGCATAGATATAGAAAACTCTCCCCCAAACCCCCCCCCCCCCTTAACTGACCAATATTTACTCACATTTAATTACACAATAACTAACTACAATAACATTAAGAAAAAATACCACTACAGTTGTTACCTGTCTGATAATAACACTAACACTTTCAAAGAGACAGTGTAGCCATTATTTAACTCTGTGCCATCAAGTACACCTGAAGTTAACAGTTATGATTTTACACCCACTTTCATTGATAATCTTGTTGATAATGCAGCAGCTTCACTGCGTACTACATTAGATAGTGTTGCCCCTCTTAAAAAGAAAGTGATGAATCAGAGGAGGGTAGCACCATGGTTTAATTCTCATATTCGCACTCTTAAACAGGCTTTACGTAGATTAGAAAGAAAATAGCGTTCCACTAATCTAGAAGAATTTTATGTAGCCTGGAAAGATAAAACTAGAGCAGCCTATTATTCTTCTGACACAGAGTCACTGCTCTACTGAGCCGTCTATTCCCTTAACACTGAGCAGTGACGACTTCATGAATTTCTTTGTGAATAAAATAACATCAAAAAGAGAATAAATTGACCACCTCCTCTCTTCTAGTGGTAATGAGACAAGTTCTAGCACAATAACCTTAGAAGCACCAGACATACAGTTACACAGTTTCTCCCCTATAGATCTCCCAAAATTAACATCACTAGTAATCTCATCAAAACTGTCAACCTGTCAGTTAGATCCCATCCCCACCAAACTGTTTAAAAATGTTCTTCCATTAATTAATCGCTCCTTATTTATCTTTCCCCATTAACTGGATATGTACCCCAAGCTTTTAAAGTTGCAGTTATTAAGCCCCTTCTTAAAAAAGCTACCCTCAACCCAGATGTTTTAGCCAATTATCGCCCAATATCAAATCTTCCTTTTGTTTCTAAAATACTAGAAAAAGCAGTTGCAAATCAGTTATGTGAATATCTGCATAGTAACAGGCTGTTTGAAGATTTCCAGTCAGGATTTAGATTACACCATAGCACAGAAACAGCCCTAGTTAAAGTTACCAACGACCTCCTCTTGGCCTCAGATAATGGTCTGGTCTCTATACTTGTCCTGTTAGATCTTAGTGCTGCATTTGACACCATTGATCATAAAATTCTACTGCAGAGACTGGAGCAGACTTTGGGGATCTCAGGTACTGCCCTCTGCTGGTTTCAATCATACTTGTCTGATAGATTCCAGTTTGTACATATTAATGATAATGACTCATTGCAGACAAAAGTTAATTATGGACTTCCACAGGGCTCAGTTCTTATTAGTTCTCAGTTATTATTAGAAAGCACAACATACACTTCATTGTTATGCAGATGACACACAGCTTTATTTATCAATGAGGCCGGAAGAAATAAATCAGATTGTTCAACTCCAGGAATCTAGATGTTCTATTAGGTCTATTAAAACTCTTTAGCTAATTCAAAATGCTGCAGCACGAGTTCTGACAGGAACTAGTAAGAGAGACCACATCACTCTAGTGTTAGCTTCTCTGTGAGCGTTTCTTCTGAGACCTGTGGTATTTCAAGGTAGAACCCCTCAAAAATTAGTTTTTCCTCCCTGTACTCACTTGAGTTGGGAAAGTGGCAGCACCTGAATGAACCTCTCATTCACAGTAATCTCTTGATGACTTGGTTCCACCTGATCCAGGAAGATGACCAATGCACTGTTTATCCGAGTGGCCGAATCAATGCTACTGTGCTTGACCTTCTCCCCTCCACACAGCAGGGGAAGGTGGCAGTGACTTTAATACCATGACGGCATGTTAGGGATGTAAAAACCCCGCCAGCCATGACGTCTGCCATGCCACCAGTACAATAGAGAAAGAAAAGAAAAAGAAACCCCACGAAACCCATAAAATCCCCCAAAATATATAAATGTAAACTACCAGACAGGTAGTGAAATACTAATTAAAAGAAGTGAGTTCAAAGTTTTGATATAAAGACCTCAAGAGAATCAGATTGTCTGTCAGCACGGAGGTTATACCACAGGAAGGGGGCACGATAGGAATAGGCAGGTTGTAGGTATTGATGCTGAAACTATTTGAGACAGCAGCTGTGTCTTGATCCAGGGTGAAATCCTCTCAAGTGCTCAGTCAGGAGGAGACACAAGTCATGCACTTTGTCTAACCCACACAACTCACGGTTTTCCTTCTACTTCTCCTATTCAATTCTGGCAGTCTGTTCACTGAGAGGCTAAACGCTGCCCTCCACAGTTCAAAGTCCTGAATCACAGTTGTCCTGCCCCTCAAACTCTCATGCATGTGTTTAGGGCTCAAACATCCTAAAAATCTGATTTAAACATATCTGATGTAAAATAAATATATCAAAAATATTTTTTATTCATTTTTGAACAGTTGTAGAACTAATAGTCATAGTCATTTTTCTGTAGTTAGTACTAGTTTTGTGTTGTACCAGTTTATGTTTTTATAGTTAATATTACATTTTAAAATATGTCATGTAATTCTCTGTCAAAATTAAATGATAAAATAATATTTTGTTATTATTTTATTTATTTTTAATTCCATCATATTATTATCCCATTATATCTTATTGTAGTGTTATTATTTTGGACTAAATTTTATTTATTTTTGCTTATTTTGCATTTGTGTTTGGTTAACAATTATCCAGGCTCCACTGAGCCTGTTCTTGTGTTGCTGAATTTTTTTTTTTTTTTTTAAAAAAAGCTCTGCTGCTTTGCAAAGGTTTCTGGGACAGCCTCACTCGTGAAGGAAAACGGGCAAATGTCATGAGAAGAAGTCAATGATTTACGTGTCAACTAGGACAGACCATTGTGTGGTTGTAAAAAGAAGTGTAAAAGCCTACAGCAGCTGGCTTTTACACTTCTTTTTACATGGGAGACTACCAGGCAGGTAGGTATTTCTCCATAATGCACATCATTCAGAAAAAAATATATCCAAAGATGCTTTCTTCAATTCAGGGTACCAAATGAATAGAAAAAATTGTAATAAACGTATTAATAATAATTATGTCCTATGATGTCCTTTAAAATTGACATAGTCTTATTTCCCTTTTTATTACATCATTTACCAGTTTGTTACGACCCCGGCTCTCGGGAAGCAACACAAGTCAAAACAGCAATCATTATGAACAAACATCAAATTTACTGCACAGAAGCAAACCCAGGTTAACAAAGGAAAAAACAGACTGGTAGTGTTGCAGAAGGCCCAAGCTGCAGTGTGGGAGAGAGAGAGTGGGTGAAGCTATCCTGAGCTCTTAAAGGCCTCCAGCAGGTGCCAGGAATTAGAAGGGAGATAATGGGGAGGAGTCTGATCACCTGAAAGGTTGGAGAGGTTAGACTTGGACATAACACCCCCTCCCATAAGCAGGTTGCTCTAAAGCAACCTCACAGTGCACAGCCTACCATATAATTTGCACATCATGTAGCCTAAAACTAATACACTTACGACCTTGAAAGGGCATCTGCAAGAACATTATCTTTCCCACGCACATGCTGAATGTCCAGATTAAACTCCTGCAGAATCAAACTCGTTATGATCAGTGTAGACTGCTAGGGTTTGGCTGGAGGAAACATAAACTCCAAAGTGATCCAGGGCTAAAATAAGGGCGAACACCTACTTTTCTATAGTTGATTAATGTTTCTGATGCAAGTTAAATTTTTTTGAAAAGTAACACACAGGATGTTCTACTCCAAAGGAATTCTCCTGGAGTACAGCCCCAACCCCAGCATCACTTGCATCAATCGCCAGTTTAAATGGCTGACTAAAGTCAGGGGCAGCAAGTACAGGAGTACTAGCTAACAGTGCTTTCAGTCTCTCAAAAGCAAACTGACACATATCTGTCCAAAGAAAAGGGACCTTAGGGCTAAGCAGATTAGTCAAAGGGGCTGCAACAGAAGCAAAATTCTTGCAAAAGCTGCCATGCCAAAAAAATGTTTTAGGTCACGCCTTGAACTGGGCACACCATAGTTCACAATGGCCTCCACTTTAGCCTCAATGGGACAAACTTTTCCACGACCAACCACTTTTCCCAAATACGTTAGAGTGGCCTGTCCAGGAAGCACTGTAAATCACTACGTCATCAAGATAGGCTTCACAATCTGCAACTCCCTTCAATACCTTATTTACTAGTCGCTGAAATGTAGCTGGTGCATTTTGCATACCGAAAGCCATGACAGTATACTGACAAAAATCATCTGGTGTCACTTGGTAACAAAAACCTGTGGAAGTCCAAAACCCTGTGGAAGTCCATAATTAAGTTTTGTCTGCAATGAGTCATTATCATTTATGAATTAACTCACTGATGTCAGAACGTTTGGGAGAATCCAAATCCGAGAATCCAAATCTGAGAGATGGACATCCAGGTTAGTTAAAATTTCAGAATTTGGCAACCTTCCCTGAGGAAACACTAAACCAACAGTAACCTTATGGTCCCCCGGAACACCGCTATCCTCTGAAATCATGACAATATCAGTGTTGTCGCCCTCATGGACTGAAGAGTTCAACACGGCAACAGTCCTTACATCTGAGAGCATGGGCTGGTTCCTCTCACTGTAAGGTTTCAACAGATTCACATGACTTAACCAAATAGTCTTAACCAAATAGTCACACTCACCAACCTGATGGTCAATCACATATGGTCCACTATATTGAGCCTGCAAAGTGGAACCTATAAGTGGCAAGAGCACCAGAACTTTATCCCCTGGTGAGAACACTCGATGCTTCGCCCTCTTGTCATACATCCCTTCATTTTTGATTGAGCTACCCCCAAATTTTGTCTAGCTTTAGTTAACTTAGACTGAAAATTGCACACAAAATCTAGTAGGTTGGTAGGAGGAGGCTGATTTATCCACCACTTCTCTTTCAACATTTTCAAAGGACCTCGCACTGTATGACAAAACACCAGTTCGGCTGGGCTGAAACCAAGTGATTCTTGAGTCACCTTGCTGTGAAAAGGAGCAAAGGGGTTCCATCATTCCAATCTTTTTTAAACTCCATACAGTAGGCCCGCAACATTGTCTTCAGAGTCTGGTGGAACCTTTCCAGGGCTCCTTGGGACTCTGGATGATAAGCGGATGAAGTACAATGCTGGATCGACAACTGCTTGAGTACCTAAGTAAACACACGGGACATGAAATTTGACCCTTGGTCAGTCTCAACAACCCTGGGGAGGCCAAACACAGTGAAGAACTTAATTAGAGCCTTAGAAACTGCTGAAGCTGTAATCCTACACAGAGGAATGGCTTCAGGATACCGCGTAGCTGTACACATGATAGTCAATAAATACTGGTTACCTGACTTGGTGCGTGGAAGTGGACCAACATCAATCAAAATTCTCTCAAAAGGCTCCCCGATAGCTGGAATAGGGTGCAAAGGTGCAGGTGGAATTTTCTGGTTGGGTTTACCAACACAATCAATCAAAATTCTCTCAAAAGGCTCCCTGATAGCTGGAATAGGGTGCAAAGGTGCAGGTGGAATTTTCTGGTTGGGTTTACCAACACTTTGACACACATGACATGTTTTACAGTACTGGGCAACATCAGTTTTCACACCAGGCCAAAAGAAATGCCTCAACACACGGTCCAAAGTTTTCCTAACTCCCATATGCCCTGCAAGACAATGATCGTGAGCCAGATGCAATATATCAGAATGATAAGAACTCGGAACAACAACTTGAAACACACTACTCCAATCATCCTGACAAGACATCTTAGGTGACGTCCACTTTCTCATTAACACACCATCATCCACAAAATACCCACATGCAACAGCTGTAATTTCATCCTCAGAAATAACCTCCTCAAAAAGGGAGGTCAGAGTTGCATCCTTCTCCTGTTCCAGCTTAAGTTCTTCTCGAGAAGGGAACACTTTACCAAACCCTGGTGTCTTGAGCTTTAACGGGAAGGTGTCAGAAAGGGCAATCTCAGAATCAGGTTTTTTCCCTTGGTCTTTCCTGGACATGGAACGTGTTGCAACACATACTGGGAAAGTATCTGGAAATTGTTCCTCAAGCTCATCTGGGCTTTTAATAGCTACAGGGGATGTCGGCAGTAATGACACCTGATTACGCCAATCGGAGGTCACAAATATTAATGTTACATCTGTATGTAGGTACGCTAAGTCAATGTCGGACACCGTAATTTTCTCTGGACCTCTCTTAATGTGACCAGTGATGACATGTATAGCCGCATGTCATCATTCAATCGCTGGCTGTCTTGGTGTTGTCCAAAAAATAACATTACTTTCATAAATAACTGCCTTTCCTTCTGGGGAAAACCTGGTCTCATGCGGAGAGATGGTATCCATCCCACTTTGGATGGAGCCGCTCTCTTATCTAGAAACATAGCAAAGTTTATTAGAACTCCAACACCATGACAGTCCAGAGGTGAGACCAGACAGAGTTGCAGTCTTACACGCTCCTCTGTGCTTCTTTTCGAGCAGTCACCTCCTCAAAAACCCATAGAGACTGTGTTTGTCCCCCGGCCAACTAAAATAAATAAATCGACAAAATTAAATAAATCAACATTTAACAGAAGAGGAGTTAGTCAGTCCAATCTAATACTAATCAACACCAACAATAAAGCAGAATCATACAATAGCACACTTAAATGTGGACTATTAAATATAAGATCACTCTCCTCAAAATCTGTTTTAATTAATCATCTAATCATTGATAAACATATTGATTTAATATGCTTATCTGAGACTTGGTTACATGAAGAAGAATATGTTAGTTTAAATGAGTCAACACCACCCACACATACTAATATTCATGTCCCCAGAAGCTCAGGCCGAGGAGGAGGAGTCGCAGCCATTTTTAATACTAGTCTATTAATTAACCCCAAGCCCAAACTGGAATACCTATTTTTTGAAAGTCTTATCCTCAGTCTATCTAATCCTAGTTTAAAATCACAGAAACCAGTTCTGATAGTCACTGTTTATCGTCCACCTGCACCTTATACAGAGTTTCTGTCAGAGTTTTCCGAATTCTTAACAGAGTTAGTGCTAAGGACAGATAAAATCATAATTGTGGGGGATTTCAACATCCATGTAGATGTTGAAAGTGATAGTCTTAATTCTGCATTTAATTCACTGTTAGAGTCAATTGGTTTCACTCAGCATGTGAATAAACCCACTCACAGCCTTAATCACACCCTTGATCTTGTGCTCACTTATGGCATAGATATAGAAAACTTAAATATTTCTCCCCAAAACCCCTCCTAACTGACCATTATTTAATCAAATTTAATTGCACATTAACTAACTACAATAACATTAAGAAAAAATACCACTTCAGTCAGTGCCTGTCTGATAATAATGTCAATACTTTCAAAGAGACAGTGCAGCCATTATTTAACTCCGTGCCATGTCTAAGTCCACCTGAAGTTAACAGTTGTTAACAGATTTTACACCCATTTTACACCCAGTGAAGCTGCTGATTATGCAGCAGCTTCACTGCGTACTACATTAGATAGTGTTGCCCCTCTCAAAAAGAAAGTGATGAATCAGAGGAGAGTAGCAACATGGTTTAACTCCCATACTCACATTCTTAAACAGGCTTTACGGAGATTAGAAAGAAAATGGCGTTCCACTAATTGAGAAGAATCTCATGTAGCCTGGAAAATGGTCTTGTAGCTTATAAAAAAGCCCTCCATAAAGCTAGAACAGCCTATTATTCTTCTTTAATTGAAGAAAACGAGAATAATCCAAAGTTTCTGTTCAGCACTGTAGCCAGGCTGACACAGAGTCACTGCTCTACTGAGCCGTCTATTCCCTTAACATTGAGCAGTGACGACCATGAATTTCTTTGTGAACAAAATAACATCAATAAGAGAAAAAATTGAGCACCTCTTCTCTTCTAGTGGTAATGAGACAAGTTCTAGCACAATAACCTTAGAAGCACCAGACATACAGTTACACAGTTTCTCCCCTATAGATCTCCCAAAATTAACATCACTAGTATCCTCATCAAAACTCTCAACCTGTCAGTTAGATCCCATCCCCACCAAACTGTTTAAAAATGTTCTTTTATTAATTAATCACTCCATTTTAAATCAAATTAATCTTTCCCTATTAACTGGATATGTACCCCAAGCTTTTAAAGTTACAGTTATTAAGCCCAAAACAGCAATCATTATAAACAAACATCACATTTATTGCACAGAAGCAAACCCAGGTTAACAAAGGAAAAAACAGGCTGGTGGTGTTGCAGCAGGCCCAAGCTGCAGTGTGGGAGAGAGAGAGAGTGGGTGGAGCTATCCTGAGCTCTTAAAGGCCTTCTGATTCCTGGCCAGGTGCCAGGAATCAGAAGGGAGATAATGGGGAGGAGTCTGATCACCTGAAAGGTTGGAGAGGTTAGACTTGGACATAACAAGTTGAAGATAACCCTTCCATCTCCCCCAAGTGAAATAAATGTGCTCCCCTCCACAAACCAGCTGATGAATTTATCTTTTCCTTTTAAGTAAATAAGTCAAAATATTGAACTTGCATTTGACCTGCACCTGCACTCTTGATCTGCAGCTAACCACTCACATCACACAAGCTCCTAAACAAAACAAAGAACAATCTTAGACATAATGAAAACAAATTCAGTATAGAGGATATAAAGGTACCCTGAATCCAAGGACCCTTAGTTGGCTCCAGGACCTGTTTCACTGTCCAACAGGTCCTGGATGAGATATTTTCAGGAGCTCAGGAGGAACAAGAAGATGCATCTTCAGATAAAGAAGAAAAGGAAATCCCTCAAGCTGACAGAGAAGAACAGCAAAATTGCATGGTCCTCATCAAATTCAGACAGCAACCAGGAAAGAACAGCAGCACCAAACATCATAAGGATAACTCCAGGGCCAACAAAGTATTCAGCTGCCCATGTCCAGGACATTTCATCCACCTTTCTCCTGTTCATCACACAGCCATCGAAAAAAATCATCCGGCATCAAAATATGGGTGGCCTGTGATGCAAAATCCAGCTATGCATGGAATATGCAAGTGTACACAGGGAAGCTGCCGAGTGGAGCACCAGAGAAGAACCAGGGGATGCGGGTTGTGCTTGAATTGACAGTTGGACTGAGGGGGCACAATGTCACATGTGACAATTTTTTCACCTCCTATGAACTCAGCCAGCAGCTCCTGAAAAGGAAAATGACCATGGTTGGCACTGTTTGGAAGAATAAGCCTGAACTCCCCCCCTGCACTCCTCGCAACAAGAAGCAGAACGGTCTTCTCATCAAAGTTTGCCTTCACTCCCACCACCACTCTTGTTTCTTATGTTCCAAAAAGGAACAAGAACGTGGTCCTGCTGAGCACACTGCACAAGACAGGTGAAATCAGTGATCGTGAGGACCGGAAGCCAGCCATCACCCTTGACTATAACTGCAATAAAGGAGGCATGGACAAGTTCGACAAGGTTATTGGAACGTACAGCTGCAGAAGGATGACTGCATGCTGGCCCCTGGTCATCTTCCATAACATCATTGATGTGTCCTCATATAATGCCTTTGTGATATGGCAGGAGATCAACCCGACCTGGATGTCAGGGAAGAAGAACAAGAGAAGAATGTTCCTTGAGCAGTTGGGAAAGGCTCTTGTCACCCCGTGCATTGAGAGAAGGGAGCGCCTGCCCCGCACAGAAGCCTCTGCAGCCATGGTGGAAGCTGTTCAGGGAGCTGAATCTTGTCCTGATCTACCTGAGGCTGCAGCTGGGTCTGTCAAAAGAAAAAGGTGCCAGTTCTGCCCCTGGAAGAAGGACTGCAAGACAAAAGCTGTGTGCTGCACATGTGAGAAATATATCTGCAAAGCCCATTCTCACGTTCGCACATACTGTCCTACATTTGCTAAATAGAGTTGATGTTGAAATTATTCACAAATTGTTGACTGTTTTTTTTCCCTCTCAATATAATTAATTCATTTATATAATAGCAATAATAAATCTTTACTGTGTAAAAGTAAACTGTTATGACAGTTGGTTTATGGTAAAAATGTGTAATAATGTTCTCTGGTGATTGTCTTTTTGTATTGTGCAACAAAAAAATACTGATAAAAATGAATTAAATTGAGTTGAATTGATAAATAACAGGTTGTTTCATCATGCAAAATAGATTTTGGATTTAAAATTCAATTTAGCTGCTTTATTTTGGGGCTTTGGTAGGGCGGGTCATTTTTGACCCGTAGGACAAGGGGAGTAAAGAGAATGTTAAGATCACACAAGGGTTAAGAAGAATATTAGAACAGGAGAGAAAGAGACGACAGGAGCAACAGAGGCTTAGTGAGAAGGAGGACGGAGTAGAGGAAAAGACAGAGCAGCATACACAGCCAGCATCAATAACAGAGCCAGAAGCCTGCCTTATATATTCATTACACAATAAAACATAATTGTCTGTGGACTTAGTCTTCATTGTCTGAAAAGGACTGACATAACCTGTACAGCAGCAGTTAATGTTAGCTACGTAACTCAGTTATACATGTCAAAAACCTGTCAAAAAGCTGCTGTAACAGCACTATTTCGCACTTAAAAAGCACACGTTACAACACATACTTCCCTCTCTTCTTTTACTAAAGAATATTTTGACTTATTTAGTTACTGGTAGTCTTCTCTCTTAACTCCTTTTGAGGTAATTTACCTGTGTAGGTACAGGCAGCGGTCACGCACACACGCTGAGCCATTGCTGTAGGAGCGCACAACAGCGGCCGGGGGGAGGGGGGCGTGGGCTGCTGTGAGTAAGGGAAGTTCAAGAGCGGCTTGCCTGGCTAGCTGTGCATTTGGGATGAATGCATAATTGACACTACTACAATCTATACTGGCCAGAGGGGTGGCCAGTAAATTTATGGGGGGGCAGTGGCCACCCCCTGGTGGCGCCATTGGCTTCACATACCAGCTGAGGTGGTCCATTTCTGCTTTGTGTGTTATCGTAAAAGCATTTGGCATTTATATATTATCCACTATTTAGACATAAAAGCATTTAACATTTAGGGCTATAACTCTGTGGCTCAGCCTGCACAGTGGTAATTTCGTCAGGCGCAACACTGAATTTGGCAATTTGATAGGCCGAGGTGCGTCAAGATGGGTGTGGTGGTGCAAAAAGGGGAGGTGTAATTTCGTAGACACAGCGCAGGAAGTGCAGGGCTCAAATACTCCTCTGTCCCGCCTCAGTTTCTCCTAGATAGTTGTTGTTGTGATTATTAATTGCATTGAAATGTGCCTGACATTCTGTAAACCTGCCTGTGAGGTCTTGGTAACGTGTGCGCACTGTGCGCGAGTCAGCCATACTATCTGAATCAGCACATACATTTATATCAATATTGACTGTCCCGTCACATCTGATGTCAGATCAAAGGCAGTTGGCATGTGTAATTAACGCAGCTGAAACTGTGATGCAAACTAACGACTATACATGAGGATATATTCAGCTTTTCTCATCTCATAAAATTCAGTGGATTCTTTGTGGCATGTAGCATACTACACAACATAGCACGCAACATACAGGCAGAGCAGCAGAGCAGAGACCATGGCTGGCTGCACAGATCTGTCCTTAAATGTTTCCGTTTATACATTTTTGGCCACAATTTACTCAGTCACATTAAAGATACATAAAATTACTCATGAAACAAAATGGTGTTAACATCAATTGACTGATTGAACTAATCTCCTTTCTCTTCCTTGTCGCGCTTGGGGACACGCTCCCGGTTGGATATAGATGAGAGTTAATCAAACGTATTCACATCTTTGATTTTGTGTAATCAAGAGTTACATGCCGTAATTCTTGCATCATTGAACTGTTTCTTTTACACTGGGAAATGGTTCTCAGTATGTCAGGGCAAACCTGATAAATAATATTAGTAACCTCCTTTTGGCTCCTTTTTCATCATCAGCCTGTGGAGGTCTGTTCATGTGATCATATATTCGGCCACTGCAAGCTTGGACCTCATGGACCAGAACATCAATTTTCCTCTGTCTGATGCTGCTGCTGTCTCCTTGTCCATGGCAAAATGAAACTTGCACTGCCCCTCGCCGTGGCTCATTTAAAGGTGAGGAGAGGAGCTCATTTGATTAGTGAAGACTGTGTTAAACCCAGTCACTCCTTCTCTCCCTCTCTTTGCTACTTACTGGTAGGAGAGACTGAGGCGGGACAGAGGAGTACTTATGCCAGGCTGTGCCCCCTGCACTGTGCACGAAACTTGCAAAATGTGCCTGGACCAACCCCCTCGCCTGGCCCGGTCTACAAAATTAGAGCCCTTAGACTTACATCTTAGTATCTGTATTAAAGCATCCTGCTCCATCCTGTCACATTTAGACAACTTATTTAGACACCTTCCTTAATGTTCCTTAGGTTGACCCCATTCAGGAACACCAGGGGGAGTGAGGTGCAGTTCCTTTGAGGACAGCCCAAATGAAAGAAGTAAAGAATTATTTTGGTTTAGTAAATAAAAATGCATATTCTTTCAGTAAATAAAGTAAAACTCACTTTTTCTTTCTTCTTTTTTTTTTTTTTTTTTTTAACCTGTTCTGTCCAGTACTTTTGGCATGTAGTATGGTTGTCTACATGTCAGGTGGTGTTGAACAGGTTTGCTTTGTGTTAACCTGTACAATACAGTACAGGTTAACACAACCAAACATAACACACATAACATAACATAACATAACATAACATAACATAACATAACATAACATAACATAACATAACATGACATAGCATAATATTGCTATGTCACCCATCACCCATCGCAGCACTCCTGGAGAGCTGCATCAAGGTGGGCCATGGCCACACCCACACTGGTCACCCCCTGATAGAGCGAGGGAGGGCCAGACCCCCCCACAACCAGCAGCAACCCGGGGCCGCCACAGCCGTCCCCACCCAGCCAAGGACCAGGGAGGAGGTGGGGATCTGGGAGAATGCTCCTGCCCACCCCCCTGCCATCACCCATCAGGGCCTGGTGGTGTGTGTCTGTGTGTGTGTGCATGTGTGTGTGTCATGTGTGGGGTGTGTATGTTATGTTATGTCTAATGTGCAATTAAAACTGGGGGTTAGAGAATGTGGCACAGACCCTCCAATGCTGGCAGACAGTGGAGCTGTCACATGCCACATCCCGTCCCCCATACCCTAGTGTCTATTGTGCAATAAAAATTGAGGGGTAGCAGCCGCTTAACAGGGGAGGAGATGGGGAGTGAAGCCACCATGTGGTGCCCCCACCCCCCAACCCCCCCAGCGGCCCGACTGCGCCTCCCCCAAAGCCTAGTGTAACTCACATTGCATGAGGTTTCAGATGAAGTGGTACCATCAGGGAAAAGAAGGGGTCCATTGTACATGGCCACAGTGGGCATGATGAACAAGCAATTCAGCCATTATCAGGACAGGACTCCTCCCTATTGGACTTTGAGGAAGAAGTGATTCTGAAAACACCCGACATGGATTCCCCAAAGGAACAGCGAGTGAGAAGGGAACCTAGAAGGAATCCTTGTGTTCTCTTGGATGATAGTTGGCTTTTTGGAATTGAGGAAGGGGGGCGGTTCTGGTGACACAAACCCATTTCGAGTAAGACCGGAGAAACAGCCACATCCACTTCAACCTTTGGTTCAAATACACCAACCACCAAAACTCAATCAGAGCAATGAGTATGAGGAAGTCCTCAGCTCACTTGATCACAGCTTTATGGGCAGTCCCATTCCCAATACTCCCACATTTTGGGTCCACTGTAACCCCAACACCCAGCGTAAAATGGTTGACTGGGACTTAACAGTTCAAAAGAAGTGGCTAATCATTGGGGACTCCAATTTGTCTCCCATCATATTCAATTTGGGACTTGCAAATTGAGAGCTACCCAGGAGCAAACTTTCGACATGCTGAAGAGTTGGGTTCACAAGGCCTCTGTCCACACTACGGTTGAGAAGGTTGTTCTGCCGTTTGGCATCAACAGTAGGGGACAAAAGGCCAAGGAGACAGCAGTCAAGCAGCTACAAGGGGCAGTCAGAGGAACTAAAAGGAAATTTCCCTTCTCTGAAGTCTGGGTTCCAATGCTTAACTATTCCAGTGCACTTAGTGAAGCAGAGCTACAGACCCTTGAGGGATTGAATGGTCACATTAAAAGAAACATGCCATATATACCTCCTTTGGAGGAGACCTTATTCCAAAAAAATTAGACCTTATTCCTTATTCCAAAAAAAAAATTGTAAAACCTTGTGGGAAAAGTCCAATTTGACCCAGGAGGAAACAAAAGCACTCAAGGAGTTGATAAGAAATAAAAACATTTTGATTAAAAAAGCCGACAAAGGAAGTTCAGTGGTAATCATGGGTAGGGACCAGTATGTGACAGAGGTCCAGCGACAATTGAATGACAAAGAATATTATAAAAAAAAGCCCATTTACCCTGAAAGAATTCCTATAGTACCTCAGATTATTCATTCACTCTTTTTGGACAAATTCATAAATAAAAACAGTATTTATTGGGAGATATGGAACCAAGGCCAAGATGTTTCTATATATTGCCAAAAATTCATAAGGAGCCTGAGAAATGGAACCCGCCTTTTTGTATACCACCAGGAAGGCCAATTGTCTCGGATTGTGAAAGTGAAACATATAGAATAAGAATTCATACATTATTATTTGACTCCTTAACTATGTAAAGGACACGTATCATTTCATAGAAATAATTAAAAATTTAAAAATTCCTCCAAATTCATTTTTCTTCACAATGGACATTGATAGTTTATACACAAATATTGAAATACAAGCGGGATTGGCAGCAGTGGAAAGTATTTTTCAAAAGTACCCGGATCCAAAACGCCCGGACAGGGAGTTATTGAGATTATTGGAAATTAATTTGACTAGAAATGATTTTGTGTTTAATGCGGAATATTACCTTCAGATTAAAGGGACAGCGATGGGCAAAAAGTTTTCCCCCGCTTATGCAAATATATTTATGGCCAAATGGGAGGAAGGAGCTTTGGCCCGTTCACCCAAGAAGCCTCTCCATTATTTAAGATACCTTGACGACATATGGGGAATTTGGGTGGAATCTAGGGAGGAATTTGACCAATTGGTTGAGTGTATCTATCTATCTCTATCTCTCTCTATATAGAATATATATCAGCATCCTGTTGTGCGACCCACAACAGGATGCTGATGGAGTTCCTCTCACCCAAGAAGCCTCTCCATTATTTAAGATACCTTGACGACATATGGGGAATTTGGGTGGAATCTAGGGAGGAATTTGACCAATTTGTTGAGGGTTTAAATAACTATGAGCCCTCCATTTAATTAAAACATACACTTGACAGTCAATCAATTGACTTTTTGGACACAACTATATTTAAAAGTTCATTACAAAATTCTCACTCACTCACTCACTCACTCACTCACTCATTTTCTATCGCTTTATCCACTAGGGGTTGCGGGGGTTGGTGGTGCCACCGAGTTCCTCTCACCCTACTCTCCACTCCTTAACCCCATTCAGCATAAAGATGCAGCATAAAGAACATAAAGGAAAGTATATAATTGCCAGCCACATACACAGATGACTCTTCTGGCTGCCATGGATGCAGCGTGTGATGACATCACAGCAGATGCCTGCATAGGCTGGATAAGACACTTGAAAAGATTCTTTATACACGCTGCATTGCAAGAGAAGATATTCGTTGTGATATGGATGAGAATTTGTGGCTCAACAGACAGGAATATCAGGTGTAGGAAGACTGCAGTGTAATACCTACAGCACTGCATGTACAGTTTTCCCTAAGGAGACTGTCCTGCGTTCACATTTCTACTTTTGTTTTTTCTTAGCGCTATGCAGTGCTGTCTTTTTCTTTCTGTATCACAATGACATGGTCTGTCGACAAATTACAGTACAAACAGTAAAAGCATAAATGTGAATCTTGTCCAGTCTCTTGTCAGTCGGCCATTTTAAACAGGAAGTGAACTCTAACTTTGCCATACATTGACCAATTGGCTTGAAACTGTTGTATGAATGTTGAATATCATGATGCATCATAAAACGCTGTTGCCACGGCAATGGTGCAAAGTCGGATTTTTGTGAGAAAAAAATCAAAATATTATAACTCCACAAACTGTGTCCAATCTAAACCAAACTAACTAGGATTGATGATAGTCCTGCCCTGAATATGTCTATATGAAAATGTCTGCAAGTGATGACCTCCAAACATGAAGTGGAACATCTGAAAAACGAAGTGAATTTTTGTTAAAACTAAATCGCATTTTTGAGGGCCTAAACATGCTCACAAAGTCATGAAATTTTGTGAACGCATCAAACATGGTGAAAATTTACATCTGAAAGTGGTTATGTGAATGGGCATGGAAAATTGGAAGTAGGAGGGGCTAACAATCACAAAAAACTTTCAGCAGGTCCAGTGTTGCCAGGTTTAACGTACATGATGTAATGGAAAATCCCTATATCTATCACAATTCCATGTTTTTTCATGTATCTGCTTCATTATATTTTCAAGGCCATTCAGCCATGTTTTTCATGTATCTTCTTTATTTTCATCTCAAGGCCATTCTCCCTGCACTGCCAGCAGTGCTAGCCTCCCGCATTTTTCTACCTCCCATTTGATTCATTTTCGTATCAAGGTCATTTTCGTTTCAAGGCCATTCTTGCTTCTCTTATGTAACCATCTTTTGCCTATAAGAAGCTGTGACTCACTCCACCATTTCGAACTCCTTCACAGACCACTCCATGTTTTGTGAACCTGTTCCTCCTGCAGAATAAATAACACAAAAGACTCTCAAAACTCTTTATCTCTCTCTCACTCAGAAACACACAAAATTTCCACAACAATGAACAGGTAACACTTTATAATAACTACACTCTATTAAGCATTAGTTAAGCATTAATAAATACTGAATTCATCATTTATAAAGCATTATTCCTACATTAATAAGCATGAATATGTACAACCTTCAACAACCCTGTATTAATTCCTGTATTAAGTGTTTATAAGACATCTATTGAAAAAGAAACTTGTCAGTTTTTATAAAGCATCATTTAATACACTCACCAACCAACTCACTGAGGTACATGCCTCAATGAGTTTATGCACTCCATCACTCAATCCATCACTCAAAGTATGACAATACACTCTTTAAACTTGTTATAGATTAGCTTTTTAATGAAGAATAAAACTTTCATAACCATTTTTATAAACTACATACTCATGAGTATTGCTGTTGGAACAATGTTTTAAAAATAATGAATTCAGTATGTACCACTTATTAATGAAGTATAAAGCATTTATAACTGTATTTATAAACTTCATACTACTATTAACATATGAATTGTGATGATTGAGTTCGGGTTGTGAATGGACCAGAGAGTAGTGGAGACGTTGTCGTAGTGGCAAGTATAGATATTTATTACGAAAAAACATAAAGCTAAACGGTGGACAAAGGGGTTACAAACAAAAGGCGAGGAGACTGGCTGGCAGCTGCTGCTTCAAAACCCAGGGCTTATATCCAGGAGGGTCAATCAGGAAGATGAGAAGCAGGTGCAAGGATTGGAGGCTCTGCAATCTAATAAAAATGTGAACAGAGGGGAGCTGCACATAAAGTGCAGGTTAAACACAAGGAAGGACAGGAAGCAAGAAGCCAGACTATGACATAAATAATGGTTTATAAATGATGAATTCAGTATTTACCAATGCTTAAATTAAGTACTAATTAATGAAGTATGAAATATTTATAACTGTATTAATTAACTACATATTCATGCTCATTAATGTATAATAATGCTTTATAAATGATGAATTCAGTATTTAGTAATGCTTAACTAATGCCTAATAGAGTGTAGTTATCCAAGTGTTAACCAATTTCCAAAACAGCTTTCTTCCACCTGTGGAACATTATGAAAATGAGAAATATTTTATACTTAAAGGATGCTGAAAGACTAGTTTGTGCTTTTATTTCATCAAGATTAGATTATTGTAACTCAGTACTATCTGGATGTTCTAATAAGTCTGTTAAAACTCTTCAGTTAATTCAAAATGCTGCAGCACGAGTTCTGACAGGAACTAATTAAAGAGACCACATCACTCCAGTGTTAGCTTCTCTACACTGGCTCCCTATACAGTTTAGAATTCAATTTAAATCTTAATCATCGTATCTTAGAGATCTAGTTTCACCTCATCATTCCAACAGATCACTTTGGTCCCAAAGCTCAGGCTTACTTGTGGTTCCCAGAGTCAATGAGTAGAATGGGAGGCAGAGCCTTCAGTTACTAGGCTCCTCTCCTGTGGAACCAGCTCCCGGTGTTGGTTCAGAAGGCGGACACTCTCTCTGTATTTAAAGTTAAACTTGAAACTTTCCTTTTCAATAAAGCTTATAGTTAGAGCTGAACCATCTCTTAGTTATGCTGCAATAGATCTAGACTGCTGGGGGATTTTCTGTGGTGCACTCACACTCACTCTCTCACACTCTCTCTTTCACACTCAGGGTATGAATGTGACTTAATTATGTGTCATTAACCTTATTTTTTCGCTCCCAAGTCTGTGTCTGCTTTCTTCCATCCTCTCTCTCTCTCTCTCTCCCTCTGTCCTCATTTTGCAGGCTGCAGGATCCAGATCCAGTTTTGATGATATTATTATTATCACTAACAATAATACTGCTGTGATTATTATAATGCTTTGATTAAAGGATCAGTATAATTCCTTATCAATAATCTCTGCTGCTGCTTGTATAAATGACACCGTAGTTCTATAAACATGACATAACTGATTACAAATTTGATACAACTGTTTATATTTGCTCCTGGTCTCTGTCTGCTGTCTTTCCCTCACCTCGCTCCTTTTCTTTCTCTCCCCCTTTCTGTTCCCCACCTCTCCCTTGTCCTCCACTTTCCTCTCACCCCAACCAGTCGAGGCAGGTGACCGCACATCTTTGAGTCTGGTTCTGTCAGAGAGTTCTTCCTGTTAAAATAGAGTTTTTTTCTCTCCACTGATGCCTAGTGCTTGCTCATTGTGTGAACTGTTGGGTTTCTCTCTGTAATAAAAGGTTTTGGCCTAACTATGTACAGTGCCTTGAGATAATGTATGTTGTGATTTGGCATTTTACAAATAAAATTGAATGGAACTGAATTGAACTGACCCAACATTACCTGGACACAAAGGCAGCACTGGTTCAATGACACATTTTGTAGCAAAAAAATTCTACTTATGACGTATCTTATGGACCAGGTGATCTTTTGTTGCATCTTCGGGGTCCCAGCTACAGTGAATTTGCTTCCACAACATTGTCAATCTTAAATTGGAATGAAGCCACTCCCACCATACTCCAACTTCTTTTCAAGAAGTTTCCATGGTCTTGAAAATGGTTGGTAAAGGAAAGGCTCACACATTTTCAATTCATGCACGTCTTTAAGTACTTGATGAGAACAAAAAGACTCCAATTGGCCATTTGAGTGACTTTGATTCCCAGGTGAAACACTTTAACTGCAAATGCATAAATTATCTTAAAACAACACATTTTGTATCCAAAATGGCTGCCCTCTAAAACTGTGAAGAGACACAAATGACATCCAAAATTCAGCAACACTACCCCAACAAATAGCACTTACTGCCTTTT
>JAFBJR010000981.1:0-79393 GCA_016785285.1 Brachirus orientalis | reverse complement strand
GCAACACTATCTAATGTAGTACGCAGTGAAGCTGCTGCATTATCAACAAGATTATCAATGAAAGCGGGTGTAAAATCATAACTGTTAACTTCAGGTGGACTTAGACATGGCACAGAGTTAAATAACGGCTGCACTGTCTCATTGAAAGTATTAATGTTATTATCAGACAGGCACCGACTGTAGTGGTATTTTTTCTTAATGTTATTGTAGTTAGTTATTGTCCAATTAAATGTGATTAAATAATGGTCAGTTAGGAGGGGGTTTTGAGGAGAAATATTTAAGTTTTCTATATCTATGCCATAAGTGAGCACAAGATCAAGGGTGTGATTAAGGCAGTGAGTGGGTTTATTCACATGCTGAGTGAAACCAATTGAATCTAACAGTGAATTAAATGCAGAATTAAGACTATCACTTTCAACATCTACATGGATGTTGAAATCACCCACAATTATGATTTTATCTGTCCTTAGCACTAACTCTGTTAAGAATTCAGAAAACTCTGACAGAAACTCTGTATAAGGTGCAGGTGGACGATAAACAGTGACTATCAGAACCGGTTTCTGTGATTTTAAACTAGGATTAGATAGACTGAAGACTTTCAAAAGTGTTTGTTGTGTTTATCAATGATTAGATCATTAATTAAAACTCATTTTGAGGAGAGTGATCTTATATTTAATAGTCCACATTTAAGTGTGCTATTGTATGATTCTGTTTTGTTATTAGTGTTGATTAGTATTAGTTTGGACTGACTAACTCCTCTTCTGTTAAATGCTGATTTATTTAATTTTGTTGATTTATTTATTTTTGTCGGCCGGGGGACAAACACAGTCTCTATGGGTTTTTGAGGAGGTGACTGCTCGAAAAGAAGCACAGAGGAGTGTGTAAGACTGCAACTCTGTCTGGTCTCACCTGTCATGGTGCTGGACTTCTAATAAACTTTGCTATGTTTCTAGATAAGAGAGCGGCTCCATCCAAAGTGGGATGGACACCATCTCTCCGCATGAGACCAGGTTTTCCCCAGAAATAAAGCCAGTTATCTATGAAAGTAATGTTATTTTCTGGACACCACCGAGACAGCCAGCGATTGAATGACGACAGGCGGCTATACATGTCATCACTGGTCACATTAGGAAGAGGTCCAGAGAAAATTATGGTGTCCGACATTGACTTAGCGTACCTACACACAGATTTAACATTAATCTTTGTGACCTCCGATTGGCGTAATCGGGTGTCATTACTGCCAAGATGAATGGTAACTTTACTGAATTTACGATTATCTTTAGCCAGCAGTTTCAGATAAGACTCTATGTCGCCCGCTCTGGCCCAGGGAAAACACCTGACTATGGTCGCTGGCGTCGCTATTTTCACATTCTTTAAAACAGAGTCACCAATGACCAGAGTTTGCTTCTCAGCCTGTGTGTCGCTCAGTGGGGAAAACTTGTTGGAAGTGTGAAGTGGTTGGTGGTGAACCGGGCTTTTCTGCTTAACACTACGCCTCTTATTACGGACAGTCACCCAGCTACCCTGTTGATCTCCCAGCTGCTGGGGGAGCTAATGCTACCGCTATGTGGTCCGCACCGGCTACAGGGGACTGGCTAACTGATTTAGCTTCTATGGTGCGGAGCCGGGTTTCTAACTCGCAAAGTCTCGCCTCCATCCTGGCAAACAAGCTACATTTATTACAGGTGCCGTGATCGCTAAAGGAGGCAGAGGAGTAACTAAACATGTGGCACACAACACAGGAGAGAGCAAGAGAGGGAGAAGGAGAGAGAGAAGCCATCGCTACTAAGCTAACTGTTAAGAATGACCTGTGTCAAGGTTGGGAACATGACTTGATCCAGCAAGCTGAAAACACATTGCATGTCTGTGATTGGAAGGCTTTCCTGCTTTCTGTCCAGATAGTGTTTGGCCACTAACACCTCCTCAGGTTTTAGATCAACATTGTAATGATCTGCCAGACCTCTGAGGTCCTTCTCACAGAGAAAGTTGTCAGATCCTGGATTACAGACCTGAACACCTTTCAGAACCTGGCTGTTGAGAGATGAAAAACACTGACCCATCTCAGCAACCATCCTTTTAAGGCAAGGTAGATACAGGACTGTTTTCAACTTCTCTGAATCACCTAGGTCACTCACTGCCCCACAACTAGACTCCACTACATAGTCCTCCATGCGTTTCTGCTTCTGCCTTTGTCTGGGAACAGCACATGACTCTGGGATTTGGTTGGCTTCACAAAAAGCCTTTGCTCTATCATACAGCTCAGCAGCTTTCTCATCTGTGCACATATCTTTTAGAGTGGCACACACAGCGCATTTGTATTCTTCAGCTTTGGCCAGGTCTACCGTTTGACTTTGCAGATATATGTGTAGTTTTTTAGTCACAGACAAAAAACTCTTAAACATCATCAACAGATACACTGTGGAGAACCTAGCAAGTTTGACATGGAGACCCACAGCCATAGGGTAAGTTGATGCTGAGCAGGCACTTAAGCACTGCAGGGAAATTTTCTATCATGGCATTGATGGACCTCAACCGGCATGAGCAGTGCGTCTTCAAGAGTTGCACAAGTTCAGATGGCTGTAAGCCAAGCTGCTTTTGAGTCTCCCTGAATTTGTGATGGTTAACAAGAGAGACAGAAAAGAATGTGTATACACTCTGTAACAGGTCAAATAAATCACTGGCCTCTGGTATGGCTTGGCAGGTGAAACACAGGACTAGATTTAGTTGATGGACATAGCAGTGCACATAAATAGCCATGGGATGTATCTCTCTGAACTTAGTTTGGACCCCTCCAACTGTCCCACTCATGACCAATGCACCATCGTAAGCCTGCGCAACCACCTTCACATGATCTATGCCATTCAATCTTAGCTGTTCTTGCTAAGATTGAATGGCATCAAATCCTTCCAATTCTGTCATAGCCAGCAAATGCTCCATCACACTCCCTTCAGTAACGTAACGAACACATACAGCTAGCTGCTCGGTGCTGCCATCTCTAGCTTCATCTGCCATGACTGAAAACTTTCCTGCCTCTTTTATTTCATGACTGATAGTTCCTGCTATCTCTTGAGCACAGCACTGAATGATTTCATTTTGGAATGAAGGTGATTGATATGTACTGTGTGATGGAGCTAAATAGAACTGCGAAAAAGGATCAATCTCTTTCAGGAGATTAACACAATGAAGAAAGTTTCCCTGGTTGTTACTGGATATGCCCTCATCATGGCCACAGAATGGGATGTTCTGTTTACCCAAAAACTTTGTAACAGCCACCACTCGGCTGAGGTACTCACGTCTTTCTTTGATTTCTTTCTCATTTGCAGAGTCTAACTGTTCAACAACACTACCATGAGCTGCCCTGGCCAGGAAAGCATGCTTGCCTTATAGGCCTTACTGCCTTATTTCTCATGCTCTCTACAAAGATCCAGAGGTTTTTTTCCAATTCTGAAGCCCAGTGTTTACAAAGGTGTCATGCTTCAAATGATTACCAAATATCCTACAAGAAAAACAAAAGGCTACATCTTTAAACTTGGACTATTCCAACCATATAAAGCTTTCAAACCAGTTAGTGTTAAAGGATAATTTCTTTACACCAAAGTTGTGCTCGGGATATTGTGACAACTTTACTTGGTTTGGGCCAGAATCCTTTCCCCCTAGATCACTTACATGTCCCTCAACATTGTGAACGCTGCTTTTTCCCCTTGCCCCCAGTCTGACGTTCTCTGCCACTGTGGCAACTGCTTTCTCAGTCTCATCTCTGGGGTTTGATCTCTTTTGCCTGTCTTTCTCTTGCTGCCCTTCCTCCTCTTTCTCTGTTTCCCCTGACTCAGCCAGCTCGATCTCTTCTGCACTCTGCTTCTCCTGTCTGGTGCAACATACAAAAAAATTCAATATGATCAACTGTCACCTCAGATAAACATTACAACTAACATTTATCACATCTGCAAGTAGGGTAGTTTATAGTAGCTAACTACATTGTCAGCCAGGTCTCACCTCTCAGGGCCATCTCTCCCTGAGGCCCTTCACCCTCCATCTCTCCTCCTCTGCACTCTGCTGCACTTAGTCTGAAGCAACATGAAAATATTATTGCCCGTTACTGTACAAATATGTACATAGCTCAGAGTCTCCTATCTGCATTTTTTATGATCTTCAGTTTTCACATGGGATTATATTTACAGGTAAGACTGCTCATTTATAGCCTGTTTAAAGCATTCCTAGTTAATAGTCAATTCACCTCTGCTCATGCTCATTAACGTCCATCTCTCCTTCACCTCTTCTTGCACTCTGCTGCTCCATTTTGTCTGGACAGACATGGAAATATATCACTGTAACTGTTATACAGTTGACCAGTGGTTCTCAACTGGTGGATTGTGACCTAACAGTGGTTTATGTTGTCTAGTTACCTAGCTTACCTCTCTCATTACTCCTTTCTGCTTCATCCCTGCTTCGAGCGAATAACTGATTTAACCTTAAATATGCTCATCAAACATTGTAGATGTAAGATAGCAATCTCCAGAAACCGAGTGTGGGAGCTCACAGTTCTAGGATAACCGTTACATGAATCAACAATAATATGCCTATGAGCCAGTTAAAAAAAGACAGCAGCTAACGTCTGCAGTAGGCTACTTCAATTTACAGCCAGAGGTAGCTCGCAAGACAGCAGTGGAAAGTTTACCTCAGCTAGCTGCCTCATACATTAAAAGTAAAAAAGTAAAGTTGTAACATTTAAATCCACATGGAAATGGCGACACAGAGGTGAAAACAAACAACAATGATAGGCAGTTTACCTGGTACTAACCTGTAAGACAGGTGGAAAGAAATAGCTCTCAGACACTGTTATTACACGTTATGTTCCAAAGTTGTTTCTGAAGTGAGTGCCTATAAAACCTATAAAACACTAATATTTATAGGTTATTTGTCATGAACTAATGTTAATGACAAATAAACAGATGCGAGTTTAACATTTCTTCTAATGTATCACTAAATAAATAAACATGACATAGTCATGTTTATAGAAAATGAATAAAAGATAATACAAATCCATTTAAAGGTGACATAGAATGGTCTTTTTGAACCAAAAATCCAGATTACTGATGTCTACTTAGATAAACTAAATAATATTTATGGTCAAAAACCTCATAGTCTCTTCAGATTAAGCCACTTTATTGCTCATCTACGACAGCACCTGAATGGGCACTCTGTTTCTGAGCTAATGCCCGCCTGAGTCTCTTGTGATTGGCCAGCTACCAAGCGCATTCCCACTCGCTTGTGCCACAAGCGGACTAACTGCTGCACAGTGCTTTGCCCCCGAACCGCAGGAGCGTCAGTTTGAGTGCCTGCGTGGTTTAATTTACATGTAAAATATTTGTTCCCTATGAACACGGTTTCCTCACAGCTCATGCAGCGGTTCGCTTTTACAGCAAGCCGAGACAAACAGAAAGCACACATGCGAGCACAGACTGATCTCTGTCTGCCACAGTCAGGAGTTAGCAAACGTGCTAACCCGAGACACTTGCGAGCTGACACGAAAATACACACATTTCCACACAAATCGTGCAGCGGTTCGCTTGTAAACAGCATCATATGGAGCTGAGAAAAACACTCACTCTCACTCACTCATGTTTACCACTGCTGAAACAAACAGAAAAGGCAAACACACATACTGCATTTCAAATGAGGCTGCGATTAGCCGTAGTTAGCTATTGCTATTGAAAATAAGAAGCAGTCAAGCGCACAAAGACATTATTACTTCATTTGAAAATACTTACATTGCCTTCAGGAAATCTATTACTGCTTGTTGAGCACAGGTAAACAGAGAAGCCCTTTTTTTCTCAAAAGTGGCTGAAGTGTTTATTGTGACACTTTAGTGATGTTTAGATGCTGATGAAATGTAATGTAATGTAACTTTATTTGTAACGCACTTTAAAACAAGTTGACACAAAGTGCTAACAATATAAAACATTAAACTAAAAATAACAAATGAATGAAAATATAAAACACATTTAAAATATAATAAAATACTAATAAAACATTTAAAAAAAATTATAACAAAGAATAAAATCAAATAAATAAAATAAATTAAAATCATGTCAAAAAGTCAGCATCTTGAGCTGTGCCAAAAGCCAAAGTAAACAAGTGGCTTTTTAAAAGTGATTTAAAAATGTGTGTAGAAGAGGCCTGTCTAATGTACAAAGGCAACTCATTCCATAATTTTGGTGCTGCCACTGCAAAAGCCCGGTCCCCTCTGAGCTTACGATTAGACTTAGGTATACTCAGAAGAAGTTGGTCAGCTGATCTGAGTGACCGAGAAGGTGTGTGGGTGTGAAGAAGCTCAGAGAGGTACGGTGGGGCAGCACCATTTAAGCACTTAAAAGCAAATAAAAGTATGAAATGATGAAACACGGGGACATACCAAAAAACATCAGAAATTTGATTTTCCAGTGAATGTCCCCCTTAAGTTAAACTGCACAGTGAAAATCAGTGCACTATAGTAAAATGTTGTGCATTTTGATCCTGTTGATTGTCCAGACAGTTTGTAACACAGTTGTATGTAAAACATAATATATATTCTTGCTTTTTGTTTGTATGTGAGGTATCTAACATTCCATGACTAAATGCAACCAGATGGTAAAGAGCTGTTGTTTGGAGTTCATGGACATAAGTGATGTCTGTTTGACTCTGAAGGTTAAAGGTTAGTTATGGAAGTAAGCTCGCTTTCATCATGGGTGTTTACACAGGGGGCCCTAGTACCCTAAAAGAAGCAAGAGCTGAGTGTATATAAGGAAAGGAGTAGAAGCTGAAGGTAGAGGCATCACATTGGCTACCGATCCTCTCACAGACAGCACCGGGATGTCTGGTTAGATGCTGTGTTTCCTTGTAATAAACATTGTTATAAATACAGTGTCAGCGGAGTCTTCTTCAGCATCTGCACATCACCATACAAGAGAAACAACATATGTATGTATATTTTCAGTAAGTTTGTTCATGTAGGCTAACTCTGAAACAGACACTTTTTGTATCATTGTGAATACTGTCAATAAAAACAAAAAGCTTCCAGGCAGCAAAGACTTTACGACGAACAAAAGGAAAATATCTACTATTTTACGTCTACCGCCAGTCGGTTGACGGTAGGACTTTTTACCGCAAAGCTATGAAGATTTAACAGGAACAGCGGAGTACAGGACTTGTCACCTTCAATTTAAACTCGTTAATACTGCGCCGAACAGTGATACAGCGGTGCTTCCTGCCTGCGAGGCTCTTATTTTGAAAGCAATCACCGGAAGCAGTGCTGGTTCCTCTCAAGGTTTGCCACAGTCGATACAGACTGTTCGAGTAGAAGACACAATCGTTAGCCAGAGACACATATGGTATAACACCACGAAGGATTGTGGATTTGGAAACACATGGACCCCAACAGAATAATCCAGGCTCTGAAAGGAACAATCGACCCAAACCTGAGGATAGCGGCGGAGAATGAGCTCAATCAGGTGGGTAAGCTGAAATAGTTCTGCTCTGTTTGTATGTTGTTTTTCAGAGAGAAGCTTTAGGAACACAGTTTGGCCCAGAAATGATGCCGGTGTCTGTGGTGGAGGGCAGTCCGTGTCTCTGTCATCCAACTCGTCCTCATACTGGTGAATGTTCGCCCCTGCTCCGGGTGTTTGTGCCAGGAGGCCTGAGATCGGCAGCCTGTGATCAGCGGTTTGGCTAGAATGTTCCCCCCTTAACAATCGGAGTCACTTCCAAAAGCTGAGGTGAAACAGAGTTGCTCATATCAGCACTAGAGTGCTCACTCTCTCTAACATGCCAGCTTCATGTCCTCCATTGGTAGCTTTAATAATAACAACCCTAAATATTTGGTAAAATCTGTGATATATTGCACAAGGATGTAACGGTATGAAAATTTTATCTCGCGGTATATATCGGTATTCCGTGGTATTGTCAAAATGTTTAAAAAAAACACTAATACACTGAATAATTTTGACAATTTTACCAAGATTTTTATATAATTAGATTTATTATATATTAAGTCATTGGAGATTTTTTGTGAATATAAATTAGCAACAACATAAATAAATAAGTATATAAGAAACCTGTTTTGTTTTTTTTTAAAAACAAAATGCTTGCTGAAGTGTTTGTGTTATCATTAATTGGCACTTAATACTAAAGGTGCAACCAACAGATCACAAAACTCACATTTAGCTCATGTGAGTCACTTTTTTGAGAAACAGGTTGGATTTCTTTGTTTTTT
The DNA here is from genome assembly GCA_016785285.1 of Brachirus orientalis. Taxonomy (NCBI): domain Eukaryota; kingdom Metazoa; phylum Chordata; class Actinopteri; order Pleuronectiformes; family Soleidae; genus Brachirus; species Brachirus orientalis. Next base: position 71,145 of record JAFBJR010000981.1, on the reverse strand, counting down.
AGATCTAAACAAACATTACTATTGTTTAAATAATTTGAAAATACTCTATTTTAGCTCTTATTTTACTTAGGCTTTTATTACTTTCACTATTACATAATTATTTGTAATCTGCAGGTATTTTATATTTCATATTTATATTTATTTAGTGAATGGAATTTTCACTCACTAACTCAGTTTGCCTTGACTCCTCCTCGCTGCAGCTCTGTATCAATAATTAGGGAATTGTTAGGTTGACATTGAAAAGTAACATTTACAGTTCATAAGCAGTTCAAATAACAAGCCAAATCACAGTTCAACTTCGTTCCCTTATACCACATTCTGGTCTGTTTATATTAGTGATGACAGAGAGAACTCCATCTTGTACTGGAGCTTCAAGTTAACCTTTGGGTTTTGTCCTCTTATAATGCAGAAAAATGTCCTTTGGGGCAGTTGTTTTCACATCCTACCTCCTTCATGTCTTCTTTACTACATAACAAATGCACAGCCCAATACTGCAGACACAATGTGCATCTTGCGAGTTTTCCAAACTGTGGTTATCGTCCACGGTTACCATGGTTATTAAAACGAATGTGCTACCATTAACCGCTGGGAATTTTACCGTGGTTTTCCGTGACACCGGTAACCTTTATGTCTCTAATTGTTATAGTGTGTAGAATGCAAGGAATCTGTCAAATAATATTGAAATCTATTTCATGTTTTATTTTTAGTGCCACACAGTTAATGTAGTGGTTAGCACTCTTGCCTTTGCGGCAAGAAAATCCCATTTGGAACAAGGGCCTTTCTGCATGGAGTTTGTATGTTCTCCCCCATGTGTTCCCCCCCCCAACCCTCATGTGGAGGATAAAACAGTAAAAGATGAGTGAGTGAGTGTTTTATGTTTAAGTTCGCTGAGAGCTACCATAATTTCTCATATACACTGACACATTCGCCCTGAGACCAAGATGGTGCCTATTTCCATTATTTATGCCATGACTTCAGCGCTGTTGTTAAACATCCTTGTCTCTGCTACTTTGACATATGATCGATGCTCTTTGTTGCAAATTAGTGTGTCCATGGAGAAACGTAACAGCTGGGAGATTTACAAATGTTTCCACTGTGGCTGCAGCTATTGAATATTTTGGTAATCGAGTATTCTATCGAATATTCCATCGATTCATCGAGTAATCGGATAAAACATACTTTTATCCTATTCCTCCTATTACTTTCGCTTTTCTGAGTTTGCTCATTTTGCCTGTATTCACTGTTTTCGGTCCTGGCGTCTGCCATTCTGTACCGCTAAACTGTCCACGCAAGTTCTCCAAAGCCCGCTTCCATCTTCTTCCGCTTTGTAGGGGACGCATAGCCTGTGACGTAAGCACGTTGTATCACACTAAAAAGAATCCGTGCAAAATGTGAGCCTTAAATTTAAATAAAAGAGGCTTCGAGGCAGAGAAAATTCCTTGATCATTTACTCGAAGAATCTTTGCAGCCCTAGTTTCCACCCCCGTTTGTGTGCCCTGGCATCTGCGAACAGTCCATGGCTTTTGCCCCTAGCCGGAAACTCTACCTGTGCTGGCAACTCACCAGTGGGATTGCTAAAGTGCCAGCATGTTTTGTACTGGTCCTGTCTGGATATCGTCTGGCTGCTCGAGGTTCGCACATCAGCTCCAGATGTCTGCCACTCCCTTCAGAATCAGCTGTTTGTGACATTGATACGTCATCGCTGATCAAAAATTGGATTTAATTTTTCTGGCAGAAACTTGGCAGAGTGAAAATGAGTTTGTTCACCTGAACAAACTTTGTCCTGCTGGTTGCTCCATCATTGGGACACCATGGCTGGGCCGCCGAGGGGGAGGTCTCGCTGCTGTTTTTCGGGACATGTTTACATGCAATAAGATCTCTGTAGTTTTTCCCTCTTTTAAATCTCAGATGATTAAGGTTGGCTCAAATTATGTATTTTACTTTGTGTTAATTTATCACCCCCTGGTCTTAAATCAGATTTTACTGACCCTTTATCTTCCATTGTTAAATTGGAGAAGGTTTTAATTTGGATATTTTAACATTCATGAGGGTAATATATTGTGTGATATGCCCGTGCATCTTTTATCTATCACAGACTTGGCTTCACACAGCATATTTCTGGGCCAACACACAGTAAGGGCCACACTTTAGACTTAGTATTCACTTTGGGCTTAATCATTTCAAATGTGGACATTGAGAATATACTTGTGTCTGATCACCGCATACTCTTCAATTTTAATTGTTTTCCCAGAACTCCAACCCTTGAAAACCAGGTCCCAAAACCAAATGGTCAATCAAGATGCTGTGAATAGGTTTTCTGCTTTATTCGACCCTTGTTCAGTTAGGGGGAGTGATGACAATGATGTCTCTGCTCAGTCCTTTAATAATCACTGCTTGAATATTTTAGGTAAAGTTGAACCTATAAGAAATAATATTGCCTCTCAAACAAAAATGGTGGAACATCTCTGGAAATCAACTAAACTTGAGGTACATAGGCTTCATCTAAAGGAACTGCGAACATCCTTAAATGGTGTCATGAGGAATGCCAGAACTGAGTATTTCTTGCAGCTCATATCTTCCAACAGGAAGTCCTGTTTGACACAATCAACTCTATTGTTTGTCTGCCTGTCTCTCAAATTCCATTGTTTTAAAAGGCTGATAGTAATGCCTTTCTTAATTTTGTTGTCGACAAGATTAGAGATGTCAGGGCAAACATTACCCCTTCCGATTTGTACAACTCTAACGGTATTGTTCCCCCTCCACATATGTGGACAACATTCATGCCTATGACACTGCATGATGTGATTTCTCTGCTTGGTGAAATGAAAGTTTCCTCATGTCCTAATATTGTTCTTCCTACAGCACTGTTTAAAAAAGTGTTTGGTATTATTGGATCTTGTGTTACCGATATCTTTAATTCATCACTTCTGACAGGTGTAGTTCCCATTTCTTTTAAATCAGCTGTTGTTGAACCGATCCTTAAAAAGCCTTGTCTTGATCCAAGCATCTTGAGGAATTATAGGCCAATACCTGTATCAAAACTTCTGAGAAAATTGTGCCAGAGCAGCTCACTTATTTTTTAGAGCAACAACAAATTTTAGACAAATGGCAGTCGGGTTTTTGTAAAATGCATTCAACTGAAACTGCTTTACTCAGGGTTTCAAGCAACATTATAATGGTAGCCAACACAGGTAAATACACAATTGTGCTTATATTACATCTCCCGGTTAATCAGAATCTTACATCATTGATTGTAAGTTTCTGATTAATAATAATAATCAAGATGTGGTTGGGCTTTTGGGAGTGGTTTTAGAATGGTTCCTGTCCTCTGAATGAACACACTGTTTTGTGTTTCAGTCCTACAAGATCATCAACTTTGCACCAACTCTGCTCCAGATTATTGTGTCGGAGCAGGTTGAGTTTCCTGTTCGCCAGGCAGGTAAGACTCCTGATTATTAATCGATTACTAAATTAATCAGAATCCCAGTATAACTTGTTGTAATAAGTAATTATACAATGCTATATTTGTATTGTCATACGTGTGTATGTTCATAGTGAGTGCAACAGAGTTACTGATATGTCTGTTTGAAAGCTTCTGGCAGTAATCTATGATACGGAGCAGTATGATACATTAGGCCTTAGTAACTACATGTCTGGTATATATGTGTGTGTGTGTGTGTGTAGCTGCCATCTACCTGAAGAATATGGTGAGTCAGTATTGGCAGGACAAGGAGCCATCTCTGGGTGAGGTTGTGTTTCCCTTCAATATCCACGAGAATGACCGGCAGCAGATCAGAGATCATATTGTGGAGGGCATCATCCGCTGTCCAGAGTCCATACGGTACATGCAATCTTTATGGCGCGTGAAAAAAAACTGAATTTGTGATGATACATATTTTTGCAGTGCTTGCGATATTCACTGTGATATGACAAGTGTAGTCATTCTCAGCAGGTGACTTAGAAACATAATTATTCTAAAATGCTGGTGGTGGAGTGTGGCATCTGCAAAGGAAAGAACACAGAGATTAGAGACAATAAAAAGCTGAAATATGAACATTGAATCTAGAGGTTCAAGGTATAACCCCTAACCCTAGATGGAGCAGCAGAGCATTAAACTAAAGACACCCCATTATTACATTATAGAATTAAGATTAGTGACACTTTGTGTTATTTTTGCATCGTTACCACTGACCAATAGTCTTCCTTTTCAGGGTTTTCCTCCTGTCCCCACTCATTTTAAAGGTGTGGTTGTTTGCTAGCGGTGCTGGGAGCTGCTCTTTGTGAAAGTGATCAAGAATAAATGTGCTTGGTGTTCCGTTGCACATGCTTGTTGTTTGCTTTGCTTGTCACTCACAGTAACAAACAGGTGTAAGAAACAAAGAATCCTTATTCAGTAGATTAGACTTGTTTTGTTTAATAAAGCAGCAAAAACTTGTAACATGATGTGTTTGATGACTTACTTTACATTTTATGAAAAGCACATCTGCACATTCTGATGATGATGATGATATCCTCCATCATTAATTCACTCAAAGTTTTTTGCTTGTTATAATACTTGTCTGTTCAGAAAATCATCAGTAACATTTACCTCTTAAAAAAGTAAATTAAAAATTGCTTCTACTTGCATTTCTAGCTGTTCAAAGACTCACATTAGCATATGTCTAGAATTGCCACCAGACTTCCTTATTAATCAGCATATACTGAGTAAAACTGATGGTTGGTTGTTGGTTATAGCTGTTAGTGACTCCTTGTGTTTTTGTACTGTATGTAGAGCTCAGCTGACAATGTGTCTGCGTGCAATCATCAAACACGACTTCCCTGGCCGCTGGACATCTATCATTGACAAGATCGGCATGTACCTGCAGTCTCAGAACAGTGGCAGCTGGTATGGCAGCCTGCTGGCTCTCTATCAGCTGGTTAAAACGTATGAGTAAGTATAGACCAGTGTTTTCAAAAACCTTCTATATGGGGGCCTGCTTTTTCTTTTCAACTTGGCAAACTGTCATGACCCAAATAATAATAATATAAATTAAATTATGACAAATGGCAAATTTGTGCATAATGTGGTGACTGATTTACATTACCACTTAAAAGTTTGGACACACCTTCTTATTCAGTGTTTTTTCTTTCATTTTTATTTTCTCCATTGTAGATTAATACTGAAGACATCCAAACTATGAAGGAACACAAGGAATTCTGTAGTAAATAAAAAAGTGTTAAAGAAATCAAAATATATTTTATGTTTTACATTTTATGTTTTATAGTTTGCACTCTCCTGGCATTCTCTCATTTAGCTTCATGACGTATGGAATCGTTTTCAAACAATCTTGAAGGACTTCCCATTATGTTGAGACCAGACATCAGCTGAGTTGTGCAGAGGTAGGTAGGGTATGAAGATCTATACAGTGAACAGCTCTATTGGACTACTGTTCTAGTCCATATTGTGGCATAACCACTCACCTAAGTAAAGAGAACTCACAGTCCATCATTTAGAAACAAAGGTCAGTCAATCTGGAAAATTTCAAGAACTTTGAACATATCCTCAAGTGCAGTCGTAAAGACCATCAACTACTATGATAAAACTGGCTCTCATGAGGACTGCCCTAGAAAAGGAAGAACAAGAGTACTTCTGCTGCAGAGGATAGGTTCGTTGGTTACCAGCCTCAGAAATTGCAAATTAGCAGCACCTCAGATTATGGCCCACATGAATGCTTCACAGAGGTCAAGTAGCAGACCCATCTCAACTATTCAGAGGAGACTGCATGAATCAGGCCTTCATGGTTGAATTGCTGCATAGTAGCCACTTCTAAGGAAGAACAACTAGATATATAGCTGCATGCAGCAATGAGCAGTCCAAGCTAATCAGCCGATCACGGAACAATAGTACTTACTGATAAGCCAAATTTGGCCTGTCCCCTTGAGATGGGGTCAGGAGCTGTACAAGCAAATTTTATTTAGATACATTAAACCGGTCCCGAGATATAAGCTCACATCACATTTGCCGCGTTTGCCACAAATTTCGATAGGCTGTAGCGGGCAACCAAGTCGAAATTGAAAAATCCATCTCCTTAGTTTTGTGCGGTTTGGTCTGAAGATCGTGTCTGCCGATTTTTGTGAGAATTGGCCAAATTTTGAAACAGCTGAAACTTTAGTTTCACTTTCGCCAAAATCCAATATGGCAGCCACAATCTTACGCTGACATGAAAAATTTTGACATAACCTGAATTGAGACCTTCCACAATATCAGCAGACATGAAAATTTTGTGTCAAGTACAAACGCGTCAAGAGCAAAAATGCAATTTTGTTAGTTACAGCGCCCCCCAGTGGACAAATGACACCAATTTTTTTTTACACACTTCGGAGGGAGTCTCAATGCATGTGACCAAATTTTGACAATGGCGGTTGGCTAACATGAAAAGTTGGCATGAAATATCAACGGGGCAACCCACAGTATCTGCGGATATCACAATTTCATTTCAAATTAAAACACATCAAGAGATACGAGCAAAAACAATGTTTTGCTAATTATAGCGCCCCCTAGAGACCAAATGACACCAGATTTGTTTCCTGCACTCGGGACAGAGCCTGGAAGCACGCCAAATTTGGTTTTGTTTCGCCAAAGCTTTCCTGTGATATGAGCTCACATTGGCTGTAGCGGGCAAACGTAACTTTTGAGCGGATTGGTCTGAAGATAGGCTGTGCCAATTTTCTTGAGAATCCGTCAAAATTTGCGACCACTGAAAATTTAGTTTCACTTTCAACAAAATCCAAGATTGCGGAAAATCTATCATGATACATTATGACATCATAGGGTGCATTAAACTCAGTATAATCCAAGGAATCCAACAATATCTTTTTTTTTGAAAATCGGGCTAACGCAGGGGTGTCAAACTCAATTGCACCGGGGGCCAAAACTCAAAGCACACTTTAGGTCACAGGCCGAACAGGATAACATTTATTGATTACACTAAAAGTAAATGTTTTTTGAACATGAATAGAAATACAAACAGACAGGAATATTATTCCACAATAAATAAGCTTAAACTTTACATAACTTAAAATACTTTGCTCTCTATAAAAATATCTCTTGTCAAAACTATAAAAGTTACAACTAGGAACATGCTGCAAAAAAACATGAAAAAAAAAAGAACTTGAAATGCCTTCACTGCATCATACATGTCAGTGATCATGTGGTTGCATCCCTGGAGCTGAAGGTTCAAGGCATTGAGATGAGCTGTTATGTCAGCCAGAAACATCAACTCACATTTCCACTTCTCGTCCCACAAGACTGTGGAGTCTTTTCCTTTTACTGTCCATGAACTGACAAATTTCCTTGTGTAGCTCAAAAACTCTATTGAGAATCTTTTCCTCAACTCAGCCAACGCATCGGCAAACTCTGACTCTCTATTTCTTGCATAAAAGACTGAAATTGCTGGTGGTTCAAACCTTTAGCTCGGATAACGTTTACGGTTTGCGTTACAGTGCTCATTAAATGTTCAATTTTTAACACTTTACCACACAGTGTTTCCTGGTGTATGATGCTGTCATATGCTGTCAACTCACCAGTACAGTTCTCCTCCTGCATCTTTACTTGCATCCTCCCCACGAGCCCCCTTTTTTCAGTGCACATCGCCTGTGCTCCATCTGTTGTAAGTCCAACAAGTTTGCCCCAGGGCAGTTTCATGTCGGTTACGCTTTGACATACGTTTTCAAATATGTCTTTTCTTGTCATTGTCTTGTGCATTGATTTAATGTCCATATTCCCTCTGTAATGCTCAAATCGGAGTCCACTCCACAGGTGCAGATGGCTAGCTGTGCGGGAATGTTCCCAGGTAACCTATCATTTGGCAAGGCAGCTGTTGTGCTGCATTATGGGATCTGTAGTTTGTGTGTTATCAGAGCTTCATATCGCCGGGCTATTAATAACAATAATAATAGATCAATGTAAAATGATCTTGCAGACCGGATATAATAGTATTATGGGCCGGATATGGCCCGCGGGCCTTGAGTTTGACACATATGGGCTAACGGTTCAAAAGATACATGCACAAATGTACCATAAAACTTTGACCCGTTGGTGGTGTTGGAGCGTGTTTACTGCCAACGTGTAACTTGGTGAAATTAAAGATGAGACTGACCTTAATCAATGTGCAAAATTTCACAACTTTTTAGCATTCAGTTCTATGGGCTGCCATAGACTCCAGTGATGGAAGAAAGAAGAATAATAATAATAAGCATAATAATAATAATAAGAAAATGTAGAAAAACAAGATGATTGTTTGGGCCAAGAATCACAAGGAATGGACATTGGACCAGTGGAAATCTGTCCTATGTCTGATGATTTCAAATGTGAGATTTTTGGTTCCTCCTGCCATGTCTTTCTGAGATGCAAAAAAGCAGATGGTTCCTACATGTGTGGTTCCCAGTGTAAATTATGGAGGAGAGTGAGAGGTATGGAGAGTGCTTTGCTGGTGACTGTTGGTAATTTATTTAAACTCTAAGGCACACTTAACCAGCATGGCTACCACAACTTTCAGCAGCAACATACCATCCCATCTGGTTTGCGCCTAGTGGGACCATCATTTGTTTTTCAACAGGCCAGTGACCCCAAACACACCTCTAGGCTAGGTAAGGGCTATTTGACCAAGAAAGAGTGTGATGGAGTGCTGCATCAGATAACATGACCTCCACAGTCACCTGTCCTGAACCCGTGAACAAGTACTCAGCATCTCTGGGAACTCCTTCAAGACAGCTGGAAAACTGTTCCAGGTGATGGCCTCATGAAGCTATTTGAGAGAATGCCAAGAGTGTGCAAATCTGTCATCAAAGCAAAATGTGGCAACAAATCTAAAATAAAAAAAACATATTCTGGTTTGTTAAACACTTTTTTGTTAACTACATAATTCGATATTTGTTCCTTGTTTGTATGTCTTCAGTATTAATCTGCAATGTGGGGGGAAAAAAAAAACAGACATTGAAAGTGAAAGGTGTCAGTCAAACATTTTACTGGAACTGTAAGTCTCTATAGCCCAATGCATTTTGAATTGGTAAATTAATAATTTTTTATAAGGTTAGATTTTTGATAAGTTAATTACAATTTAATTTTATAAATGGTAGTTAAATCATGCACATATAAATATTAGCTAAAATGTTGGGAACATTCAGCAAATTTGTTTGGTGAACCAAAAAAAAAATTTGGGGAATTACTGTTATAGACCATTCACCTTAAGTATTAAAGTAAATGGTCTATATTTATATAACACATTTTTAGTCTTGATGAGCACTCAAAGCTGCTTTACACTGCAGTTTTTGCCATTCACCCATTCACCCCCATTTACTCAGTGCAGCTACTTGTAGTGCATTTTCAATCACAGATCTTTCATACCCATTCACACGCTGCTAGCACAGCTGCCAGGAGTGACATGGCTTGTCCAAGGACACATAGGCATGTAGACTAGAGGAGCCTTAACCAACCACCTTCCAGTTGAAAGACAACTCACTTGACTACTGAGCTATTGTCTCCTTGTTTCACCCTGAAATGTGTTTTCACACCAGGGCCAGATTACTAAATTTTATAGCTGCAATTTTCCACATAAAAATTATATGTTTCAGGTAGGAAATCTGTGTAATTATATATGAAAAAGTCTAATTAATTATATTACTTGCGTGTGTACGACAGGTATAGAAAGGCAGATGAGAGGGAACCCCTGCTGGCAGCCATGCAGATCTTCCTGCCAAGAATCCAGCAGCTCATCAGTCAGCTGCTGGTTGACGGCACCATCTTCTCTGTCCTCATCCAGAAGCAGATCCTCAAGATCTTCCATGCTCTTGTACAGGTGTTTATTTCAACTCTGTAATCAGACAAGTTGCTTACAATCTGGTTCATTATTGGTTTGATTTTAATATTTAGTTGTTGTTTTTAAAAGCTCTTAACAGGGTGGCACCATCTTACTTGTCTAAGGTTATCCATTTTCAAACCTCAACTTGGGCTCCCTTTACACCTGGCATTTTCTCTTATTGGATTGCAATTGAATAGTGCCTGACCACTTGTAAGTACAGCTCTAAATACACCCAGGGAAAGATTGTGATCTGATCTGTGAAACCACTTCAGGAGGTGGCCGGAGACTTATAGTGACTGCATTGAATAGAAGTGTAAATGCGATGCGTCTCCAATGTGACTCCGCTCCATCCACAGCAATCCATGAGTGGATATACATTTATGGATCTGGGTAGACCGAATGTGAAAGCTTTTGCAGCTTCCTCTACTTTTACCTCTAGATCTTAGCAGATCTTACCACTTTACTCATTTACTATATTTTTTTCATTTTACTCATATTTGTATAGGTAATCTCTATGAGACCCAGGGTCTCATTCACAAGAGAGACCTGTCTGTATTGTTGTTATTTTAATATTTTACTTTTTAATCACAATTTCCTGTCATTAATATTCTTGTTTTACTATTTACTTTTTAAGAAACTTTGTTTTAAAATTCGCTATAGAAATGAAGTTGACTTTGGTTTATTAGTTACTTTTGTTACTTGACATCAGTGTTAAGTTTTGCAGTATTTCAGGATGTATTTGCATATCCTTTCACGCCAAATATTAGGGACGATACTAGTTTTGCGTTTCCGACACACAAATTCAAGTATCTGTTCAAAGACATAATTCTCCAACTGTGTAACAAATATTCTTCTCTCATTAAGAAGACTTAAACACATCATGTGTCCACATCATGACACAGCTAAAATGCTATTGCTGATTATTTGTATACATTTATATAGTCTTTACACAGTGAAACATTTGATATATGGGATTGTATCACTTTTTAGAATTTTATCGATCTGATATCCAGTCCAGTGATTTTGATCAGTATCAGTCCAATACCAGTGTTGAGTATCGTACCTGCTCATCGCTACCCAATATGATAAAACTGTTGTTTAAAATTTTACCTGTGGCAACTGACAGCCAGGGTTCTCATGGGCCCTTGAAAACACTGAAAGTTTGTGAGTATGAGAAAAGAAAGAAAATTAAGGCCCATGAAAGTTTTTGAAAAATTGCCCTAAATAGATATAGGTCAATGCTTGCAGCTTGTGCAAGAAACAAGTTAAGTTGATGTTTAGGTTAATGTCTTCCACTGCCAATGTCCCCTTGTTAGTTACACCACCTACTGTTTCATGTGCCCTACATTGGTTGATGTATGTAGACGAGGCCTACGTAGAATGAATGTTGAGTCCTGATACATTTATTGTAGAATAATTAGAAACTTAGTGCACTATATTTTTAGTAGCTTGAGAATCAAAGTCTTGTTACAGAATGTGTTAGTTTAGTGCTGTTTCTTTTCTCAGTCTACACTTTTTAAAGGACACCTCAGTTTTCAATCCAGCGATTTCTGCACTAGGTACATACACTAAGTATGACAGTAATGATGGTGATAAAAGCAGGAATGTCATTGTTGTCCTGCAGTATTCGCTGCCTCTTCAGCTGATCAACAATGCAGTGATGACACAGTGGATGGAAATCTTCCGAGCTATCATGGACCGAGATGTCCCTGCTGTAAGAGACACACACACACGCACACTTGTTTTTACACTTGAGGATGAAATTATTACCCCCCCCATGAAAATTTAATTGTTTCCTAAGTGTCTCTCCTAGTTTTATTTTGGATGCTTCTGTTACTTGACTTTTGACTCACAAAATCCTACAACTACCAAGGTCAAAATTATTCGTCCCCTTAAGAACTGACCTTTATTGAGCCATAACGCAAACCACAGTTGTGCAATGATGTGCTTAACTGTGTAATGCTCAAAACTTTACAAAGTTAAAGTTAAAACTGGGGGTTATCATCTCATAAACCCATATTTTATTCCCAGTAGAACATAATCATCACATCAGATGTTAAAACTGAGACATGTTTCCATTTCATGAAAAATATTAGCTAATTTTGAATTTGATGGCAGCAACATATCTCAACAAAGTTGGAACAGAGGCAACAAAAGGCTGGAAAAGTAAATGGCACAAATCAAAAACAATGGGAGTAACATTTGACAACCAATTAGGTTAATTGGCAACAGGTCAGTAACATGACTGGTATCATGAGCAGAGCCTCTCGGATGTAAAGATGGGTAGAGTTAAAAAAAAAAATCCCCAACATAAAATTGCGAAGGCTTTGAAGATCCTACAGTCTACAGTGTATAAAGTCATCAGAGATTTAGGAGGATCTCAAGAAAGGAAGTGAAAAGGACAAAACCAAAACTGGAAACTCAGAACTGGAAATCACTGCATTGGCACCGGAACAGTTCCAGTAATCACTGTCTGTTAATACGTTTTGCCCTTCAACCCACAAATGCAAGTTAAAGCTGTATCATGCAAAGAAGAAGCCACATGTGAACATGATCCAAAAACACTGTTGTCTTCTTTGGGCCAAAGCTCATTTAAAATGGTCTGAGGCAAAATGGAAAACTGTTCTGTGGTCGGATGAATCTAAATTAATTTCTTTTTGGAACCATGGACACCATTTCTTGTGGACTAAAGGGACCATCCAGCTTGTTGATCAGCAGACAGTTCAAAATGATGGTATGGGGTTGCATTAGTACCTATGGTGTGGGCAGCTTATGCATCTGGAAAGGCACCATACGCTCCCATCTAGACAACAGAAGGCATTGCATATTTCAGCAAGATGCTAAACCAAATTTGAAGGAGAACAGTCCGGGCATTGAATTGGCCTGCATGCAGTTCAGACCTTTCACCAATAGAAAACATTTGGTAAATGAAACAAAATATTCGCCAACAAAGGCCCAGGACTGTTGAGCAGCTTGAATCCTGCATCAGACAACAATGGGAGAACATTCCTTTCGTAATATTCCATCAACTGGTCTCCTCACTTCCCAGACGTTTACAGACAGTTGTTAAAAGAAGAGGGGATGATACACAATGGTAAACATTGTCCTGTTCCAACTTTTTTGAGATGCTGAACAGACTAGACAGTCATTTTGCCCAGGTTATTTGAGTTTGAGACCCCCTACTGTAAAGCACTTTAAGTTGTCATCAAGACTAGAACAATGCTTTAACAGTCCATTCACATAAAGTGTTCATTTAAGATTATAAAGTGACACTTTGGATCCTAAACAAAGATAATGAATAACAATTTAAATAATAATAAAAAATAATAATAATGATGTCACTGCAATTTCCACTTCCATACCCTGTGACCTACTGGTGGGCTTTTATTAGTTATTGAAGAGTATTAATTTTTTACTGATTCAAATTATGAACCTTAATTTAGTCATATCATGAATATACCAGACATGTTAGTGCATTATGGAGAAGTCAGTATACCCATATGTTATGCCGTGGGGGCATAACACAAAAATACTCAACTTCAACCTCAGGACACAAAAATAGCCACAAAACCACTGAATCAATTAAGTGTGTTTCATTTACAACGAATTAAAAAAAGAGGACTAAATGGCTTCTTTTGTGACAATTCTCAAAATTAAAACACTTTTGATTTCCCTAAATAAATATAAACAAGAGAAAACTGAGTCAAAAGAACTAGCTGCCTGTCCTGAAGAAGTCCAAAAAATTAACAGTGAGACTAAGAGTGTGGCTGGTTGGGTTTAGAGGAAGCAGAGTGTTTCCCCCCTAGCGTCAAGCTCTCCATCATATTGGATTTATAAGGTAGACATAATCATGAAGGCAAACCAATCAGCTATAAAACAAAAATCTGTTGTGAAGTCATATCAAAACTATTATATTCTTTTATTTTCTACGAATTAATACTCACGCATTCATGCATTCTCTCAATCAGCTTTATGAGGAAGTCATCTGGAATGTTTTTTTTCAACAGTCTTGAAGGAGTTCCCAGAGATGCTGAGCACTCGTCGGCTGCTTTGCCTCCACTCTGTGGTCCAACTCATCCCAAACCATCTCAATTTATGTTTCAGGTGATTGTGTAGGTCATGTTAAGTGATGCAGCACTCCATAACTCTTTCTCTTTCTTGGTCATTTGAGCCCTATTTATATTTATATATTTATTTATTTATTTTTTAAATTTTATTTATTTCTATTTAGCCCTAACATAGGCTACAGGTGTGTTTAGGGTAATTGTCCTGTTGAAAAACAAATGATGGTCCCACTAAGCGCAAACCAGATGGGATGGCATGTCACTGCAGAAGGCTGTGGTGGCCATGCTGGTTAAGTGTGTGAGCGTTACCAGCCTCAAGTAAGGGCTAGACCATCACCAAGAAAGTGATGGGATGAGTTGGACCACAGAGTGGAGGCAAAGCAGCTAACAAGTGCTCAGCGCCTCTGGGAACTCCTTCAAGACTGTTGGAAAAACCATTCCAGGTGAAGCTGTTTGAGAGAGTTCCAAAAGTGTCCAAAGCTGCCATTAAAGCAAACAAAGAATCTAAAATGTTAAACAAACCAGAATGTTTTATACTTTTGTTTACTACATAATCTTTCATAGTTTGGATATCTTCATTATTAATCTACAATGTAGAAAATACAAAAAAAAATAAATAAAATAAAAACTGCTGAATGAAAAGGTGTGTCCAAACATTTTACTGGTACCAAAGCCTTACTGGCACACTTGTCAGTAGCCACTTGGGGTACAGTGTCTTGTACAGAGACAAATCTGCATCTAGATTAGTGGTCAATTGGCATGCACTCCAGCACATACTGGTTGGTGGCCCATGACCCACTGATCCTTGATCTGACCATAGAGTGTGTGTTTGTCAGGAGACACTGGAGGTTGATGAAGACGACCGTCCTGAACTGGCATGGTGGAAGTGTAAGAAGTGGTCGTTGCGAATCCTTACCAGGCTTTTTGAGCGGTAAGTGAAGTTGCCCTCACACCATTAGTCACCAGATTTTGAGATTTTAGAGTGGTATGACCAGCTCTTGACATGCTTCTGGTCTGAAATACAGATATGGAAGTCCTGGCATTGTGACAAAGGAGTACAGCGAGTTTGCAGATTTTTTCCTAAAGACATATGCAGTAGGAATACAACAGGTGAGGGTGTGAGACTTCAGGACATTTCTTTGGGTTTGTTCTTTGTTGCTCATACTCTGTTTTTTGTATCTGTGTTGTGCTCATTTGTGTTGTTGGAACAGGTCTTGCTGAAAGTGGTGGACCAGCACAGGCAGAAGCAGTACATCACACCCCGTGTCCTACAGCAGTGCCTTAGCTACCTCAGTCAGAGCCTGTCACACTCCCTGACCTGGAAACAGATGAAGCCACATATACAGGTGGGTCAGACAAAAAACCTTGCCCACTTCCATTCATTGATTCAGTAATGGGATAGTGATCACTATGTGGGTCTCCATTCTCAGTCTGTGTCAATCGCCAAGATGTAGTCAAAATGTGTCACAGCACAGCGAAGTAGGCTTTTCCAAGTGACATGTTATCTGTTTCAGGGAAGATACGATGGGTGTGGCAGCCAACCATAGCCTAGAAGTCTTGCTTGCCAGTGGCAGAGCAATTTTTTCTTTTTTGTAAACCTTTAAAACAACAACATTAAATCAGGCTTGGTGGAGCCTGGACAATGCAAAATAAATTAATAAATAAGCAATGTTTCCTCTAGGTTTGCAGGTTTGGGAGGGAGGCAGATGAACATTTAAAGGTCACATAGAATGGTCTTTTTGAACCAAAAAAGAGTTTACCTATGTTTACTTCATATAAATTAAATTCAGATAAATTAAATATTATTTATGGTCAAAAACCTCATCTTCAGATTAAGTCAGTTTATTATTGCTCTCTGCCAGCCTCTGAACAGACACTGAGCTAATGCCCACCCCCCAGAACACTGAGTCTCTTGTGATTGGCCAGCTACCAATCGCATTCCCACTCACTTGTGATTGGCCAGCTACTAGCTGGCTGACTGCTCCGCGGTGCTTTTTCTTCTTCGGGTTTATTGTTCACACTCATGACTGGGAGTACAGTGTGACCGGGATTGTACTAAGTGTTTTATCTCTTAACAGTGTGAGAAATGTCATGTGTGGCGTGTGAGCGTGTGAAATTATTGGAATGCGAGTGAGACTTGAGAGCTCTGGTACTCACGTTGGTAACCATCTTGGTGAAGCGTAAGTGAGCGCATTTTGTAACTGAAACAACCATCTGGGCAGAACATTGCCCGGATGCGCAAAATGTTATACTGTATTTAATGATTACTTGACTCAGATAATTTGCCTTGAGTAATTTTAGTAATCAAAATTAATTAATTAAGGGATCGTTTCAGCCCTAATTAAATGTTACATATAAATGTTAAATGTAAATATTAAATCTAAATGTTAAATATAAATCTAAATGCCAAATCTAAATGTTAAATATGAAATTTAAATGTTCTGGGAGAAACTAAATATTTAGCTAATATGCAAATTCACACTGCCGGTAACAGTACCAAAAAAAGCTTGAGATGGTCATTTTAAAAAACAAAAAACACGCTTGGGGACTGTTTGATGTGTAATTAGATTGCACTGCCAAATGCATCGTTAGTAGAGCTCCGTATGGATGGGAAATGCTTCCAGCACTACTTTCGCATGATGTGCAGCTAATTTGATGACTTGTTCGCTCATATTGAGGTCAGGACAGGATTTCCCCCGAGTGATACCTGTCGTGGAAGTATGCAGATTGGGGTGTTCACTTAGTAGTAGATTTAGCTGCAGCGCGTGCATTACTTCGAGAAACAGGATTGAGGCATTGGTGTGTGCAGCACATTTGCACACTGCAATAAATGTTGGGAGAAAGATGGCATGCAAAAGGTACCGTAGATTTCATGATTTTGCAATGTTGCCATAGTGAACCAAAGTCATGGACAGCACCAAAGGCGTACATTGTCGACATAAATGGTAACAGATTTACCAGAAGCCAGGTGATGTGCTTCAGTGAGTGCAATCAGTTCAGTTGCCTGGCAAGAGAGGGGACATGGAAGATGTCCAGAACACAAAACATCATAATCAGAGACCACAGTAGAACCATCTAGTACTTAGAGAACAAGACCAGGGTTAGGCAAAGGAGTGTCGGATAAATCAGGTTGTGGTCTACATTGCAGTTGAAGTTCTGCCAAGCAGTCATGCTCCTCACCATCCCCAGTGAGAGGGAGGAGTGACAGTAGCATTAGGTAGGTCAATTAGTGCAGTCTGATAACATCTAAATCATTGGTCTTCCAATATTTGTGAGACTGAATTTGGGACCAAGAGAGTCACATCTGAGAACCCTACTGAGTCACGAGAGGAAATGAGAGCTTTCTCTGCAGCAGGAACTGTGCAAAGACAACTAGGTACGCCTGCAGCGACAGGGTCTACTTTTGCAGAGAAATAGCCCACAGGGTGGAGTTTGTTGCCGAGTTTCTGAGACAGATATCATGCATCCATCATGGTCTTCAATGGTTTCTGTGAACAGTTTAGTAGGGTCAGGATGACCCAGAGTGGGTTGAGATTGGAGCGCCTATTTGAGTGCTACAAATGCTTTTTCTGCCTCAGAGGTCCACTGTCAGCGATCATGAGTGGCCAGGCTTCTGCTGTGAATGAGTGTGCCCAGTGGAGCCTCGAGTATTGAGTAGTTTGGAATTAAGTTCCCGCAATTGGAGCACATGCCAAGACATTATGTTTTTATTTTTACAGTTTTATTTGTATAGCGCCAAATCACAACATACATTATCTCAAGGCACTGTACATAGTAAGGCCAAAACCTTTACAATATTGCAGAGAGAAAAGAAACCCAACAGTTCACACGTTGAGCAAGCACTAGGCATCAGTGGAGAGAAAAAAAAAAAACTCCCTTTTAACAGGAAGAACTCTCTGACAGAACCAGACTCAAAGACAGAAAGGGGGGGGGGGAAAGAGGGAGGTGAGGGAGAGACAGAAGAGAGAGACCAGGAGCAAATATACAACAGTTATGTTTATAGAACTACAGTATCATTTATACAAGCAGCTGCAGAGATTATTGATAAGTAATAATACTGATGAACTTTTAATCAAAGCATAATAATAATGACAGCAGTATTATTGTTAGTAATAATAATAAAAATATCAAAACTGGATTGGGATCCTGAAGCAGTCACAGACGGGAGAGAAAAAAAATAAGGTTAATGACACATAATTAAGTCATATTTGTAGCCTGAGTGTGAGAGAGTGTGAAGGATTGAGTGTGAGTGCACCACAGGAAATTCCCCAGCAGTCTAGGTCTATAGCAGCATAACTAAGAGATGGTTCAGGTTTCCCTGAGCCAGCTCTAACTATAAGCTTTATCAAAAGGAAGGTTTTAAGTCTAACTTTAAATACAGAAAGTGTCCGCCTCCCGAACCGACGAACCGACATTGGCAGTTGGTTCCACAGGAGAGGAGCCCGGTAACTAAAGGCTCTGCCTCCCATTCTACTTTTATGGACTCTGGGAACTACAAGTAAACCTGCATTTTGGGACTGAAAACACAGGTTATTAGGACTATTGGGCTATTGGGCTGATAAGGTGAAACTACATCTTTAAGATATGATGGGGCCTGATCATTAAGTGCTTTGTACGTGTCTTTCGGCATCCTTTAAGGATAAAATGTTTCTAATTTTCATAATGTTCTGCAGGTGGAAGAAGGCAGTTTTGGAGATTTGTTTAATTTATGAGTCAAATTATATATCCTGGTCAAAAATAACTCCAAGGTTCCTTACAGTGGAACTGGACGCCATGGTGATCTAAAGTGACAATATATTTCTGTGCTACAGTATAATCTAAATCCTGACTGTAAATCTTCAAACAGCCTGTTACTATGCAGATATTCACATAACTGATTCGCAACTGCCTTTTCTAGTATTTTAGAAATGAAAGGAAGATTTGATATTGGGAGATAATTGACTAAAACATCTTGGTCGACGGTAGCTTTTTTAAGAAAGGGCTTAATAACTGCAACTTTAAAAGCTTGGGGTACATATCCAGTTAATAAGCAAAGATTAATTTGATTAAATATGGAGTGATTAATTAATGGAAGAACAATTTTAAACAGTTTGGTGGGGATGGGATCTAACTGACAGGTTGACAGTTTTGATGAGGATATTAATGATGTTAATTCTAGGAGATTTATGGCGAAAACTGTAACTATGTGTGGTGCTTCAAAGGTTATCTTGTTGATGTTATTTCATTCACAAAGAAATTCATGAAGTCGTCACTGCTCAGTGTTAAGGGAATAGACGGCTCAGTAGAGCAGTGACTCTGTGTCAGCCTGGCTACAGTGCTGAACAGAAACTTTGGATTATTCTTGTTTTCTTCAATTAAAGAAGAATAATAGGTTGCTCTAGCTTTATGAAGGGATTTTTTATAAGCTACAAGACCATACTCTTCCCCGATTCATCACTTTCTTTTTGAGAGGGGCAACACTATCTAATGTAGTATGCAGTGAAGCCGCTGCATTATCAACAAGATTATCAATGAAAGTGGGTGTAAAATCATAACTGTTAACTTCAGGTGTACTTAGACATGGCACAGAGTTAAATAACGGCTGCACTGTCTCTTTGAAAGTTTTAATGTTATTATCAGACAGGCACAGACTGTAGTGGTATTTTTTCTTAATTTTATTGTAGTTAGTCATTGTGCAATGGACTACACCCTTGATCACTTTCAACATTTACATGGATGTTGAAATCCCCCACAATTGTGACTCCTCCTCATCCTCGGCCTGAGCTTCTGGAAATATGGGTGTTAGTATGTGTGGGTGGTGTTGACTAAACTGACATATTACATTTAAGAGTGGTATTGTATTAATCTGTTTTATTATTGGTGTTGATTATTAGATTAGACTGACTACTCTTCTGTGAAATTGTGATTTATTTATTTTTGTCCATTGATTTAATTTTGCGGGCCGGGGGGACACAGTCTCTATGTGCTTTTGAGGAGATGACTGCTCAAAAAGAAGCACAGAGAAGCGTGTAAGATTGCAACTCTGTCTCCTGGTCTCACCTCTGGACTGTCATGGTGTTGAAGTTCTAATAAACTTTGCTATATTTCTAGATAAGAGAGCGGCTGGTCCGCACTGGCTACAGGGGACTGGCTAACTGATTTAGCTTCTATGGTGCGGAGCCAGGTTTCTACCTCGCCAAGTCTCGCCTCAATCCTGCCAAACACACTACATTTACAGTACATTTACAATAACAGTACAACAAGTACTGTTATTGTTAAAGGAGGCAGAGGAGTAGCTAAACATGTGGCACACAACACGAGAGAGCAGGAGAGGGAGAAGGAGAGAGAGAAGCCATCGCTGCTAACTGTTAAGCTAGAGATAGAGAGAGATAGAGTTAAGCAAAGGTGTCGCTAATGGAAGCTTAAAGCAATAAATGATTAACAAAATAAATGCTAGTTCAGTGACTAGATTATGACTTTAGATTAAGATTTCCAGCAGTAGAGAGCAGGAGGAACACACAGTGGAAACAGGACGTGACACAATACGTTACGTGAACCGACGTGAACCAGGTTACGCCTGGTTTAAGTAAGGCTAAAGAGGCAGTTCTGCATTGTTCTTCAGCAGTGTGCAGATCATCAAATCATCAACGTATTGAATGAGAGCAGAACCAGAAGAAAGTTGGAGAGGCTCTAAAACTGTCATGGAGTGCAGCATTATAGATGGTAGGACATTCGGTGTAGTCTAACTTTAATGGGAAATCATACACCTGGATTAAAGGCAAACCAATACTGACTGCCTGAGTGTACAGGGACACTAAAAAAGCATTATATAGGTCAACAACAGTGAACCAATGCACATCTGGTGTGACTTGTGAAAAATAGTGTGTGGATTTGGTACTGTGGGGGCCCTGGCATGGGCCACTGCATTTACTGGTGGTAGGTCCAGCACAAACCTCCATTTAGTTGGTTGGTCGGGATCATGATGATGATTTTCTTCATTGGAAAAATGGGAGTTTTTACCAGAGAATCAGGACAGGTAATGATCACATCTGCCTTTAAAAGAGAGTCCAACAAGAGCTATGCCCTTAGTGGCTTCTTGTTTGAGTGGGTTATGATATTTTTTAGGTCTGCAATCAGATTTAGGTGTTATAACAACAGTATCACAATTTCTGATCAGGCCAACATCATAGCTGTGAGATGGAGCTTAGTCAATTGTTAAGGTTTGAAAATGATTGTTCATGTATCAGATGAAGCGAACACGGTGTGTTTACACTGAATGAACAAGAAGTGAAGTACGCTTGTGCAGTGGGAGGAAAACCACAAGTCAGGGTCAGAGGTCATCGTCCAGTCAATCATTGCATGGCATTCTTTAATGAATGGTCCAACGTCCCTCTGTTGTCTTTCACAAGGTGTGGCTAGACAGACATGAGGAAATGAATAAGGCACTCACACTGAAGGCCTCTAACCTTCTAAACAGTAAAGTACCAAAGGCCTCTAACCTTTGTCAATTTAGGACTTCATGGCAGTGACTAAACACCACTCTGTTAGGGCCCAGAATAGAGTAGAAATACTCACAATCACAGAAAAAAAGGTGAGTATTGAACAAAGTTTTCTTTAAATTCAGAAACTTTCTTTGAGTTTTAAATTTAATTTATTTATCAAAATTCAATTTAATTCTATTTTATAATTCCAGAAATTAGAATTTCAACTTCTCACTGGGGTTCAGGAAATTGTTTCTGTTCTGAGATCGCCGTGGAACCTTGAGAGTCCACCAAGTTTGTTTTTGTGTTTTTTTATTCTGCAGAAGGAACAGAGCATAAGGATGATCTGCAAAAGAATTCAGAATATTAAACTATATCATAGCTTCTTATAGGCAAATACAGCTCCACAGGAAGGGGAATTTATGCAAAGAAAAGGTAGAAGTACGCATCTATGCAAAGGCAAACGAGTTGAGCACTCCTGCAAGGAAGACACTTCTGATTCTTGTCAGCTACAATAAAAGGATGATAAGATATCTGGTTGGAAGGTGAAGAATGCAGACTACCACTGTATGTGAGCTATGCAATATATGTTTAAGGTCATATGCAAGTGCAAACATGTTGATGCAGATATATTGAGACCATAGTTAGTTAGATATATGATTGATGCTGCTAACTTCATTGTTACTGTTATTATTGACTTCATATTGCTATACGATTGCTGGTTAAGCAGTAATGCTGTTGTGAAGTTATTGCACAAATTATTGCACACAGTTTGTCACAGTCACTGGTCATTTCAGCACCACAGTGACATTAAACAGCTCCTCTGATCTGTCTCATGGATGCTTTGCATGACCCTAACCCTAACCCTTTAGGGCAGTGCTACCCAATTTGGGGCCCATTACACATTACAGATGGATAACAACCTAAGACATACTGCAGAAGCAACACAAGAGCTTTTGAAGGTACTAAATAATAAGCTGAAGGCAGAAAGAGTTGCGAACATGCAGCAACTGATTGAAGCTGTTTTTGCTCATTAGGGGTTAAACTAGCAGTCCGTTTTCAAGGAATAGGAAGAACTGTGATTCTTTGAACTGTGGAGGGCAGCATTTGACCTCTTTGTGTAAAGCCTGCCGGAATTAGGTAGTAGAAGAAGACAGGGAACCCCTTGTGACTTGTGTGGGCTACACTGTCTGATCGTCTCGACAATGCAGCCACGATGCACTCACAACGCATCTAGTGTGAACCAGGCCTCACATAATATAAGGCTTACATAATAAAATCCTCTCTTGCGTAAGTATAAAATTTCTGAAGAATGCATTTGCTGCCTTATCTCACTATTAGACATTCAAACCACAAATTTACTGCCCCTTAGAGAATATAAGCGGTTTTAGCTCACAGCTGCTATAGCTCATTTGGTAAGTTTTTGTCACTGGAGGCAACTGTGGGTCAACCAATTACAGCTCATGGGAACACAAAACCCCACTAACCTTGAGTGGTTAACAAACCTCAGTTTCCAGTTTGAAAAGGCAGTTTAATAACAAGATAAAACAGTGAACATTATAGATTTTATGAAGTGAGTCTTTAGTTAGGAGGCTAAATTTTTTTTTTTCCTTTTGTCCCAGCTGCACACCATATGCTTTCACAGACAGTATGTGTTTCAGGCTGGTGCAGGAGGCACTCATGACTCAGTCAACTCTGAATATATGTTAGTAGCTCATATAACCATACTTAAAAAAAACCCTGAACTATCACTTAATGAGGAAGTGAAAGGGTTCTTGTATTTGTTTGGGCTGTTACTTTGTTCTCATTGTTACTGAGTGTTGTCGTCCTGTTGAGTTTGTGAAGGAGCTTTATGTCTTACAGATCATTTGCCAAGATGTCGTCTTCCCTCTTATGTGTTACAAAGATGAGGATGAGAAATTGTGGCAGGAAGACCCCTATGAATACATCCGCATGAAGTTTAGTGAGTATTAAAACATCACGTTCTTCCATTCTAGAAATCTCTCAGCCAACATTATATCTGAACCAAGAGTTTGCCCAAGGTTTTGTATCATCTTGTAGCATCACAGTTTGTGTACAGTAAAAAAATCAGAGACTGAATGTCCGTATCCTGTGAAAAGTGCTGTCAAATTCCCTTCTTTGTGTTTGTCACAGACATGTATGATGACCATGCCCTCCCTGCCACTGCTGCTCAGGGCCTCTTATGTAAAGCTGCCCGCAAGCGCAAGGAGGTAAGGAGCGTTTCTGTCAGGTCTAAACGAACTGGCTGCCTTCAGTTGTATGAGACTTAAGGTCTTTGCATAGCAACAACAATGTGTAGTCATTGAGTACTTCTTACTCAGCAGTATATCGATATTATATCTATATCGTGACATGACACAAAATGTGATCTTATCGTATTTATCATATCATATTTATTATCATATTTTGAATACATTTGTAAAACACTCTAAATATTATAAATTAAATACTATATATACTGATTACAAAATACATGGAATGTATTAAAAAGGCACTTAACACTTTTTGTGTTAAGTGTCTTTTGTGTGTTATAGCTAATTCATAATTTTTTTGTTTCTTACACACCTGAATATCCTTCAGTAACATTAACAAGCCAATAAATCAGGTATTATTTTAAATAAAGGTAAACAGTATTTTAAGATCATGTAAAAAATATCATAAATAGTAGATATTTTGAGTTTATTTACAGTGTATTGTTACTCTCCATTAAGAAGTACAAGCATCTCAAATGAAAACATTTCATGAGTCCAGAGAAACAACCTGTGTGTAGCTTTATATCCCAACTTATCTTCTACATCAGGATATAGCGACATATTATTTATAAGTCGTATTGCCCAACCCTACAAATATATTGATTGGACTTTAATTGTTATATATATTTCAATATATTTTTCAAACTTTTAGTCCCTCTAAGCCCAGAGACAATGCAGCAAATGAAAACTGAAATGTCTACTTTTGGTAGAAACAAGTATAATTTTCATGTTTAACTCTATATTGGTAAATTGTTATTGTTATTATTGCCTTTGTCAGTCCATACATTGTAGTTGTAGATTTTTGTTAAAGCTTGAAATGGTGATGTTCCCAAATGTCTTGTTTTGTCCTTAAAGCATGACATTTTAGTTTTAATGATTTCTTTGCTATATCGAGCAAAGAAACCACAAAATATTCACATTTCAGAAGCTGAAATATAAGAAACTTATTTACAAAACACTCAAACTGATTAATTGATTATCAATAAATTTGATTAATTAATTTAGTAATAGATTATTAATCGTTGCAATCCTAATTTAAAGTTTAAACAGAAGCTTGTAAATGAGTCTGGCAGCCAATAGTATTGTGCCTGTAGGATGACAGGAGGCACCTCGGGTTGTCACATTCACATTTGGAGACTATACATGGTCAAAACTAAATGGGCACCAATTTGCAAAACATTAGGGCTGTGCTTAAAAAATAGATTCATCAACGTATCATGAGATGTTCCTTGCTGTGTTAATTCAGATGTTACTCAAACAATATTATGTGATGAAGTCCTGAGGCATTAACATCACTTAAGGCACAGTGTAGAATTAAGCTAGCAGGTGGGAGCAAAGATCAGACACAGAATGCAGCACATCTCACACAATTCCCTTGTTCCTTCTTTGAAAAGTGTCTTCTAGCTTCTACTAGCTAGCTTCTAGCTTCTACACTTCTAGTGTCTACTAGCTTCCTAAGGGGAGTGCAAATGAGACTCATTCCATTCCAGATATTAGTTTTTCAATTTCTGGGAGGTGTTTTAGAGTGATGAATGCACGGACTAATAGGTTCCAAAGCAGCTTTTGTTCCAGACCCAAAAAATTTTACTTAACACGGAGTGAGCATTTAATGTGTGTAAGTGTGTGTGTGTGTGAGAGAGAGAGAGTATATTTAGCTCCCCATTACACTTTAATTGTATTCCCAAGGTATTTCCACAAAGAATAACACAGATTATGCATATTGGTAGCATGTCCTTTGGTCAGATCAGACAAAACTAGAGCTTTTTGCCATAGAGACGTTGCTTATGTTTGGAGAAAGAAGGGAGAGGCCCAAAGAACACTGCCCCCACAGTACACGGTAGTGGGAGTGATGTTTCTGCAACATACTGTATATCTCTCTGGTTCCTAATTGATAACCAGCCTCAGGTGCAGAGAATGAAGAGGGACTTAGAGGGAACATACATACTGTCCACAAGAGTACACAAACATAAACAAAATCTATGGTGGCAACAGAGTGGTTTTGTTTTCTTGGCAGGTTCTTCCTCACATGATGGAGTTCTGTCACCAGATACTGATGAACCCCTCCGCTGACCCCTGCAGGAAGGATGGAGCACTGCACTGCATTGGTGCTCTGAGTGACCTTTTATTGAAGGTACACACATCTACACAAACACCTGTGTGTCTGATTTTTTTCATATCGACAAATCCAGAGCAGTATGGGAAGTAAGCAGGAGGCATTACTGCAGTGGCATTTCATTGCGTTTTGAATGCAAAAATGAACCTTTTTGTTCTCTCACCTGCTTTTTTTATTTAGTGAGTTAAATGGTAACTGGTCTGTTTTTATACAGTATAGCACTTTTCTTGTCAAAAGCTGCTTTACAGTTTTTCTATTCATTCACGCAGTGCATTTTTCTATCACACAATATCCATACCTATTCACACATGCCGGCTCAGCTATCAGGAGCAATGTGGGGTTAAATGTCTTGCCCAAGGACACATTGACATGTAGACTAGCGGAGCAAGGAATAAAACACACATTACAGTTGAAAGATATCTCTACCATTGATCTGTCATCCCCCTGTGGTAACTCATTCAACAAACAAAAGTCAGGAGGAATCTGTGCCCATCTTTGGCCGCTACAAGAGAAATTAAACTTTGTAAAATACAAACCCCAATTCCACTGAAGTACAGACATGTAAAATGTGAATAAAACATAATACAATGATTTGCAAATCCTTTCTGTCCTATATTCTATTGAATACACTTCAAAGACAAGATATTTAATGTTCAAATTGATAAACTGTTTTGCAAATTTTCACTCATTTTGAATTTGATGTTTACAACATGTTCCAAAAAAGTTGGAACAAGGGCATGTTTGTTACCCCATGTTACATCACCTTTATCTTTAACAGTTTGGGAACTGAGAACACTAATTGTTGAATTGGAACTTTAACCATTATTTTATAATAATTGGTCTTGCCTGATGTACGAGTCCAGTTCCTCAATTGTTCGGGGTCTCCATTGTCTTATTTTGTTCTTCATAATGCGGCACACATTTTCTGTGGAAGACAGGTCTGCACTGCAAGCAGGCCAGTCTCGTACCCGCACTCCATTATTAAGACGTCTCGCTGTTGTACCCTGTGCAGAATGTTGCTTGGCATTGTCTTTGTCCATTGACGTCACATGGATGGCAGCATATGTTTCTCAAACCAACATATGCTGCTCTCTGAGCGACTTCTTTTTCCGAGTTCACAGGCCAGCATCTATGATGTTATGGATGTGTGTTAGTGCCCATGGCATGGGTAACTTGCACATCTGTGAAGGCACTTATCAGGCAATTATCTTATATACTGTGAAACATAGAGACAGAGTTTTAAACAAATGTCATTAATATAAACAAATAGAAAAGAATACTATTAATATAGTATATACTGTATATACCTATTAGGACTGTCAGTTTTTCCAAAAATTAAGTTCTACCTAATTTTTAATGACCCATATCTCATTTACTTAATTCAAACCCCCCACCCCCACAAGCACACGGTGTCACCCCGCCACGATTCAAATATAATAATATTATATCCAGAACCTATTTGTCGATACAAACAGCTTAATTTCTGATATTATTTGATAGAAACACAAGTCTGTCAACTAGATTGGGATCAAGTGTGACTGGCATTCATTTACGTTTTTACCCGCTGAAGAGAACACAGCGCACAGTGGAAGAGTGCCAGGCACTGTGTGTTTCTACATTATATTATATTATTTATATTTTATTAGTTATACAGCACTTTTCTTTTAAATGATACAGCTAAGGTTTGCTGAGTGTGTCTTGCAGGTTTTTTTTTACAACTGTGTATTATGATGTTTTTCTTTGTTTTTCTGTTGATGCCTGTGTATAATCACTCAACAATGAGTATTATTATGTAAATTATTCCCATTTCTCTGATTTGCAACATGTTATTACACCTCTGATTGCATACATCTTCAATTAACCACTAAAAAAAATAGGTAGTTGGTGTTTTATTGTATTTATTAACAATCTAAATAGGTAGTGGGTATTTTATTGTATTTATTAACAATCAAAATAGGTAGTGGGTATTTTATTGTATTTATTAACAATACTCATAATTACCGAGTAGAACTTGAATGCGTCATAATACAATTCATTGTAGCCTCGTAACTGAGCGGGTGCTTGGTGCTTACTGGAGCACTATCCGACAGTAATATGTGTGAAACACACAGTCCGCTGTAGATAGCCTTTAAATTAGTAACGTTCAGTTATCTACACTAGGAATCGCTGCTCTACAATGAACTGGCGACTTGGGCTGTGGGCCCTTAGAATTGTCATCACCTTTCCCCCCATAGGACTGCGCTGCCTGCCGCTTAGCAGTCACTGCTATAGCGACGAGGACTTCTGCTGCATGCATTCAGTGAATTTGTGGAGTTTGCCTACATGTTTCATCAGCTTTTGCAAAATCATTTAAACACTTCAATTTGCACATTGTAAAAACTAAAATTGTATTATCACTGAAAACGATATATATCACCCACCTCTACTATTGACTGTAGATGATGGAATCCATAAACTTAAATTGTTGGAATATTTGGTCATGCAGTTTTTCACAAAGTGGTGAACTTCACCCCATCCTTGCTTTTGAATGACTGCTCCTTTTATACATAATCATGACACATCATTCCACCTCACCTGTGGAATGTTCCAAATAGGTGTTCTTTGAGCATTACTCAATGTTCTGTCTTTTGTTGCCCCAGTCTGAACTGTTTTTTGGAATCTGTTGCAGGCAACACATTCGAAATGAGTGAATATTTGCTAAAAAGCAATACAATTAATCAGTTTAAACATTAAATACTTTGTTTTTTGAATTGTATTGTATTGAATATTGGTTGAAAAGGATTTGCAAATCATTGCACTCTGTCTTTATTTGTGTTTTAGTTATAAGTTTGAAGTTAATTGGTTAATTGAGATTTGTAAATTACATAATGAAGCTTAAGAATGTGCTTTGCTGTCTGTGATTCTCCAGAAGCGGATTTACAGGGAGCAGATGGAACTGTTGCTGCAGAACTACGTCTTTCCTTTGCTTAACTCTACCATGGGTTACCTGCGAGCCAGAGTAGGTGAACCTTTGTTTCTGCTTCACATGGTAAAACAGCTGTATGTCATTGTTGTGTTTCAGGTTGTGTTGATCACAGATACACAAACTACAGTGCCTCACATAAGTATTTACCCCCTTGGATGTTTTACCCTTTTATTGCTTTCATAAATCAATCACGCTCAATAAAATTTGGCTTTTTTCAGACAAAAAATGATTGGAAAAAACTCAAAGTGTTTTTTCCAATCAAAGTGAAAACAGATT
The DNA here is from genome assembly GCA_016785285.1 of Brachirus orientalis. NCBI lineage: Eukaryota > Metazoa > Chordata > Actinopteri > Pleuronectiformes > Soleidae > Brachirus > Brachirus orientalis. Next base: position 42,155 of record JAFBJR010000981.1, on the reverse strand, counting down.
TTTACAAAGCAATGTCACTGAAACAAAAATATATCAAGAAATATAATGGTTATATAATATAATGGTTTGCAATGTATTATTATTCACCTTGGGGTGAATAATAATACATAAGTATTCATCCAAGGGGATGAATACTTATGTGAGACACTGTATGTCCTGCAGTGGTGAAATTTCTGTAAAGCACTTTTTTTTCAAGGTGTAAACCAGTTTATATGGGTATCTTGTAATGTTATTTGTTAATCGTTAATGTTGACTAATCATTTCTACTGGCAACAGCCTCAATTTTGGCCAGTTGGGGCAACACAATACTTATCAAGTGTAGAGGAGTACCTGTTGCTGTACCTGTTTTGAACACTGATGGCTTCATTTTTTACCCTGCTTTTCTAGACCTTTTCTCAACATTTTAAATTGGCTATTAAAGCTATTAGTCTATTCAAATCAGGCTGATGGCAACACACTCTCCTGTGTGAATGTGTGTGGGGGGGGGGCTGTGATGTAATTTTTTTTTTTCTCACTCTGAATTATTTATTCCTTCACATCACACTTGATGTTCATTGGAGGGTATGCTTCGTAATTCACATCTGAATTTCATTGCACTTTAGTCCCATACATTAGCAACGTATCCGGTGTGCAAAGGCCTTTAATGTTAAAGATAGCTAGATAGTTTGCACTGATTCTCCTCCCTACAGTCCTCCTCTTGAAGCACCTCGTGTTTGTAATCACACTCAGTGTCACACACACCATCATTGGGACCTCCTGATGGTGGTTTCACAGATCAGGAACACTATTGATTGAATAAGAATTGTCCAGGTGCTGTGTTAATCTACTGTTTCTCTGCTATGTCTTGTCAGTCATGCTGGGTGCTCCACTGCTTCAGCTCACTGCATTTTCATGATGATGTGGTTCTGAGAAATGCTGTGGAGTTGGTAAAACAGGATCTGATCAATGACAAAGAGATGCCAGTCAAGGTGGAGGCTGCCATTGCCCTGCAAACATTGGTCAGCAACCAGGAACAAGGTCTGAAGATAAATAGGGATAAGATTTCATTGCTTTGTGGTTATTATGTGACTGATGTTCCAATTTTTTTGAAGTGTGGTCATATGGGCACTGATTCATAGTCATCACTTCTGGAGCTTTACACTTCTGACCCATGTGCTGACAACCAGCATAAGATAAACATTGTCATCTTTACTGTAAATAAGGTTGCCTTGATGAGTAAATCCTCATGTTCTAGTGTATTGCTGCATGTAAAAAGTATTGTGTAGAAAAATTATTCAGTGGAATTTTAATACATATTTTATAATCAAATGATCAAACTTCAGAGCATAATGCAGACGTTATAGGGCATATCCACAAGTAGCAGGTTTGATCTTTTACTTGGTTTTAAACAGTATACATGAACGGTGAGCATCAATACATTCCCCCCTCCCTCTCCCACCCATTTCATTCTTTTTGTGTCCTATTCCAGTTATAAGCGCAGTGTTATAATCAAGCATGTTGTGCTCTGCCCACTCTGCCTAAAAGGATTAAAAACATTGAAAGAGACATGGTTTGTCAGACACCAGTGCATTAAGCTACAAAAACAGCACATTAGGAATTTTATTATATTTAATTAATTTTATAATGAAAATTACTGATATGCCCATCTTTGATTAGCAAAAACAAATTGCTCAAGTGGACGTTCTGTCAAAAAACAGTGTTGATACATCAATGAATATTTTGAAGTCGTTATATGGAAATCCTGGCCCTTTTTGTTGTGGGTATATGGGTATAGTTCATTGATGTTCTCATTATGACTGCACATATATCAGTAGTAGATCACAGGCAAAGATCCACCCCTTCTCTGTGTTTAATTTTGATGAAGATGAAAGAATTAAGTTGTACTCTAAAGATATTTGGTTGCAGTCTAGAGCCCCGCTTAAGTCATAAAGTACTTAATATAAGACAGTTGTGTGGATTGAAAATGCATTGGTCAGTAGAGACATACTACCACTAAGTGGTGATTCTAGTTCTTAATGTTCTTATGTTAGACTCTTGCCTATTTTGAAACATTTTGTACTAGACGCATTAGTTTACAGTGAAAACATTTAGAATGCACATCCCAATTATTGTGTGACAAACATATGCTCTGTTTTTGTGTGTTTAGCCAAGCTGTACATCAGGCCATATATCCGTCCAGTCATGCAGGAGCTGTTACACGTGGTGAAAGAGACAGAGAATGACGATTTGACCAATGTAATTCAGAAGATGATCTGTGAGTACAACCAGGAAGTGGCAACCATAGCGGTGGACATGACACAAAACCTGGTAGGGATACAACACATGTATTTCTTATTGTTTCATCTATGGAATGGCCTTAAATATGTATCTGTGATGTTGTATGTAATCTGTAAATGTGTTTTTTTGGCAGGCGGAGATCTTCACCAGGGTCCTTCAGAGTGAGGAGTATGAAGAGAACGAGGACAAGACAGTCATGGCTCTCGGCATCCTTAGCACCATTGACACTATTCTCACTGTCATGGAGGATCACAAAGAGGTTTCAATACACACACACACACACACACTGTCTGGTGTTCCCACAGTGTTTGTGATGTGTGGTTTGATGAATCATTTCAGATCACTCAGCAGATTGAAGGGATCTGTTTGCAGGTGATCGGCCTGGTTTTGCAGAAGCCCATCATAGGTATGGCAGGTGTGTGTGCGTGGGCCTTCCAGTATTTTCACAGCAACACACACACAATCACCTGCACATGCACATACAGTCTTGCTCAAACTCCTGACATGTCAACACTTCATTGCTTGCATCTGATGTTGAAAAGGTGTAGCAAATAATTAATTAATCACAGGTGTTTTATGATTTAATTTGCTCCCTGACACTTTGGTATGATCCTCTGCCTGCTTCTGATATTAACATGAAAAAATGAAAAAACTTGCTTTTCATCCAAATGTCACTTCAGTATTCAAACTGTAGAATTTTCAAGGTTGCAAAGCTTAAAGTTCAATATTTAGTGACTGAGTGGAGACTGTTGGACTGCTCTTTGATGAAAAATGAACCATGTGACAGAGGTCAGCAAAACCCATTGGCAGGGTACTTTTGTACAAACCCCAATTCCAGTGAAGTTCATGTAAAATGTGAATAAAAACAGAATATAGTGATTTGCAATCATTTTAACCCTAAATTCACTTGAATACAGATAAGATGAGATATTTATTGTTTACATTTTTTTGCAAATATTTACTGATTTTGATGATTCCTGCCACAAATAGTTGAGACAGAGGCATGTTTACCACTATGTTACATCACCTTTACGTTTAACAACACCCAATAAGCATTTTGGAACTGCAAACATGAATTGTTGGAACTTTGTAGGTGAAATTCTTTCTCATTCTTACTTGATGTACAACTTCAGTTGATCAACAGTCTGGGGTCTCCATTGTCTTAGTTTGCACTTCACAATTTGCAACAAATGTTTAATGGGAGACTGTCTTCTGTTGCCCCTGTCCCAGCTTTTTTGGAACATTCAAAATGAGTGAAAATTTGCAAAAAAAAAATCAGTTAGAACATTTAAAAGACTTTTCAATTCTTTGTATTCTGTTTTTATTCAAACCTATTTATGTAAACTTATTTACTTGGTTCAGATTCTAAAATAATATTCTCCCTATGGCCTTGCTGGAAACTGTTTTTAAATCAGGGAGAAAAGTAGTTTTCTACTGATCCTGTTCACTGCTGCTTTAATGACTGCACAGTGATAACCCCCTGCTGCTAGAATGCAATTGTGATAATAAGCACACCCATGGTGTTTATAGAGTAAGAAACAGAGGGTTAAGTAAAAACAAATATCTGCAATCTATCCTTTATTAAACAAGTAAGTAAAAGCACAGCAAGCTGCCAATGCAGGACAAACAAAACCTATTATGATACAGGTGCACTTTCTAAAAATGGCTTAGCAATGAATTAGAAGCAGTTACATTAACCAAGAGAGTTATTATTCCAAAGTCGAAGGAGCAGCATATTTAAAAGCTATTTTTCCGAGTTCTGTTTTTACTTTTGAGACCATCATGTGTAAAATACTATGTGAACGATATATAGGTATATGCATAATACAGTTTGCCCTTTATGACATTAATTCACAATGATCAGCTGGTGTTATTTTTTCTTTCAAAAAGCATCTCTTGTTGTGATTTGTTTTTTCACTATAACTTAATAACCATCTTGGAGCTTCTACTGTAATTGAAAAGTGGTGATTTTCTTACACATAAAAGAACAATCATAATCAGATTTCACTCTATTTTAAGAAAAAAAAACAATATGTTGTGAATTTGTGTGGCAGCTGCAATAGCTTTTTTTCTTCCTCTCTGCAGAATTCTATGAGGAAATCTTGTCCTTAGCATTTGGCCTCACTTGTCAGACAATCTCCCCTCAGATGTGGCAGTTACTGGGGATCCTGTATGAGGTCTTTCAACATGACTGCTTTGACTACTTCACAGGTAGGTCCCACATAACACCAACAGCTTTCATCTGTATTAAAGCTGTGTTAGGAAATGTGTTCAGCCTTAGTGGCATTCTACTTCAAACACCTTTTTAAGCTGTTGCTTACAGCACTTTATTTTACTAACAGCATATAGTGATCTAGATAGAATTAGATATGTTCTTTGAGGTGTGGTCATGTTTATGAGGCACTCACACATAGTCAACATTAACTGTGTCCAGTGCCTCCCAGGAAATGATGAGTGGTAGAAAATGTGCTGTACATAGATATGCTGTATGAAAGTGTGAGTGAATGGGTGAATGGCAAAACTGTAGTGTAAAGCAACTTTGAGTTGTCATCAAGACTAGAAAAGCTCTATAAAAAACAAACCATTTACACTGTTCCATCAAAATTATTTTCTTTATATTGTTTTGGTAGTTTATTAAGGCCGTGTAAATGTAAAGGTATTTATTTCAGGTGTTATATATTGCTATAGATCTGTTATCCCAATCCCAATACCAGTGAAGTTCAGACCTGTAAAATGTGAATAAAAACAGAAAACAATGATTTGCAAATATTTTCCGGCCTATTCAGTTGAATTCACTAGGAAAACAAGATAGCTGTGTTCAAACAGACATTATTGTTTATTTTACAAATATTCCTTTCCTTTGTTTGGAACCCTTTCCAAAAGCTTAGACAGGAGCATGTTTACCTGTGTGTTATGGCACCTTTCCTTTTAACACTCAATAGGCATTTAGGAATGGAGGACACAAATTGTGGAAGCTTTGTAATTGGTAGTCTTACCTATTGTTGCTTGATGTATGATTTCAATTGCTCAACAGCCTGGGAGCTTGGGACTCTGTTCCTATAAAGCCACACTGTTGTAACACATGCAGAATGGGTCTTGGCATTGTCTTGCTGAAATAGCAACGCCTTTTTCAGGGACGTCCCTGAAAAAAGATGTTGCTTGGATGGCAGCATATGTTGCTCAATGGGCACTAACACACGCCATACCTTCACAGATGCTGGCTTTTGGACTTTGAGCTGGTAACAGTCTGAAAGGTATTTTTCCTTTTCAGCCAGGAGGACACTATGTCAGTGATTTCCAAAAACAATTTGAAATGTGGACTCTTCACACCACAGCACACTTTTCCACTTTGATTCACTCCATCTCAGATGAGCTTGGGCTCAGTCTTTTGTTGCCTCTGTCCACAGTTTTTAGGAACATGTCACAGGCACCAAATTCAAATGAGTAAATATTTGCCAAAAACAAACAAACAAAAAAAAAACAATAAAGTTTATCAGTTTTAACATTAAATATCTTTTCTTTGAAGTGTATTCAATTGAATATATGTTATTCATGTTTTACACATGTCTGAACTTTATTGGAATTGGGGTTTGTACTAGTGTCCCCGCTGGCAGCCACATTTTCAGTGAGAACCCTGCATCTCAAACAGTCTCCCATGGTGGGGGTGTTCACTGCACAGTCAGAGCTGACTGTGTGCCAGTACCTCAAACAACCATACTTAATAAAACTAAACTAGCATTTTAAAGTCTAACTAAACCCGTACCCATTTTCAGGTGTAAACCAGTAGTGTATATATCTATTTATGTTATTTGTTGATCCATATGCAAATCTCTACTGTATTGTGTAGTGTTGAAATTATACATGTTGTGATAAAAAAATAGGTGTATCTGCTGCCTCTCTCTGGTCAAACACCAGCTACTGCAGTTGTAGTTTGCCTTTGGCTATTTTAGCCCACTTTTCACTGGTACACTCTTTTGTCACTCTCTTATTGAATCAGCAGGAGGCTCGTTGTTAAAGTTGGGTGATATCGAAAGATTTTTCCATTTATCCATCAGCAACATAACAACAGGTGTGGCTGATATATTTGCTATACAAAATCACTTCACATCATTAGTAGGCTTGCTTTGAGCTGGTTGAAAAAAAGAACATGAAATCCCTTATTTGGGAGCGCTTTGTACATTGTACGTATGAGACAGCTCTTGTGGTAAACTATATATCTGCAGAAAGAAAGAAGAGCTAGAGTATCTCTCCCTCATATAGAGTAGACTTGCATATTGTCATTGCTGCTGCAGCTGAAAATTTTTAACAGAAATTCGAGATTGTCTTTGTCATCACCGTCCTACTATGGTAAGCTGTGGAATACGTGCAGCAAACTTTTAGAGCACGGTAGTCACAAATCCATTTGGAAGAAGACAAACCTCCTGTTAATACTTTCTTATATCATCAAATATTATGAAGTCTCTTGACTGCAATTTAGCGTCAGATTGTCACTACCAGACCACGTCCCCTCCCTCTTCTTCGTCCTTTAGATCTCATCCCATTTCTCTGCATTTTTTCAAAATCAGGCACTAGGAGGAGTTAGCTGCAAAAGAGGGGGTTCAGTTACACTGTGAAATTGTATTCATTCCTTTTCTGTCCCTGGAGCAAAGATTGCGCACACCAGTACTGTTCAACCTTATTTATATTATTCATATTGGACCCATGATATTTAAAAATGGGTTGGTTGACAAAATGACACATATGGGTAAAATGGTAGCAATATAAATCATGGTATGTGTTTGTGTCACAGATATGATGCCTCTTTTGCACAACTATGTTACCGTGGATACAGACATGCTCCTTTCCACCCCAAAACACTTGGAGGTCATCTACAGCATCTGCAAAAAGGTCAGACCATATTTCTTGAAAGTTGCATCGTCTGAACATAAGTTCACTTGTCAGTGTTGACTGTTCAGTTGTTTTCCAACCTTTGACCTGTAGGTGCTGACCACAGATGCAGGCGAGGATGCTGAGTGCCATGCTGCCAAACTGTTGGAGGTCATCATTCTGCAGTGCAGAGGCAGAGGCATCGACCAGGTCCGACACAGACCTGTAGACTAGTAAAGAGATGCAGATGGACTTGTATTTCAGTGCACTCAGACTAGTTGCTGTATATTAATAATACTATAATAACAGGGAAGACCTCTGCTAAGGCCATCCAGTTTCCCGAATTTCACTCCTGTATCTTGCAAGATTAAATTATGTGTTTAAATATATATTAATATTATATGTTATAAATTCAACAGTATATATGTTATAAAATTAACAATATTAACAATATATTTAGTAGGTATCTGTCTGTCAATGCAGATGATGGATTACACCCAGGGGGTCAACATTTTTTTTACTGCAGTGTGATTATGGCTATACAGCCCCACTCTAGAGTGGCAGTCTCTTCTGCAGTTTGCACAGATGAATGGAGAGGGGCCTGCGGCAGGAGTGGGGGCTGGTGCTTGCAGTTTCCTCTTTCTTTGCCTGCAGTAAAGAGATGCGTCTCTCCTCAGCACACTGGATTCCTGCAGTGATGGTCTGGTGCCAAATGCTGCATTTTCCCACCTGTTGGGGTTGATCTCTGCCTCCTTCATATCACGTTTACAGACATCATGGTAGCGCAGGCATGGGCAACCAGTAGGCTTGGAACCTGTTGACAGCTCACCATAAAAATTGCTCTGGGGAGTCAACTAGGGTCCATTCTGTGGACATGTCCAAGTCATCTGAGGCAGCGTTGACTTAGCATAGCAGGTAAGCTGGTGGTGTGAGCACATTCCAGGACTTTGATGTTGGATACAGTACATTGTCTTGCCATGTAACAGCCAGGATGTGACATAGGCATCGCATGTGGAAGCTGTTCAGCTGTTTTTCTTGTCTGATGTAAGGGGTCCAAGTCTCACTACCATATAGCAAAATGCTGATGATTCAAGCTTGGTAACCTGGAGTTTTGTGGGCACATTTAAAATTTTATCATGCCACAGCCTGATCATCACTGTGGCAGCCCTTCAAGACACCTGCTTAATTCAATGTTGAGTGAGAGGTCACTGGAGACTGGATCCAAAGTATGTGAAAGTTTTGACACAGTCAAGGGTCTTGTTTATAATGAAGATGTGAGGAGGGATAACGACCTCTTGGCCCCTGACATTGGTCTTTTTGATGCTGATGGTGAGGCCGAACTCATTACAAGCATGTGATAGCCTTTCTACCAGCTTCTGGAGCCCTGATTCAGTGTGGGATGCTTGTGCTGCATCATCTACGAATAGCATTTCCCTCAAGAGCACGCTTGTTCCTTTAATCTTAGTCCACAAATGAGCAAAGTCAAATGCAAATGACCGCAGGAGAGAGAAGGAATATCCCAGAGAGGGTTGGTGCAAGGACACAGCCCTGAGCTCTAAGGTTTCTCCTTCCTAGTAGACTGAGCCCTGCATGTTGTTGTGAAATGACGTGAAATGAGTTTTGGGGGACAGCCAATCTTCACAAATTTTTTCAAAAGGCCATCTCTGCTGACAAAGTCGAAGGCTTTTGTGAGGTTGACAAAGGCGAGATACAAGGGTCTTCTCTGCTCCCAGCATTTCTCCAGCAACTTTCGGAGGATTCAGATCATCTCCACCATGGATCTTGCTGCCCTGAAGCCAATCTGCGACTCAGGGTAGACATGCTCTGCTAAAACCTGAAGTCTGGCAAGGACAGTACAGGCAAAGACCTTCCCCACAACACTGAGCAGAGAGTTGCTGCAATAGCTTTTATGGTCACTCTGGTCTCCTTTGTTCTTATACAGCATGACAGTCTTGGCATCAAGCATATCTGGGGACAGCACCTTCAGTTCAACAGAGACAGAGGGGATTATGAAGATGCGGTAGTAAGGAGGGTTTCCCAAGCTTGATAAGATCAGGTGTTATCCCGTCAGCACCTGGGGCCTTTCTGTTGGCGAGGCTGTCGATGGCTTTACTAAGCTCTTCCCATGTGGGTTCAGTGTTTCTTCAGACACTTTGTTTTTTATAAGCATATAGCTCCGAGTATTGCCCAGCCCACCTTTCCAGCTGTTTGTTGCAGTCATTTATGATTTCACCAGACTTGATTTGAGTGGTGTTTTTTTTATTGAGGGACCTGTTGCCTGCATGATGAGCCAATAGTTGTTAGCACAGTTTCGTACCGTTTGCTGGGCTTTGCTTCTGACTTCTTTGAGAGCCAAAAGATTTCTTTTTGATGGGTTTTCCTTGTAGAAAGCAGTTTGCTTGGCCTCGATGATTGGCTACAGTTCTGCAACATTAACTTCCTTTCTCTTTCCTTTCTTGCCATAAGATGCAAGAGCTAGATAATAGTGTCACTTAAGCAGTTCCACCTGTCCACAGCACTTTGCCGATGTGAGGTGGAGAGAGCTTGGTCAAGGGAGCTACGGAAGCGCTGGGTGACAGTATATACAGCTGTACTAAAATCATTGGCTGAAGCAGGCCTGTGACTATAAATCAGAGCTGTCCTGCTGAAAAGAGCAGCAAGAGTGAGGGAGACAACAGCAGCATTCAGCAGATTCTCTGAGGCCCCTAGGTGACTGACAAAAAGTATTAATTCAATTTAACGATATTTACTGCTGTGCTTGCTCTGTGTTCTGTAAATCTCACTGTCCTTTACCACAAATGCATTCTCTCATGAGGTCATCTTTTGAAAGTAAACAAGAGCAGATCTTAAGTCTTAATTAAAAAATGAGGTTGGTTCAACTTAACCATTCCTGTACAGTTTGAATTAAATATTAATCATAGACCTCTTACCTTTTATAGTTTTTTTTTTTCTTCTTTTAAATAAATTATTTAACTATTAAAAAAAATGTGATACACTAAGACCGGTAGTGTACATGTGTACATAATATGTACTCCAACTAAGTGGATGTTGATATGATAGTTACCAGTTGCCTTTACTTGAAAATCAACTAATAATCCTTAAAAATTAATATAGAGATCTGAAAATGTATTCATTATCAACTGATTACTAAATCATTTATACTATTTTGATGATTGATTAATCAGTTTTGGTGCTTGTGTTTTTTTTCTTCTTTTCTTTTTAAGCTCTATGTGTTTTCAGCTTCTGAAATAAAAAAGTTTTCTAATATTTATGGCCCAAACAACTAATAAATTAATCTTAAAAATAATTAAAATATTAACCGTTTATAAAATCCCATCTCTAATGTGGCTGTGTGACATTTTATATCAGGTTGTACAGTGCCTGACGTAAGTATTCACCCCTTTGATATTTTACCCTTTTATTGCTTTCATAAATCAATCATGCTCAATAAAATTTAGCTTTTTTCAGACAAAAAATGATTGGAAAAAACTCTTTAATGTCAAAGTGAAAACAGATTTTTACAAAGCAATGTCACTGAAACAAAAATATATAAAGAAATATAATGGCTTGCAAAATTATTCACCCCCTTTTAAATTTAATAGAGGTCCATCCAATTGGTGCCAAAAGTCTCACAATTAGTGAAATGAGGATCACCTGAGTGGTGTGAGTGTGTCTCAAGTGATTAAGGTATAAAACACCTGTGTCTGGAGGATCCAGAGACTGGTTGATCAGTATTCCTGGATACCGTTACACCATGAAGACAGAAGGACACTCCAAGCAACTCAGGGAAAGGGTTATTGAAAGGTCCAAGTCAGGGGATGGATACAGACAATTTCCAAGGCATTGAACCATCATTTTGGCCATCAGACAAAACATTATGTTTGGCGGAAACCAAACACTGCACATCATCAAAAATACATCATCCCCACTGTGAAGCATGGTGGTGGCAGCATCATGCTGTGGGGATATTTCTCAGCAGCCGGCCGTGGAAGGCTTGTAAAGGTAGAGGGCAGAATGAATACTGTAAAATACACCAAAATCCTGGGGGACAATCTCATTCAGTCTGCAAGAGAACTATGGCATGGGTGAAGATTTATTTTCCAGCAAGACTACAGAGGAATGGTTTAAAAAGAACCAAGGCCGAGTCAAAGCCCAGACCTTAATCCTATAGAGAATTTGAAAAAGGCTGTTCATGCCCGATACCCTCACAACCTCACAGAGCTTGAGCAGTTTTACAAGGAACAATGGAGAAAAATTGCAGTATACAGATGTGCAAGCCTGATCGAGACTTATCTACACAGTGCTGTGATTGCAGCCAAAGGTGCATCTACTAAATACTGACTTGAAGGGGGTGAATAATTATGCAAACCATTATATTTCTTTATATATTTTTGTTTCATTGACATTGCTTTGTAAAAATCTGTTTTCACTTTGACATTAAAGATTTTTTTCCAATCATTTTAGTCTGAAAAAACCCACATTTTATTGAGCATGATTGATTTATGAAAGCAATAAAAGGGTAAAACATCCAAGGGGGTGAATACTTGAGAGAGGCACCATATGTCTGGCGAATACAGTCTGCTTGTTACTCAACATTTTATCAGCCTTAAACCAAATACTAACATCTCCTCTATGGTTTGATTGGCCCACAGAAGTGAAGTGTATGGGCCTGATGTCTTTGTTTCCTTGCTGCAGTGCATCCCTCTTTTTGTGGAGGCAGTGCTGGAACGTCTGATGAGAGGTGTGAAAACCAGTGAGCTGAGAACCATGTGCCTGCAGGTGGCTATCGCTGCTCTCTATTACAACCCAGCGCTGCTCATACACACTCTGGACAACATGCACTTTCCACACAGCCCACAGCCCATCACTGCCCACTTCATCAACCAGTGGATAAATGACACTGAGTTCTTCATGGGGTAAGGAGGAAAAGACTCCTTTTATTTTTAGCTAGTTAGGATACATCATCAAATGATGGTGATATTTATTTCAAAAGGCCAGTCAATAATAATGACCTTATTTAAAGCATAATTTTCCTCAAAAGCAATACTGTGCAGAAAGTTAATTATATATCATAAACACAGTGAAATATAATACATATAATCATTTTGAATGTTTGACCTCAAATGTATGAAATGTTTCCCTGTAAAACAAAGGTTGTTTTTTGAGGGAAGGCAGTACAGCTGCAATGTCCAATGTCCAATGTTAGTCCACCACTACCACTGTTAGCAGTGTTTTGGTGACACTTACTCTCAAACTTTAATTATCTATATTAGGAAAATTATCAGTATTGATGGATTTGAAATGTTTTAACTGCCATAACATGTTATCTGTGTATCCCAACAACAGTTTTCAATCTCTGAAATCTTGAGGACACAGAAAATAATGTGTTGAAAAAAGGAGAGGAACACTAAAACAAGAGGCAGTAAGACATGCTAGCCCTTATCAGCACACATAGCAGAGGGGGGAATTAGGATATTCATAATAATCAAATCAGATTTTGACCAATTCTGACTTACAGCTCCATATTGATACCATTATATCTGATGTGAAAATAAAGCAAAAGCTCACAGCGTTTGTTTTTTAGAAATATGCTCGAAATAATTCTTCAAGTGTAATGAATATTATTGTTGTGTCAGTGGCTCTATTCAGACCCAGTATTGAGGTGATGTTTGAGTGTGTTTACATGTGGGACGCATGCTCAACACTAAAAGGTTTTATCATTCATTTATTCATTCAATGTCAACTGTCAAGGGGCCACTGGTGCTAATCCCAGCTGACATAAAGTGAAAGGCTGGATAGGTCGCCAGTTCATCACAAGGCCCCCTCAGGTTTTAATCATTTAAATAATAATAATAAAAATAATACCCTAATGCCTGATTCACACTGGATGTGTGGCATGCACCTCACTGCTGTGCTGTGTTTCGCTCGTATGTGTGTGTTCACATCGGCTGCGTGTCTGTTGCATTTCACTTGCGTCTCTCTATAAACTGTACATACAACCCTGATTCCAGAAAAAGTTGGGCCAAAGTGTACAATATAAATAAAATCAGAATGTAAACCTCATAACTCCATATTTTTTCCCAACAGAACATAAACAACATTTTACCATTTCATGAGCTCACTTTGAATTTGATGGCAGCAACGCATCTCAAAGAAGTTAGAACAGAGTGGTGTTATTGTGTAGCATCCCCTCTTCATTTAACAACTTGTCTGTAAAGATCTGGGAAGTGAGGAGACCAGTTGATGGAGTTTTAGGAAAGAAATGTTTTCCCATTGTTGACTGATGCAGGATTCCAGCTGCTCAACAGTCCTGGGCCTTTGTTGCTGGATATTTTGTTTCATTATATGCCAAATGTTTTCCCATTGGTGAAAGGTCTGGACTGCAGGCAGGCCAGTTCAGCACCCAGACTCTTCTCCTGTGAAGCCATGATGTTGTGGCTTAGCATTGTCTTGCTGAAATATGCAAGGCCTTCTGTTGTCTAGATGGGAGCATATGTTGCTCTAAAACCTCTATGTTCTCCTCAGCATTGATGGTTCCTTTCCAGATGTGTAAGTTACCCATGGCATAGGCACTAATGCAACCCCATACCATCAGAGATGCAGGCTTTTGAACTGTCTGCTGATAACAAGCTGGATGGTCCATCTTCTCTTAAGTCTGCAGGACACATCGTCCATGGTTTCCAAAAAGAATTAAAAATTTAGATTAATTTAACTACTGAACAGTGTTCCATTTTGCCTCAGACCATTTTAAATGAGCCTTGGCCCAGAAAAGACAGCAACGTTTCTGGATCGTGTTCACGTATGGCTGCTACCGAATCAGAGAGGGTCTTCGATCTCCCGTATGAAGTTTCGAGCCAATTGGTCAATGTGGGGCAAAGTTACAATTCACTTCCTGTTTAAAATGGCAGACTTCCTGTTCGGTCAAGACCATATCTGTAAACATGTTCGGGTCACTTCCCTTGTCTTACATATGAAGTTTCGTTCACATCAGTCAATGTATGGCAAAGTTACACTTCACTTCCTGTTTAAAATGGCAGACTTCCTGTTTGGTCAAGCTCATGTCCCTAAATGTGTTCAGGGCAGTTCTTGTCTCAGATCGGTCAATGTATGGCAGAGTAAAAGTTCACTTCATGTTTTGGATGTTCCACTTCCTGTAGCAAGGTCATTCCTTGCATATGTATTCAGGGAAAGTCTCTGGTCTCATGTATGAAGTTTTAGGTGGATATGACAATTCTTGTTAGAGGAGCATGGAAAACAGGAAAATGTCTGGAAATGTCTTCTAAGTCCACCAGAGGGCACTGTTTTTAAAACAGTATATTTTTATACAGGCATCTTCAGGGCGGGACCTGAAGATGCCTGACCTGAACAAACTTACTAGGATCATTAATCCTAGTAAGTTTGTTTCAGATTAGACCCAGTTTGGTGAAGTTATAATTTTTTTTGTCACAAAAATCTGATTTTGCACAATTGCCATGGCAACAGCCTTTTACAATGCATCATGATATTAAACACACCTAATCGCATGTTTTGAATGATTTCACTGATTTTGAGTTGGATACGACACTCCGTGTAAAATTTATTCCCCAAAATGTAAAGACACTGAATTTTTTCTTTTAAATGTCTGTCACCACCAGGAAGCACTGTTATCAAACTTTATTTATTTATTTTTTTGCATAGACCTCTTCAGCAATGGCCCATCATCAATCATAGCGGACCTTCCATTGCAACGTTATAAGAGTTTCGTTGTCTGTGGCAAAAAATGTGAATTGTTTCAAACTTTGCCACCCCCATCTTGTACGTCATGCAACATTAAGAAAAACTTTCAATAACTTTAGATCCTCAACTGTGTCCACTGTGACCTCACCAACTTTGAAGATGATTGCACAAAATCTCTAGCACAAGCTTCAAATACCAGAGGTGCAAAATTGCCAAAATCGGCTCCAAGTCGGCATTCAAACCAAAATGGCCGCCTTCATATTGGATTTAAACCATAGATCCTCATTTTCTTTTTTGATAAAGCATTCAGTTGGTTCCACCGTGAACCGAATGCTTAGGTAAAAAGGTGGATAGGGCCAAAGTAAAAAGCTACGTGTCATCCAGGTCTTAATGTCTGCCACACTCCGAGGTCAGGTCACGGGGGCATCAGCTTAAGTAGAGAAGCCCAGACTTCCCTCTCCCTGGCCACTTCTTTTAGCTCTTCTGGGGGAATCCCAAGGCGTTCCCAGGCCAGCCAAGAGACATAGTCTCTCCAGCAAGTCCTGGGTCGTCCCCGTGGCCTCCTCCCAGGGGGATGTGACCGGAACACCTCACCAGGGAGGAGTCCAGGATGCCTCCTTATGTCATCCGAACCACCTCGTCTGGCTCCTCTCGATGCGGAGGAGCAGTGGTTCCCCTCTGAGCCCCTCCCGGATGACCGAGCTTCTCACCCTTTCTCTAAGGAAGAGCCAAGACACCCTGTGGAGGACACTCATTTCAGCCACTTGTATTCGCAATCTCGTTTTTTCGGTCATTACCCACAGCTCATGACCATAGGTGAGGGTAGGAACGTAGATCGACCGGTAAATCGAGTTTCACCTCTCAGCTCAGCTCTTTCTCTTTCAGCTCTTTTTCATACTGATGCAGAGCACGCATTACTGCGGATGCCGCACCGGTCCGCCTGTCGATCTCCCGCTCCATTCTCCCCTCACTCGTGAACAAGACCCCAAGATACTTAAACTCCTCCACTTGAGGCAGGATCTCATCCCCAATCTGGAGAGGGCACTCCACCCTTTTCCAGCTCAAAACCATGGTCTCGGATTTGGAGGTGCTGATTCTCATTCCAGCCGCTTCACATCGAGTTGCGAACAGCTCCAGTGAGAGCTGAAGATCACGACCCGATGAAGCAAACAGGACCACGTCGTCTGCAAAAAGCAGGGACTCAATCCTGAGTCCACCGAATCGGACCCCTTCAACGCCCTGGGAGTTGAAACTCTTCCAGTTGAAACTCTTCCAGTCAGGAGACCCAAACGTATTGTGAGGGTCTTCCGGGTCTGACCGGCATCCTCCCCCCACCATCAGAGCCAACTCACCACCAGGTGGTGATCAGTTGACAGCTCCACCCCCTCTTCACCTGAGTGTCCAAGACATGTGGTCATAGGTCCGACGATATGACTACGAAGTCGATCATCAACCTACGACCAAGGGCATCCTGATGCCAAGTGTGCATGTGGATACCCTTATGCTTGAACATGGTGTTCATTATGGACAATCCACAACGAGCGCAGAAGTCCAATAAGAAAGCACCACTCAGGTTCAGATTGGGGGGGCCGTTCCTCCCAGTCACACCCCTCCAGGTCTCACTGTCATTGCCCATGTGAGCGTTGAAGTCTCCCAGCAGAACAAGGGAATCCCCAGGGACCCCAGAATGGGTGGGTACTCTGAACTGCAGTTTGGTGCATAAGCACAAACAACAGTCAGGACCCGTCCCCCCACCCGAAGGTGGAGGGAGGCTACTCTTTTCCCTACTGGGGTGAACCCCAACGTACAGGCCCCAAACTGGGGGGCAATAAGAATGCCCACACCAGCTTGGCGCCTCTCGCCAGGAGCAACTCCAGAGTGGAAGAGAGTCCAACCCCTCTCAAGTAGACTGGTTCCAGAACCCAAGCTATGTATCGAGGTGAGCCCGACTATATCTAGTCGGAACCTGTCAACCTCATGCACCATCTCAGGCTCCTTTCTCACCAGAGAGGTGACATTCCACGTCCCTAGAGCCAGCTTCTGTAGGCTCTGTAGGCGCATACATACACACACACGTACTCATACCTAGATACTCGACACATATATACTGTTTATACCGCTACATATATCTATAGACCCATATATACCCACATAACACATAGATAAGTAGGTAGACATACACATAGTAGTTTAGAGGATTGGTGGTTGTTATTGATTGTAATGTTGATTATAATTGATTAATAAATCCTGATACTGTGTGTATAAACGCTATATTTCATGTCTTTTGTGCTTGCTTGACTGTGGTGGTGATAATTGCAAAGGCCAATGTACGTATTCACACCTTCCATTTCATCAAGGTTTTTGATATTCCAAGTATTGATAACCAGTTTATTCATTTGAGGCTGTTTTTGGGAATTTATGAATTAGCAGTTAGTTCAAACTGATTATTCTCCTCTGATTGAGAGGAGTGGTGCCCCGATTTGAATTCAATTCGATTTATTAATAAATTAATAAATTATCTTATAATTAATTATTTACTAATATTAAAATTCATAACCAATCACGTTGTTTTCCCCCCAACAATCATTAACTTGATCAAACTGGGATCTCTATTGGTAAGATTAAACCAGTTTAATGCAGCTTCTTTGATACCAATAGCTCCAGTCTGTCTGTAAACTACTCTCTCTTGCACCAAAGTCCATAGAGAAAATTGGTCATTTTAACTGTATCGTTTGGTAATTTTGTGTCACTGAGGTAAATCTGAATAAAGGATTTCAAACACCTAAGGCCCAAAATAAATATTTGAACTTACAGATGGAGGCAGCAGTGAATCAAAAAGAACTATGTACCATGATGTAAAAACACAGTGAACTTCAGTCTCATACAAATTTGTATTTTAGTGAAGAGGCTAAAATCTTAAGTTTTTTTTTTTTTTTTTTTTTAATTGAATGTGAGTCTGTGTGTCTTTAAGCCTTTGTCACTGTTGTATGAAAGACTTCTCAGAAAGTGGCCAGTTGCCCTCATTCTCTCTCTTTTTTTCTCTACCTTATTCACACCTCAGACTCCATGACCGTAAGATGTGTATCATTGGACTGAGTGTGCTAATGGAACTACCCAGCAGGCCAGCCGTTTTGGATGGTGTTGTCGCCCAGATTGTCCCCTCCATCTTACTCCTTTTCTTGGGCCTCAAACACATATACGCCTCTCGACTCATCAACAAGCCCAATCTGCTGACCCATGCAGGGCCTCAAGATGAAGACCAGAATGGTGAGAAAAAAGACAAAGTAGAAAGTGTGGGGGAAAAAAACAGAATGGAAGATTAAGTTAAAGGAAGAGATGAAAAAATCACAGCAGACAGAGCAGAGATGTGTTAATGTTAATATTCTGTACAAACACTAAGAAACAGGAACAGTCATGGACTTTATTGCAGTGTATTAGGAGGACAGGACATAACTCCAGCTGATACATACTTACATTCATGCTGTAGGTGCAAACAAATCATATGAACATTTCTTCTCTATGTGTTTATTTGTATGATGTCACAGATGTGTCTGTTGTCACTGTTAATGTGTATTAGTGTGAGTTTGCTTCTGTGTCTGTACATAGTCACAGTGATATGTAAGTGAATAACTGAATTCAATTTTATTTGTATAGTGCCAAATCACAACATAATTATGTACATAATCACAGCACTGTACATAGTAAGACAGAAACCTTTACACTATTGTAGAGAGGAGAGAAAATCCAACAGTTCACACAGTGAGCAAGCGCTAGGCAACTGAGAAAACTAGGCCATGTTTCGGTAACTCCCAACCTGTTGGTGGATTCTGATGGTAAGGGATTCCGTCAAGCTGAAGGAGTCCTTTCAGGACTTTTTAGCCTGTGGGACCAAACCGGATCAGACCCCTCAGGGGTCCGGTTTGGTGGGCTCAGGATTGGGTCTCTGCTTTTTGCAGTGGATGTGGTCCTGTTTGCCTCACTGGGCTGTGAGCTCTCACTGGAACAGTTTGCAGCCTGGTGTAAAGCAGCTGGGATGAGAATTGGCACCTCCAAATCCTAGACCATGGTCCTAAGTTGGAAAAGGGTGGAGTGCCCTCTCTGGGTCAGGGCTGAGGAGTTCAAGTACAGTATTTTGGGGGTCTTGTTCAGGTGAGGCAAGAAAGGAGCAAAAAAGGAGCAGGAGATCTACATTCCTACCCTCACCTTTGGTCACTAGTTGTGGGTAGTGACCAAAACAATGAGATCATAGATACAAGTGGCCAAAAAGAGTTTCCCCCACAGGGTTTCTGGGCTCTTCCTTAGAGATGGGGTGAGACACTCGGTCATCGGTAATGAAGTGGAATGTTCTTTAGTGAGTCAGTAATCTGATCTCATGCTTTTCAGTTACTAAGTTGGACTGAAGGCAGGAAAAGCCTCAAACAAGCAGCAACTGAAGGCAGCTGCTGTATAGGCCTTGCAAAGCATATCCAGGAAGGAAAGTTTACTGATGTCAATGGGTTCCAGACTTCAGGCATTCATTGACTGCAGTGGGATTTTTCCCCAAGTATTAAAACAAGCCTTTAATGTATCATGATTTGAATGTGTCCTATTATTTTGAAGTCCCTGAAAGTGGACAATAATGTATAAAGATGCTTATAATTTCTCAACAGTTAGTACAATTCTTTGGTTCAATCCCTCAAATTAAAGCTGAGAGTCCACACTTAAATAAGATCTTGATTGTTTCATTTAAAATTCATTGTCATGGTGTAAAAAAGTAAAATGTCAATGTGCAGCTACAGCTTCTGTCCCGAGAAAATAACTCCCCTGCACTTTCTAAACACAGTCCAAAAGTCTTGTTGCACTTTAGGTAAAGACTATTATTATTATATTATTATATAGCGTCATTTCTTGTTAAACGTAAACAGACTTTCGAGGTTCCAGGCATTTAGCCCGTCCCCTCGACAGACAATGACAGACACAGATCCTTCCACAAGATTTGTAACAGCGCAAAGCCATCTTACAAATGGCTTCATAACGTCAGCACTTTGTAAATAACTGTTGTTTGTGCTGAAAAGCCAAGCTATATTTCAACTAAACGGGGTAGGGAATGAAATATTTACGATACTTGAGTATTGTTTGCTATGATTGATTGATCGTCATTTCTCCAGGGTAGGCGTTGAGCGGACTAGCAAATAGTGTGATTTGGCTGAGGAAAAAAGCTGATGTGTCTGTGCAACAGCAATAAACAGCAATGTATCGAATGTCCCCTATAGACGATACTACGATCTTTCTACTTTGGCAGATCGTTAACACTTTCTAGTCCTTATCGTCATATTGCCCACCCCAGACCTGATTTTAAATGCTTTGTATGTGAGAATGACTATAAAATGTACAGGGAGCCAGTGTAGAGAAGATAAATAAAAGCTCTAATTACACTGTTGTAACATAAATTAAGATTTGAACCATTGCAAAAAGAAATCTGTGTTAAAGTTGTGTTGGTATTTACATATAAATTTACTTATGGCTGCTGATCCCTGTGAAACTGCAGCAGAGGACAACTGAGGAGTTAGAAGTGAATGTTTTACAAAGCAGCACTGACAAAAACAGAAAAGGCTGTTTTTCAGTTACAAAAGGCTGTCTACCAGTAAAAGGAAGCAGCGATCAAGATGTCTTGAGATTCTCAAGATGTCAAAGTCCATTTAGATTTAATCAGATGAGCCTTTTTTTTTATCTCAAATGTGTTTTACCTTATGTCTTTCACTGGCAGCCATGTTTTAATGATTGACAATGTTTTGAGTGCAAGCATTTGTTTTAGACTGGCTTTTGACTCAAGGTGCGAGCATGGCACCTGATTATGTGGGAGTATTTCATACAGTCATACTTCAGAAATCTTGAGCTATATCCCTTTTAAAGAATTTTATGATCATTGATGTTATTTTCTTTGTTGGCAGAGGAGATTCCCAGTGATGAAGATGAGGTGAATGAAAACCGTAATGCCATGCAGCAGCAGTCCAGCATACTGATGTGTCAGGGTGGTGAGGCAGATGATGAAGATGAAGATGACTACTGGGATGATGATGGCTTTGAGGGAACACCCCTAGAGGAGTACAGCACACCCCTGGACTACGACAATGGAGAGGACGAGTATCAGTTCTTTACGTCTACTCTGCTCAGTAAGCCATCAATTACATTTTAGTAACAGCCATAACTAAAGCAAAAGAGTCTGAAACACGGTGATTAAAGTTGTCCGTCAATATGACAGATTTCCATTAGTGGTATAAAAATGAGATCAAGAAAGAAACATCTGCACTTATGTGTGTTGTCTTTTTTGGCAATTCAATCAATCAGTCAATCAATCAAATTCAATCAATCAAATCGTCTTTGAGGCATTAAAAAAATAAGTGTCTCTGAAAACTTGATCACAGTAGAGGATAGATCTGTCTCTTTGTGGCCCTGTGATGGACTGGTGACCTGGCCCTGTGATGGACTGGTGACCTGTCCAGGGTGTACCCTGCCTCTCGCCCTATGTTAGCTGGAGATAGGCACCAGCGCCCCCCGCGACCCTTAGTGGATAAAGCGGTAGAAAATGAGTGAGAGTGAGAGAGGATTTGTACCAGGCCACCCCCCCCACCCACGCACATGTGGAGGATAAAGTGATAGAAGATGAGTGAGTGAGTGAGTGATTGATTGAGTACTGTACAAATAAAAGAATTGAATTTGCCGATAATGTTTGTATTCTTTGTGTATGTATTAGGGATCCAGAGCACTGATGCAGCCTGGTACCAGAGTCTGACTGCTCCACTCAGTGATGACCAGAAGAAACAGCTGCAAGAAATCTACAGCATCTCCCAGCAGCGGAGGAGCACCTCCACCAAAGGCCAGTGGTGAGGGAAATACACAGGGAAAAAGGATTAGTGAGATGCAGACACATACTGTATATGACAGAGATGTTCGAAGATGCCTAAACATTCATGCAGAGCTGCATGTTCCAGTAGGACAGAACCCTTATCTTTGGAGAACAACGCTCCAGATTTTTTAGATGTTGCCCTGCTCCAACAGACCTGATTCAAATGAATGGGTCATTATAAGGCTTCTGCAGAGCTTGATATTGAGCTGACCATTTGAATCAGGTGTGTTGGAGCAGGGCAACATCTAAAACATGCAGGGCAGTGTTCCCCGATGACCAGGGTTGGGAAACACTGCAGCAGAAAGCTTGTTTGTAAACTGCTAACTCTTCTGGCACTCCGTTCGATAGTGAAAATTTGGGTTTTTTATTTTCATAATTGATTATTTTTATATTCTATGATTATTTTTATATGCTATTCTATTCATTAATCATCGATTAATTTGGACAATGAATTTGGCATCAACATTGTCAGGAGCACCCACCCTGGGTTTCTTGGTACTGACGTTGCACTGAGGGTGTGCATTGTGTAACTATGTGTCTGTACCTCATACAACCACTCTTAAGGTGCTTTCAAGAGCTGTTTGGTCCACTTTAAATGGACCACTCCCAATCGAACTGAGTCCCCTGGACTATCCAGGTGCCCCTTTTAAACCTCTATTACCGTTCTAAAGTTCGGCTTTGTTAGGTCTGATGTGTTTGTCGGGTGTCGTGCTCATGACTCTTGCAGTGATGACACTCACTGCCAATCGATGGCTGAGATGTCACATTTAGTATCGGCTCAGCTCACTTAGAACCTTGCCAGAAAAGGTACTAAAAAAGTAACAGGTACTATCGCTAGTGGAAAGCAAAAAAAGACAAAAAAAAAAAAAAACATGTATAGTCGAGCCATGCCATGCTGAGCCGGGCTGGAACTTAGTGGAAAAAGAGTGATTTTGAATATCAGGCATGTTTTCAGCTTTTTTGGTAAGTGGTTATGACCTCTATCAATGAATATTTACAGAACATTAAATACATATGTTTAGAAAACACTGCATTCAAATTTGAAGTCATAAACTGCATGAGTTCTGTTATAAGTAAAACACAGTCTTTACATATTTTCAGAGAGTTGATGATGGAGAACTGCAGTGTCAGAGAAGGATGATGAAGAGGAGAACAGCTGGTTTTACCTGACCTGAAGAGAGTTTTGTTCAATTCTGAATGACTTCAGTCCATATCAGATGACATCAGAAATACATCCACATCAGAGGATGGCTGGATGACTGGATGGCTGGATGAATGAATTAATAAATAATCATAATTTGGATTTGGAGTATAGAACCACAGACTCCTACTGAAATATTTCTGACCAGGACAGAACTGCCAACCTATGTGTATGTGTGTTTCACAGAATGGTGTGCATTATGAATTCAGATGTCTTTGACCAGCAAAATTCGGTCATGTTCTTGTACCTTGCAATCCTTGAAATCTAAGGACTGTGTGCACACATGCATGATGTGTGCATGTGCACGTGTGAGCATTGGTTAAGGCTTTGACAAGCTGTCCAGATAATTTGAAGTCAATGAGAGTCTTTAAAAGGATAGCTGCACGGACTGTGCCTGTGTGTGTGTGTGTGTGTGTGTGTGTGTGTGTGTGTGTGTGTGTGTGTGTGTGTGTGTGTGTGTGTGTGTGTGTGTGTGTGTGTGTGTAAGTGTGTGTGTGTGTGTGTAAGTGTGTGTGTGTGTGTGTAAGTGTGAGTGAGAGACAGACAGAGAAATTTAAAATTTCAACAGTGTATTTGTACTTACTGTAAGCACTTCTTATAGTCTCTTAACACTTTTTTATCATCTCACAAAGAAAATGACAAGCCCTCTGTCTTTCTTTTCATCATCTGTCTATCAGGGTGCCTTCCATGCACACAGACTGCAGATAAACAAGAACTCTGATCGCTAAAGACTTGGGGCCTCCAAGTCCATTGTCACACAAATGAGATGTAAATGAGAGATCTAAGGAAAAGCTTTTTTTTTGTTTGTTTGTTTGTTGGGTTTTGTTCCGGCTTTTGAGCTAATTCAACAAATTCATAAAATTCATTAAAAATCTGTGTCCTTTAATTGCTGTTTCTTGACTGTACAAAAGACTTCAATGTTTTGCTCGCCCAAGAAGCATTGTGTCATAATGCAATCCCACAAAATGCATGTATGCTGCTCAGTGCTGTAGCTATCGGCACCTGGACTTGATTCCTGTTGGTGGGGAAGAGTATATGTCATGTTACAGGACTTAATATGTAAAGTGATGTTGTGTTTAAAAAAATCATCTTTGGTTCCCCAGAGACTCGAGCAATATATGGAATAACACAGTTGTCCAGTTTATTGATGTTTTCTTCCTTATTTTTATTTGGATATGGACTTATGACACGAGTCTTGTCCTTCACCTTCAACACTCATTGCTGAATCCAGTTGAACACAATGTCCCCACTTTTGAATCACAATTGTAGTTCCCAGAAAGGGAAGTACATTTTGTTATACACATAATTATGTGTATAATTATGTGTGTGACCTACTTATCGACTGTTTAGAAAGATGTCCAACCATCAGAAGCTAAATCTATGCGGTTTGTTTTCCGCAAGTTCATCATAACTGAACAATCATCTTTTATCAGGTGAAACACAAACAAGTCCAGTTGCCTCCAGAATGAAGATGTCTTCTAAAGATTTTCACTTCATGGCAGCAAAGGAAGACTGTGCGTTGTCCAGGAATCAAATTGGGTAATCTGCTTGGGAAGCAGCTACGCTTACCACTATATCACCGATGCCTGGTATGCACGAAACAGGTTGAGATTAAACTGTACTGTACAGGTCCTAAAACTGAACCATGTTACCCCACTTTGAGAGCACAATTGTACAACCTATAGTCAAGTCAATTTTATTTATATAGCCCAACCTCACAAAACAATTTGCCTTGAAGGGCTTTACAGTCTATACCGCAGGTGACACCCTCTGTCCTTAGACCCTCACATCGAGTGAGGAAAAACTCCAGGATGGATAGACGTGCAGTAGTTGTCAATTCAATTCAATTTTATGTGTATAGCCCCCAATCACAACATGCATTATCTCAAGGCACTGTACATAGTAAGGCCAAAACCTTTACAATATTACAGAGAGAAAAGAAACCCAACAGTTCACACAATGAGCAAACACTAGGCATCAGTGGAGAGAAAAAACTCCCTTTTAACAGAAATAAATCTCTGACAGAACCAGACTCAAAGATGTGCGGTCATCTGCTTTGACTGGTTGGGGTGAGAGGAAAATGGGGGACAGAGGAGAGGTGGGGGACAGAAAGGGGGGAGAGAAAGAAAAAGCGGGAGGTGAGGGAGAGACAGAAGAGAGAGACCAGGAGCAAATATACAACAGTTGTATCAGGTTTAGAAACAGTAATGTCATGTTTATAGAACTACGGTGTCATTTATACACCGTATATATTTACAAAGAAATTATACTGATGAACTTTTAATCAAAGCATAATAATAATGACAGCAGTATTATTGTAAGTGATAATAATATCATCAAAACTGGATCTGGATCCTGCAGCCTGCAAAATGAGGACAGAAAGAGAGAGGATGGAAGTTAGCAGACACATAATTAAGTCATATTTGTAGCCTGAGTGTGAGTGCACCACAGGAAAACCCCCAGCAGTCTAGGTCTATAGCAGCATAACTAAGAGATGCTTCAGGTTTCCCTGAGCCAGCTCTAACTATAAGCTTTTCTTACTTATCTGACCTGCTTTTACCCTATCAACCCTCACGGACCCTGAGGTCCTCCGGCACTGGCCTTTTAACCATACCACAGGCTAGTTCAAAGAATCACAGGGAAGCAGCTTTCAGTTATTATGGCCCCCGACTGTGGAACAGCCCGCTGGGGGACCTCAGGGTCGCGGAGACTGTTGAGGTTTTTAAAAAGAGGCTCAAGACCCACCTTTTCAACCAGGCTTTTAATTGATTTTTACATTCTTTTTAATTTCTTTTAGCTTTCATGTTTTAGTCCCTAATATTTTTAGCCTCTATGCTTTATGTTTTAGTCCTCTGTGTTTTTAGCCTTTATGCTTTTATTTTTTAGTCCCTCATGTTTTTAGCTTCTCTTTGCTGTATTTTACTGTTTTAGTCTGTCAGTTTTTTATCTCCAGTGTTTTCCTCATGGGGGCCTGCCAGACTGGGAGTTGTCTCTGGTCTACCGCTGGGGGTGCTGTCCCATGGACGGTTTTGACCCGGGTGGCTAGATGGGCTCCACACCTTGGTGCGGGGCCTCTTGTCTGCCTGGCTTGGGGTGGTGTCTGTGGCGGTGCTCCCTGCAGCCTTTGACCTTGATCTCTGTCAGTATGGCTGGCCCCCAAAGGTAGCTTCTGCAGGCCATGTCTCTTTAGTGACAGCTAATGTATGCGTGGGTGGGTCTGTGTGTCTGCGTGCGTGTGAGTGTGTAAATGAGTGTGTATGTTCTTTTGATTTCCTTTTCCTGATTTTCTTTGCTGTTTTAATCTCTGTTGTTGTTTTTAATCTCTGCGAGGCACTTTGCTGATTGATTGATTGAGTTCCTGTCAGAAATTGTGCTGTACCATTTGAATGATATATCCTGGTCAAAAAAAACTATTACAGTGGAACTGGACGCCATGGTGATGTCATCTAAAGTGACAATATGGTCAGAAAGTTTGTCTCTAAGGTGTTTAGGGCTGAGTATAATAACCTCAATTTTGTCTGAGTTTAGAAGTAGGACTTTAACTAGGGCTGTTTCTGTGCTATGGTGTAATCTAAATCCTGACTGAAATCTTCAAAAAGCCTGTTACTATGCAGATATTCACATAACTCATTCGCAACTGCCTTTTACTAGTATTTTAGAATGAATGAAGATGAAAGGAAGATTTGATATTGGGCAATAATTGGCTAAAACATCTGGATCGAGGGTTGCTTTTTTAAGAAGGGGCTTAATAACTGCAACTTTAAAAGCTTAGGGGTACATATCCCCACGT
Organism: Brachirus orientalis; assembly: GCA_016785285.1. Lineage (NCBI taxonomy): Eukaryota > Metazoa > Chordata > Actinopteri > Pleuronectiformes > Soleidae > Brachirus > Brachirus orientalis. Next base: position 15,419 of record JAFBJR010000981.1, on the reverse strand, counting down.
TAATTTGATATAATATGGAACAAAGGCAGTGAGTGGGTTTATTGACTCTAAAGGTGAATTAAATGCAGAATTAAGACTGTTGTGGCGGGCAGTGAGGGGCACCCAGGAGGGTTGTGGGTAAAGGGGTGTGTTTAGTTACTACTGATGTTAGTGCTCAGCGCCATGTTCTCTCTCTTTTCCTGTTGGATTGAAAAATAAACATGTCAAGAGCACCTGCGCCTCAGAGTCATCCTTCACCTGCCACATTGGTGACCCCGTTTTGAACATGTTTGAGGCAGCAGAGACCGGCGTCTCCTCGTCCACCGTGTCGCCCCAGCCCCATCAACCGGCCGGCGTGGCCGCTGCGGTAAAGCTTCCCGACTTCTGGCAGAGCGACCCGGCATCATGGTTTCAGCATATTGAAGCGCTGAAACCACGTGGAATCACCGCGGATGACTCCACTACTTGGTGGTAGCGGCTCTGGACCAGCAGTCTACCCGCCGTGTGATGCAGCTGCTACGGAACCCTCCACATTATGGCAAATATGCCGAACTTAAAAAACTGTTGCTCCGGAGGTACAGCCTATCCGCCGCAGAGAGGGCGGACAAACTGCTCTCCTTGCCCGGGGTGGGCAATGGTTCGGCGGCGGACCTCATGGACAATATGCTGTTGCTCGGCTCAGATGACGGCGGTTTTCTGTTCCTGCACCTGTTCCTGCGACTGCTCCCGCCTCTGGTGCGCGCCAACGCCGGCACGCAGTAGCAGTGGTGGGTGCCGGCAAACGAGAGGAGCTGCTGTTTATCAAGGACAGCCTGTCGGGACGCTGTTTCCTGGTGGACTCCGGTTCGCAGTAGAGCCTCCTTCCCCCGGCAGACTCGGACCTTTCGTCCTGCAGCAGCGGTCCGCAGCTGAGTGTTGCTAATGGTTCGTCGATTGGAACATTTGGTACCAGGTCTGTGACTGTTTGTTTTAGCAGACGCCAGTTTCAGTGGGACATTGTGATTGCTGCCATTACTGTTCCCATATTAGGTGCAGATTTTCTGTGTGCTAACGGGTTGCTAGTTGATGTTGCTAATTGCCGTCTTATTGATGCTGTGTCTTTTGCTACATTTGCATGTCAGACCAGGGGGCCAATAACCTGGGCCATTAACACACACTAGTTTCTCCGCGTCGGGCAATCAGTTTCAGTGTTTACTGTCGCAGTTTCCCTCGCTAACTACTCCCGCTTTTTCGACCACGGTCACAAAGCACGATGTGGAGCATTTCATTCCCACAGATGGTCCGCCGGTCTTCGCGTGCGCACGACGCCTTGACGCTGTGAAGTCGGCTGTTGCTAAGGAGGAGTTCGCTAACATGGAGCGCTTGGGGATAGTGTGGCGTTCCAACAGCCCGTGGGCTTCACCGCTGCACATGATGCCGAAGGCGGATGGCTCGTGGCGGCTGTGCGGTGATTCTCGACGGTTAAACAATAACACCGCGCACGACCGCTACCCCATCCCACACATCCAGGACTTTTCCGCTCGCCTCGCTGGAATGACGGTTTTCTCCAAGGTGGACCTGGTGTGCGGATATCACCAGGTTCCTGTGCGCGCGGAGGATGTGCCTAAGACCGCAGTGATCACTCCTTTCGGGCTTTTCGAGTTTTTGCGCATGCCTTTCGGCCTTAAAGGCGCAGCACAAACATTTCAGAGGCTGATGTTGCGAGATCTCGACTTTGTGTTCGTTTATCTCGATGACATCCTGGTCGCCAACCCGTCGGCCAATGCGCACCTGTCACACCTGAAATCGGTTTTTCAGCGCCTGGATGAACACGGTCTGATTATTAACCTTGTGAAGTGCCAGTTCGGTTTGCAAGTCATCGACTTTCTGGGCCATCGTATTTCAGCGCAGGGCGCGGTTCCGCTGCCCTCCAAAGTGCAGGCGGTGGCTGATTTCCCACGCCCGGCCTCCGTCAAGGCACTGCAGGAGTTTCTGGGAATGGTGAATTTCTATAACCGTTTCCTACCGCACGCAGCCCACCTCCTGCAGCCGCTGTACGGGGCCCTGAGGCTGAAAAAGGCCAGCGACCTGGTCGACTGGACGCCCGATCGGATCCAGGCTTTCAAAGGGGCTAAGTCCGCCTTAGCTGAGGCGGCACTCCTGGTGCATCCCTCGCCCACTGCGCCTGTTGCTCTTACTACCGATGCGTCAGACGTGGCGGTCGGGGCCGTAGTCGAGCAGCAGGTGGCGGGCATGTGGCAGCCATTGGCATTCTTCAGCCGTAAGCTACGAGACAATGAGCGTTATACTTAGCGACACGCCATTTTCGTTTCTTGCTGGAGGGCCGGTCTTTTACCGCGTATGTCGACCACAAACCGTTGACGTTCGCGATGTTGAAAGTGACCGAGCCGTGGTCTGCTCGCCAGTTAGCGCCACTTAGCAGCAATCTCGTTTACCACTGATATTCAGCATGTGGCCGGGAAAGCTAACTCTGTTGCCGATTGCTTGTCACGCACGGTAATCTGTCCCGTGTTCCTCGGGATAGATTTTTCGTCTATGGCTGCAGACCAACCAGGCGATCCAGACAGGCCCTTAAAACCGCAGATACGGCCCTGCAGCTCGAGGACACGGCTCTGTGCGACGGCGGTCTGACAATCGTTTGTGATCTCTCTACAGGTTGCCCATGGCCCGTGGTGCCTGTGGCGTGGTGCCGTCTGGTTTTTGATTCAGTGCACTCCCTCTCACACCCGGGAGTTAAAGCGTCGGTGAAACTCGTCAGCTCCAAATTTGTATGGCCTGGCCTGCGGAAGGAGGTCAAGGAGTGGGCAGCTGCATGTGTGGCATGTCAGCGTGCTAAGATTCACCAGCACACTAAAGCACCACTCCAGCCATTTGCAATTCCCACTCGGAGGTTCGATCACGTGCACGTGGACTTGGTGGGCCCCTTGCCCCCCTCGCAAGGCTATACGCATCTGCTGACTATGGTGGACAGGACCACCAGGTGGCCAGAGGCAGTACCTCTGTCGTCCACATCGGCTGCGGATGTAGCTCGTGCATTTATTGCATCCTGGGTCGCGCGTTTCGGTACCCCATCTGACATCACCTCTGACAGGGGCCCCCAGTTTATATCTGAGCTGTGGACAGCGTTAGCTGGGTCCCTGAGCATTCAGGTTCACCGTACTACCGCGTATCATCCCCAGGCTAATGGCTTGTGCGAGTGGTTTCATCGTTCACTCAAGGCAGCCCTGCGCGCCACGCTCGTGGATGGTAACTGGGTGGATAGATTGCCTTGGGTGATGTTGGGGCTGCGTTCGGCTCCTAAGGAGGATTTGAATGCTTCCCCAGCTGAGTTAGTCCTGGGCCAGCCACTCTGCGTTCCGGGCGAGTTCTTGCCAGAGAGTGCTGCCTTATGCTCGTTTCCGGCGGCGCGTCATTTCTCTCCTGAGTCGGGTTTTACGCCATCGCCTGTGCACCACTGTTTTCCACGCTCATTTGTGCCAGCGGGCCTCGTTTTGTTTTTATGCGTCACGACGCTCAACGTTCGCCCCTTAAGCCCCCATATGACGTTCAGGGTGGTGGAAGCGGGGGATAAGAGTGTCGTGCTCGATGTGGGTGGGCGTAGGGAGCGTGTGACGTTGGACAGACTGAAGCCAGCGCACATGGTGGCTGGCGAGGGTGTTTTTCCGGCCCAGGTTCCCCGTCGTCCCCCTTCCAGGTTTCAACCGGTGCCCTCACAGGCTGGGAGTACTTTAACAGGTCCAGCCGCTGAGGAGGTCCTTCCGCCAGCTGCCGGCAACGAGGGTCGGCGCAGCCGTTATGGGTGGTAACGTGGGTTTGACCCATGGCCTGAGGTTCCCCTCTGGGTGTGTTTAGTTACTACTGATGTTAGCACTCAGCGCCATGTTCTCTCTCTTTTCCTGTTGGATGGAAAAATAAACACGTCAAGAGCACCTGCGCCTCAGAGTCATCCTTCACCTGTAATGTATTCTTGTGAGTTTGTGTTTGCCTTTGCGCTTCCATAGCTGCCTATGTGTGTGTCCCCCTCTATGCCCTGTTTTAGCTGTGTGTGTGCATGTGCGCCAAATGAGCAGTAAACAGAAGTCCTGTGCAATACTGGTCTCGTTATTGTGTCTCCACACAATATACACATAGTGAGTATATTACATAGTGTCAGAAGTCCATCAAGAACAGTGCACGCAGCCATGAATACGCAGTTTGATTACCCCAGGATTAAGTGGGATGCCGCCGATCTATATAAGGAATTCGAGAGGTTCCGCCGCCACGTGAGTTTCGTCTTTGACGGTCCTCTCTCAGCATTAGAAGCTAAACAGAAAGCCGGCTGGCTAGGAATGTGGATCGGCGAGCAAGGCAGAGAAATCTACAAGACACTGACATGGGCGGACGGTGAAAAAGATCCGGCTAAAGTCTTGGATAAGTTTGCCAACTACATAAGACCAAGAAAGAATAAAAGGATAGCCAGACATCGTTTCAAGCAGAGGAAACAAGGTGCGACTGAGAGTTTTGACCACTTTCTGAAGGATCTGAGGCTACTATTAATGGACTATGAGTATGCTGACTCAGACGACATGTTGATTGATGCTATAATAGCAGGAATTAGAGAAAAACGAGTCCAAGAAAGGCTGTTGAATAAAGGCGAAGATCTGACAGTTGCTAAAGCCATTGAAATTCCCCAAAAACAGATGAGAATTGTTAGGTCAAGAAGTGAGCCATACTTATCAGCCAAATGGAGGACCACCATTAGTTTCTCTGTTTTTTAAATTTTGTGTAAAAACATTGTTGGGTCAGTATCGAGTTGCAAAAAGCAGTGGAAAAGGGTTACATTGTGTCCAAAATAGATGAGGTGTGGCATTTTGCAGAGAAGAGTGACAATCTCTTCAAAGGGTACGTAAAAACATACTTACAGCGAAAACAGGAGGCTTCAGGTTAGCCTAGTTTTGCAAAAGATGAAGAATCTAAAACAAAATACATTCGGGATTATTATGAAAGAGAGGGGATCCTGCTGAATCCAGAAAAAATTACTGTCAACAAAGCTGTGCGAAGCATCAACAAGTTGTTGCTTAATTTCTTGTGGCATCGTTTTTCAATGCGTGAAAATCAGGCTACATATCAGTTAGTGACAGACCCTTAACAATTTGCCCGATCAGTACGATGTTAGACAGTTTTCATTTGTATCTGATAGTGTGGCACTTGTTCAAAACCAAAAACATTAACATCTTCATCGGGGCTATGACAACAGCATACACGCGGCTAATGCTGTATGATTTAATGGACAGGTTAGGGGAGAGGTGCATCTATTCCGATACAGACAGTGTGGTTTTTGTGTCAAAGGCTGATGATTGGATTCCTGAGTGTTAAAATATTGTGCAATATTGTACTGCATACACACATCTTGCTTTAAGGACACAGAGGAACAGAATCTTCTAGCTAACACACATCCTGTTTTGCTCTCGCCACTCTCAGACACCTTGTGACAGCTCATAAGTCAAATCTACAAAATAACTCTTTATATGGTATCATGATTGGGCAACTAAAAGTACATTTTTACAGTTATTGGGAACTGAGAGTGACGACAGCAACATATATATTTTTGTTCTTCCTTGTTTGGGGTCCGTTCGCCCTGACTGTCAGAGAGGGAGACACGATCCCATTGAGGTGACTTGTCTGTCGGACCACAGAGATCTCTGTAAGTGTGTACACAAATAAAAGACTCCTGTTTGACTTCACTCCAAGTTGGTGTTCCTAGTTTTATGTTGACTAATTGTGTTTTCCCCGAACATGCACACCGGGTCGTTGGATCCCACGGTCCGGTTGGACCAGAAAGTCCAACATAAGACAGGTCCCTTTCTGGGTGACTTGACAGATGAAATTAATGGAGATAGTGGCGTTGACGACTACATTGTAGAATTTGGGTCAGGAGGACCAAAATGTTATGCGTACCGAACACTCCTTAACAAGTCGCAGTTAAAATGCAAAGGAATCACTTTGACTAGTCACAACACATCCATCATCGCTCATGACAGTTTAGTGGATCTCGTACATGAGTTTGCCAGTCATGATAACAAAAAACACAATCTAATGACAAAATAAGACACCATCATCAGGAAGAAAAAGTTCATAAAAACTTTCAAGTGGTTTACACTAAACAGTGCGTCTTTCCTGATCTCACCACGTTACCTTACGGTTATTAAAATGGGTGCTAGAGATTTAGGGTTTTTTGATTTCAAACTTCAGCATCCATTTAGTTTAATCGTTTCTGGTCCCTCACATAGTGGGAAAACATATTTTGTAAAAATGTTGATTGAAAATGTGGAGAAATTAGTTTCTAAAAAAATTGCAGGTCTTTCTTTAATAGGTGCTTTAGGGAGTTGATTGCTGGCAAACACCTCTAAAAAGAAGCTTTTTTAAAACATTTTATCAAGAGTTTCTGTGAGTTCTATTGTATTCATGTTAGGAGTCTATTCAACAATTAAAAGGAGTCCGTCAGAACTTGTCTGCGTGCAGAAATTTCCAGAATTGATGAGTATGACGAGTAACATATTAGATTTATTGTCCATTGTAAAGGATTTCTAAAACGTACCTCTAATCTGATATTACCATTTTTTATAAGGGATACATGATCACCACACTCTTCATCAGGAGCTAAATTAAAACAAAACAAACTATATCCTCTACAAACCTCATCACGGTTTATGGCTACTGCCTGATTTTTAAGATACTTTCCTGTTGTTGAATACAATTGGTGATATTCTCTAATGGCATTATTCCTAGCAAAATTAGGTTGAAAAGGTTTTGAGTGGTACTGCTGTCCATCGGCGTATAAACACAAAAATTCTATATTGTAATGTTGGAAGTTAAATGGATTACAAGCATAACTACCTGTAAATGCTTTGTGGTCTACAAAACCTAACACAATAAATTTCGGTATCTGTCCCAAAAATATGTTTTCTTGATTACAAACATGAGTACCTGCAGGGATACTTTCATTCTTGAGACAGACTCTGTCAATGGGGTATTTCACATTAGTATGCATTAGAGCTTTAGCATGGGCTATTTTAACCACTGGAGATACAGTAACCTTTTTCACAAATAGGCTCGCTGACAGAATACTGACATGAAAGTCATCTAAGGTATTGCAGTATAAGCAAAACTCCTTTTTAGCTCTTGTAAATTTAAGCTTTAGATTGATGCCATTTATCAACAGCTTGTCTTGAAAAATCAAATCAGAGTGTATGGGCGCAATCAGTTCTACCATGTGACCTCCTTCCGTATATCCTTCCGTACTCATTCTCTTGACCAGTCCTTCATTGTCCCCTCCAGCAGTTATATTGTCCATATGCACCGCGGTGTCCATACAAAACAATCCAGATCCAAACTGTGTTTCCAAAGTGTCCTTTCCATAATTCAGAAGACTCTCTATAATGCAGCGGTAAGGGTACGTGTTTGATGATTGTGTTTTGAGTCTATCGCCCAGAGAAATGTTGACTTGTGAAAATATTGTACATCCAGGGTAGTTAATAAATCCCACTTCATCTCCTTGAGCAGGATTTCCTCCATTAGCCTTGGTGATCTTGATGCGTGTATAAAGATAAGTGTTGTTTAGATCCAGATAGTCTTCGCTGCTCGCTGAAACAAAAAATTCCAATGGGGCTGAATCCGAAATAGATGTAAGCGGGGGTATTTCAACATAGATGCTTTTTTCAATATTTGTTTGCGTTAAAGGCACCAGAAACAGATCTAATTCCGATTTTACACATTCTTTTGACATATTATGTACCAAAGCCATTCTTGCTAGAATATCTCTTTGGTTCTGTTGGATTTTGGGGTCCTCCAGGACCCGCGGGCCCAACCGCCCGTTGGTGCGTGATCAGAGATGAACAGGAAAAACCTCTGGTTAATACTAGAGAATCCAAGGCACAACAATGGAATGAAAGTTTCAACAGATACAATTTATTTGTGCACAAACTTACAGAGATCTCTGTGGTCCGACAGACAGGTCACCTCAATGGGATCGTGTCTCCCTCTCTAGGAGTCAGGGCAAACAGACCCAGAACAAAGAACAGTAAAGGAATATATGTGTTGCCATCGCCACTCCCGACTGCCCATATATGGAGTTGTTATAATAAAGTTGATTTGTAGTTATCAAAGAGTGTGCTGGAGTGATGAGAACAAGGACAGTGTCTTATCTGTGCGGGAGTGATGAGAGCAAGAACAGTGTCTCTCAATTAGAAGATTCCATTGCTCTGTGTCCTTGAAGTAGAATGTGAGTACAGTACAATGTTTAACAAAACAGAATGTGTGCTGAAACAGAATGTGTGCAGTACAATATTTCACAGTTATTTTAACAGTTTTTAACAGTGCAAAGAAACAGTGATGGACACAGTAATGCAACAGTGTGTTTTTTAGCAGTAATAAAGTGAAGTAATTTTAACAGTCCCTCTCACTTTCCGTGAGTGTCCTCATCATGTGTGTCGGCTGGCCCAAGATAGTCTTACACAGTCCCAGTCTAAAATAAAATGAAATCACGATAAAAATTACGTGATTCATTCATTTTGCCCAGGTTTTGTTGCTATTTCTTTTGCTTGGATCCAGCCTGCATGCCAAATTTTCTGGTCCTTATTTAGTGGAGAGGAAAATTCGTGAAACAAATTACGTAATCCAAACTCTTTATAGAAGACGAAAATGCAGTGTTGGTCACATTAATATGCTCGTCTCCATCACAACCTGCGAACTGCGAGCTGCACGTGTGCTGCTATTCCTCCCCTGTATCATTCTTCTGAGGGTGGTTTAATGGAGAAGAGTGGCTCCATGCCAAGGGCAGGTGCGTCCTGTTGCGGCCAAAATACTGGCAGTGGTCGACTTTCCCGTCCCGCAGCATTAAGCCGTTTCTTGATTTATGTGGTGTGGTTTTTGTGGTTACTATCGCAGATTTTGTAAAACTTTTCTGACATAGTGGCTCCCCTGACAAACCTGGTTAGTCCACTGAAAACGTTTGTTTGGTTTCCCGCAGGTCAGCCTGCTTTTGAGTCCGCTAAAGCGTTGTTGTTCGAGGTCGATGCCAGTGCATGCGGGGCAGGTGCAGTTCCTCTGCAGGATCACCCTGTTTATTTAAAAAAAAAAAAATCTGTAAATATCAGCTAAAACATAGAGAAAGAAGCCTTTGCCCATCTGCTCGCTCTTCAGACCTTTAAATATTGAATCCAAGTGAAACTGGTTCAAGCCCGGAGCTAGTAGAAGTTTTTTCTGACCATGATCCGTTAGTTTTCTTTTCCCATATGCGCAACTCCAACCAGGATATTGCACTTGCATATTGTTCATAAGAAAAGTCAATAAAATAACATTGCTGATGCCCTTTCAAGAAATAACTAGTGATTTTTAGTTAAACACCCTGTTGTTTGTTTGTGGGTTTGTTTTTTTCTTCTCGTCTGAATGAATGGATTGAGTGGTGTGCTGTGCGTCAGGTGTGTGTATGCAAATGTAATGTGAGTATAGCTGATTATAGAGATGAGGGGAAAAAATGTAAATTGATTTATCATTGATTGATAAAATGTATTAATTGACGAATGACAGAAACACGAAACATTAAGTAGAATTGTGTGGATGTGTTGCTATATCGTTGTGTTTTTTGGCTGAGATGTGCTTGTTTTCGGATTTTTCGTTGTTTATGCACTACCATGATGTAAAAAGGTGGAATTCACTTAATTTCTAGTAAAGCATGTTTATTTACACACAGGGTTCAAGTTTGTAGTCATTACAATGCGTGGATGAATTGCTATGTCACTTTGTGTCATTTGGGCTGAGATAGCTTATTTTCGGATTTTTGTATTGTTTTATTGTTTATAAAACAAAAAAGTGGAATTCTGTTTATATCTATTAAGACATGTTTATTTACACACAGACCATGAGTTTGCAGTTATTACAATGTGTGATGAATGCAGTTATATTGTCGTGCACATTATAAAATCGCCACTGGGCCATCTACGTGTGACTGAATATTTTCTTCCCATTAACACCAAACTTGTTGCTGTTGTAGTATGTTACCCTGTCTGGTTCAATCTTTACCCCACTCTGATAGCCACAGCTGTATGGCCAGTGCTCTAAATGCAGACAGTTTTCTTTGGTTTGCACTGGTAGACAGTGAGTGATACGCTGTCATTTTTCAGCACCTACGGGGTGAACAGCGACATTAACTTCTCGCCTTCGTTAGAAAGAGCTGCTCATCCACAGTTATGTTGACATCGTTATAGCAGGCAATGCCGTTTTGTTCAAATCGGTGAATAGCTGCATTTGCGTCTTTATGTACACGGGAAGCTGTCTTGATTTCATTGATTGTGCCAACCAGACTCGTCTTCTTGGCTTGTAATGCTTTTGCAAGCTTTACTGACTTAAAAAAGTTATCTATCGTGAGGTTCCTGTCCTTCCATGCAATTTCAACACCAGCCTCGTCTCTTTCCAGGTATGGCGCACCATTCACCATGTATTTAGTAATCCCATCAACAGCAAGCCAGAACTTGGTGCCAAATTAGTCTGGTTTGCTGGATGAGGCTGCATCTTGCCTTCGTTAGAAATAGCTACTCATCCACAGTTATGTTGACACCGGGTTTATTACCAGTCAATGAATGCAGTTTGCTTCAAATCGGCCCCAAATTTCAAAATAGATATGTAAAGTGAGTATAGCTGAACACAAACACGAGAACACGAGAAAAACAAAATGTAAATTGTAACAAGTGAGTGAGAAAATGTGTGAATGAATGAATGAATGAATGGAGTGGTGTGTTGTGCTTCAGGTGTGTGTTTGCAAATACTTGTGTGCACGAAGTCTCTATTGGGCTGCTGTTAATTCTTTGAACTTTGTAGGGATAGGCAGCCAGTTGCTTTGACTTCGGTTTCACCTGTTGGCGATATTTCACTTTTGAGAATCGTAAGGTGTGTTTATTTTCTAGTTCGATTGGTTTCTTTGTTATTTTGGCCTTTGCCCAACCTGAAGCCATTTGACCATATTTTTGTTAATTATTGTAAATAAAATACCCTCAATTTATTGAGTGGTTTTGTGGAAATTTTTGAATCTTGAAGAAGGTGAGTATCTGTTATGCCTCTGCCTCCCCTAGACGGGGCACAACATAAATTGGGGGCCCGTCCGGGAAATCCTTTCTCTCGTTGTTCGTGGTAAGTTCTTTTTTTATTTATTTATTCATTTAAATGAACAAAAAGCACAACCAGTAACCAAAACTGCAACTCGAGCGGATTAATTCATTTAAACACACAAAAAATCGTCTTCTCTTTCATTCATAGTTCAAATGTGCACGATCGTAAGATTTATTCACCAAAAGCTAAACAGGTAAAAACATTGTCACAGTCCTGGCCTGGTAGCTGTGTGCCCAAATCCACTAAAGCTCATGTTGGTGTTGGTCAAATAAAAACTATCTCTACCCCGTAATCAACCTAGAACACGTATAAATTTAAAACACAGATAAGATAGAGCCTAAATTTAAAACATTTATCTCGTAAGGATTTGTGTCATTCACGGGTGAAGGAAAAACACAAAGTTCCAGTAGCATTTATGAGAGACCTGTGTCACACCTGTGTCTCAATCGTTTATTTTGGAAAATGTGCTGCATTTATCAGCTCAGACATTCACGCAATTTGTTAGTGTGAGGCATTAATGTGAGCATAATTAGAGCTCCTCTGCACTGTAAAAATAACTTGCATTTTTTTCTTTTTAAGTTGTCAACACTTAAAATGATCAATCATTAACCTATGAGTCAGAATTGTAAATCAGTCCAACAAATCAAACGAGTTGACTGCCTCAACACTGTTATTGAGTTATTACAACTTATATTTGTTTATTAAGATTAATTATGTGGACTTAAAGTTCTAGTTACTTAGTAATCTTAGTTGGGAGAAGTGGGACACAGTGCTCTCACTCAGCCACACTTTTGCATCAGGGAAGATAAACATACAGTTATTGTGTTGTGACCTAGACTTTGTTTAATTTTCTAAAATTGCTGTCCATTTTTGCATTCCTAATCTTGCTGAGTGATAAACAATTGAACGAGGTATTCACAGTGTGTAATATTTATGGTGAAGTTAGGGTTACTCTTATATCTTAGTTGTGAAAAGACGGAAAGCCAACTTTCCGAGTTACCTGAAGTACTCGTCATCAGCCCTGCTTCATGATACATCTGATGCGACTGATGTGACTATAGACGGGTATGTTATGAATTGACTCTGTTTTTCAACCTTGCTCTGTAATATTTCAAATGAAGTTTTTATTACCATTGTATTTTAGTTGGAAAAAGCGGAAAAAACAACTTTCGTGGTGCTCATCCTCAGCAGTTTGCTGTATCTGTGTCGCATCAGACGAGACGACCAAGCAGCTATGCTTTCAGACTCAATTATGTAAAAATTCTGTCTTATCTAAACATTCTACTATAGTGACAACGTGTGACAAACGTTTGACTGGGGCACGAATTTTGTGCAATAAAGTAAAAATAACTCCAGCGTAGTAATGTTGGATGCTAGCGACATGATGAGAGACATTCGTAAAGACGTCAGCATCATTGGTCTTAACCAGCTAACGTTGGCTGTAGGGCTTGGGAACTGTGTTGCATTGTAAGATGCATTTCCATGTTAGGGGCTAGTTGTTAGGCACTTCAAAGAAAATTCACAAGGTCACTGCAATTTATTGGGTCATTCTTAATCTACCCTCCAAATGTTGCTCAAGTTTACATTCTATTCATCTAGCGCTCCTAGATGAATAGACTTCTGATGTTAATCAGTTCGGTTTTGAGAAATTTCTTAGTCCACTAGCGAATGATTTAAAGTCACCTGAGCAAGTAAGGGTGTTTGTTCAAGCTCTTGATAACTTTGTAAAAGGTACAGTGTTTTGTGTATGTGATGATAATGTAGGAGTTCATGGACTTGCCAGCTTTCAGGAAAGCTTCGCTGTGAAAAAGTTTTGTAGATTTGGTTGGATAAATTGAGATGAAATAGGAATCACTGCATGGACAGACCTATATAAGAAAATGTAGTTTTTTTTTTTATTTCTTATTAATTTTATTTAATTATTTTTTAAAGTGGCAGTGAAAGCTACGAACAAATAACACAAATAATCAAACTGTTTTGATAAGGCTGCTGCAGAATGAATTGTTTAAATTAATCACTTTCAGATAATTGTCACCTGTTGCTTTAACTGTGGAATGATTAAATGTTGTTAATGAGCAGAATGAGCTGTAATAGAAATTTGATTTCTCTTTATATATTCAACTTCTTGAGATACTTCCCACCTCCTGTTTCCCACACTGATATTAGGTAACCATTTGTGACTTCTTACTTTCACATCCTCTTGTAAAATCCTGCAAGATACCTGAAGCGTGAAAGAACAGACAAAGAACATACCAGGGGGCAACATGATTGAAGACCCTTTTGGTCATCCCTAAGTGATGTTCCTTGGACCCCTGTGGGGCAGTTCTCAGGGATAAATGTTTGGCTTATTCAGTGTTCTGGGTCTTTCAGCATCTTGACAGCTCGGGTGCTGATCGAACTCCTTTGCGAAGGAAAAAGAAAACCTTGTCGGCCGGCAGACGTCTCTATTTCATTTCTCCACCAGCAACAGAGAATTTCCACAACAATTTGGTGTCAGAAGTGGAATCCCTTGAGCGATCGTCTGGGACGGGACGCGGACAGTGACAGGCCATCCTGGAAGAAAAACTCTCCAGCCTCCAACCTCAAAATCCTCTTCTGAGAAGGGAGGACTGACCGCAAATGCCCCAGATTGTCGCTGCTGGGATTTCCATGAATGTAAATTCCACGGAACTCATCTGGTGAGCACTGAAATATTGACATTTAAATTTCTTTTCTTCAAAACATGGGTTTGAAATTGGCTAAACATTTCCATTCACATATTCACAATCAATCAGCTTTTTATTGCTTGTAGCCTTAAACAAAGTGATTTGCTTTTTCCTTCGCTTGTAGCACAGACAAAGCGAACAGGTCTTTATCGCTTGTCCCTTAAAACGAAGTGACCAGGCCTTTATCGCTTGTTCTTTAAATGAAGCGTCCAGGTCTTTATCGTTTGTCCCTTAAAACGAAGCGACCAGGCCTTTATCGCTCGTTCTTTAAACGAAGCGACCAGGTCTTCATCACTTGTTCCTTAAACGAAGTGGTCCTTTATCGTATAGTTGTGCACGACCTCCAATTGCAATGGGGAGTAAAAGCTCTGCCGATGTTGGACCTCCGGAGGGGCCGATTGTGGATTTTATGAGAAGGAAATATGATCACGTACAGTGATCGCGTACCCCGAGGCAGAAAAAGCATTTGTGAAACTTAAACAGGCACTCCAATCTTCACCTACTCTGGGTCTTCCTGATCCTGATAAACATTTCGCACAAACTGTTGACGGATGTGATGGATGCATGATGTCTGTTCTTTTGCAGAAACATGGCGATAAACTCCACCCTGTAGGTTACTTTTCTGCGAAACAAGACCCTGTTGCTGCAGGTCTCCCTCACTGCCTTTGCAGTTACTGCTGCAGAGAAAGCTCTCGTGTCCTCCCATGATTTAGTAGGGTTTTCAGATGTGACTCTTTTGGTCCCACATTCAGTTTCGCATATATTGGAAGAACAAAAGATTTCACACCTTTCTGCTGAGCATTTTGGATGTTGTCACAGAGTGCTACTTGATTTGCCTAATGTTACTGTTAAATCATGCACTTCTCTTAACCCAGCATCACTCCTTCAAGCATGATTGCTTGGCAGAACTTCAAATACAATGTACACCACGACCTGATTTGTCTGACACTCCTTTGTCCAATCCTAATCTTGTTCTCTATGTAGATGGTTCAGCTTCCCGTGAACCTCCCACGAGATCCAACAAAGTAGGGTTCGCTGTGGTCTCTGACAATGATGTGCTGTGTTCTGGACCTCTTCCATGTCACCTCTCTGCCTTAGCAGCTGAACTGATTGCACTCACCGAAGCATGTAACCTGGCTTCTGGTAAATCTGTTACCATTTACACCAATTCAAGGTACACTTTTGGTGTTGTACATAACTTTGGTGCGTTATGACAACATTTATGAAATCTGATGGTAAAACTATTTTACATCACACTTTTGTTGCTGACCTTTTGCTTGCCATACTTCTCCCAACATCAATTGCTGTATATAAATGTGCTGCCCACACCAATGCCTCTGATCCTGTTTCTCGAGGTAATGCTCATGCTGATTCTGCAGCTAAATCTGCTGCTCAGCAACCATTAACATCTTAATTTCCTAAATTGACTGCTCTCATTTCAATTCCTGCCACTCTCACGGCTCTTCAGTCCTTCTCCACTTCTCATAGCGACTGCACCTTCACTGATAATGTTTGGCGTGGCCCCAATGGCAATCCTTGCCTTCCAAACATTTCTTTCCTCATTATGTGAAATTGACACACGGGTTAGACCAT
>JAFBJR010000974.1:322943-348860 GCA_016785285.1 Brachirus orientalis | reverse complement strand
ACGAATGTCCAAAAGAAAAAAAAATTTTTGCTAACAGACAGACAGACACTGGTAATGAGGTGTTTTTGTAAAAGTAGAACAGCTGCGAAGCTGTTTCAGTCAACAGCAGTTACCAGTTAAAAAGGTGAAGTTGTTGAGCAGTTTTTATAACAAATTGTTTTGTCGTCCAATCATTGAAGAGCTCGGCTCGTTCTCTCCAACTCCACACCAACTTCAGCTGAGCAACATTTACAGCTTCTGCTTCAAAAAAAGGAGATTATGTTTTCACCTCTGTCTGTCTGTGTGCCTGTCTGTCTGTCCATCTGTCTGTTAGTAAAACAACTCAAAACGTTATGGATGAATTTAGATGACATCTTCAGGGACAAGGAAGAGGTGATTAGATTTTAGGTTTAGATCTTTTTTGGCAGTGTTTTAATCCTGAGAAGGCACAGATTAGATTCAGATGCAGGAGTTTTTCAGTGTAGTAGTGTGGTTTTTACCATTGAAGAAGAGTGGGTTTTTTTTTTTACCATTAAAGAAGAGTGGGTTTTTCAGTGTAGTAGTGTGGTTTTTACCATTGAAGAACAGTGGGTTTTTTCAGTGTGGTAGTGTGTTCCATTAAAGAAGAGTGGGTTTTTCAGTGTAGTAGTGTGGTTTTTACCATTGAAGAACAGTTGATTTTTTTTACCACTGAAGTAGAGTGGGTTTTTCAGTGTAGTAGTGTAGTTTTTACCACTGAAGTAGAGTGGGTTGGGTTTTTCAGTGCCGTAATGTGTTTTTTTACCACTGAAGTAGAGTGGGTTTTTCAGTGCAGTAGTGTAGTTTTTACCACTGTAGAGTGGGTTGGATTTTTTTTTTTTTTTACCATTGAAGTAGAGTGGGTTTTTTTTTTTACCATTAAAGAAGAGTTGGTTTTTCAGTGTAGTAGTGTGGTTTTTACCATTGAAGAACAGTGGGTTTTTTTTACCATTAAAGAAGAGTGGGTTTTTCAGTGTAGTAGTGTGGTTTTTACCATTGAAGAACAGTGGTACACTGACCAATACCTCCTTTTTGACTCTCACCATCCATTACAACACAAGTTAGGAGTAATTCGGACCCTTCACCACCGAGCAATGAGGGTTCCCACCAGGACAGAAGGCAGGATGAAGGAACAGAAACACATCCGGGATGCACTAAGGAATTGTGGCTATCCTAACTGGGCCTTCACAAAAACCTCAAACACAAAAACAAACACACCAAAAGAGAAAAAGGATCTCCCCCGCAAAAATGTTGTTATCCCCTACGTGGCCGGCGTGTCCGAAAAACTTAAGAGGATTTTCAACAAACATGACATTCCGATACATTTCAAACCGGACAACACCCTCAGACAGAAACTGGTTCACCCCAAAGACAAAACAACCTCTCCACAAACGCATGGCCCAACACAGAAGACAGACCCACTCAGGACAGGACTCAGCAGTCTATCTACACTTACACCAGACAGGACATTCGTTCCAGGACAGTAATGTTCAGATTTTGGCCAGGGAGGACAGATGGTTTGAAAGAGGAGTAAAAGAAGCCATCTTTGCCAAACTGGAGAAACCAACTTTGAACAGGGGAGGTGGGCTAAGACACCAGCTATCAGCCACCTACAGTGCTGTTCTGGACTCCCTCCCCAGGAGGTTTCACACACATTCACACTCAAAGTCAAATACAGTTGTTGACTCAGGTGAAACTAAATCAGACAAAAGCCAATAACCAACGACTCAGGTGAAACTAAATCAGACAACAGCCAATATCTAACGACCCTTTGACGACTTAACGACTCATCTAACCTTTTAGTTAACAACTCACAACCCCTTTCCTATCCAAACCACACCCCATGGACCAAGAACCTGACAGAGTTTATAAGTCCCAGACTCTCCACCAGTCAAACAGAACTGAAGAAGCCTCTTGGATGAGAGGCGAAACGTCTTCAAGAAATTCAACTAAGTCCAGTTGCCTTTTTTTTACTACACTTTGGAAGAACAGTGGGTTTTTTCAGTGTGGTAGTGTGTTTTTTTTACTATTGAAGAAGAGTGGCTTTTTCAGTGTGGTAGTGTGTTTTTTTTACTATTGAAGAAGAGTGGCTTTTTCAGTGTGGTAGTGTGTTTTTTACTATTGAAGAAGAGTGGGTTTTTCAGTGTGGTAGTGTGATTTTTTTTACCATTAAAGAAGAGTGGGTTTTTCAGTGTAGTAGTGTGGTTTTTACCATTGAAGAACAGTGGGTTTTTTCAGTGTGGTAGTGTGTTTTTACTATTGAAGAAGAGTGGCTTTTTCAGTGTCAGATGCAGGAGTTTTTCAGTGTAGTAGTGTGGTTTTTACCATTGAAGAAGAGTGGGTTTTTTCAGTGTGGTAGTGTGTTTTTACTATTGAAGAAGAGTGGCTTTTTCAGTGTGGTAGTGTGATTTTTTTTACCACTGAAGTAGAGTGGGTTTTTCAGTGTAGTAGTGTAGTTTTTACCACTGAAGTAGAGTGGGTTGGGTTTTTCAGTGCCGTAGTGTGTTTTTTTACCACTGAAGTAGAGTGGGTTTTTCAGTGCAGTAGTGTAGTTTTTACCACTGTAGAGTGGGTTGGATTTTTTTTTTTTTTACCATTGAAGTAGAGTGGGTTGGTTTTTTCAGTGCAGTAGTGTAGTTTTTACCTTACCATTGAAGTAGAGTGGGTTTTTCAGTGCAGTAGTGTAGTTTTTACCACTGTAGAGTGGGTTGGATTTTTTTTTTTTTACCATTGAAGTAGAGTGGGTTGGTTTTTTCAGTGCAGTAGTGTAGTTTTTACCACTGAAATACAGTGGGTTGGGTTTTTCAGTGCAGTAGTGTAGTTTTCACCACTGAAGTAGAGTGGGTTGTGTTTTTCAGTGCAATAGTGTGGTTTTTACCACTGAAGTAGAGTGGGTTGGGTTTTTCAGTGCAGTAGTGTGGTTTTTACCACTGAAGTAGAGTGGGTTGGGTTTTTCAGTGCAGTAGTGTAGTTTTTTTACCATTGAAGTAGAGTGGGTTGGGTTTTTCAGTGCAGTAGTGTAGTTTTTTTACCACTGAAGTAGAGTGGGTTGGGAAACAGCTGTTGTGAATTTGAAGTTACCACGGTAACCACTGCAGTCGTTACTTTCTCTGTTGTCATCGTTGGTGTGTTTTTCAGGATTTAAAGGAACAAACGAGGAACGAGGCTTCAAATGAAAAAAAGAAAAACACTTTCTTTCTCTTGTCCAATTAGAGAATTCTCCCAGGATGCACTGCAACAGTTGTCTCCATTAGTAATGTAAGCTACGAGGAGCCGAGCCGAGCCGAGCATCGGGGCTAAAACCCCCGATGAAAACTTCCTGGAAGCTTCATCGTACAATTACAGCGTGGGCGAGAGGGCGAGAGAGAGAGAGAGAGAGAGAGAGAGAGGGAGAGAGAGAGAGAGAGAGAGAGAGAGAGAGAGATCCTGCTGATCTCAGCGAACACTATAAATCACAGTGTGAGCATCGATTAACTCGCCCACCATTATTCTGACTGAGGCTCAACGAGGGGGCGGAGTCACATCGTCTCCTCTGGGGAAGAGGCGGGTCACGACGGCAGACACACACACACACACCACTTCATAATCAAGACCAGTAGTCCTCATGGAGACCAAAACCTGGTCCTAAAGAGGCAGAACCTCATTTATGAGATTGAGTTTTTCCAATATGGTAGTGTGGGTTTTACATGTTTTAAATTTAGGCTGAGGTTAGGGTTAGGTTAAGGTTAGGGTCAGGGTTAGGGTTAGGACACTAGTAATTATGGTTAAGGTTAGAGTAAGTCTGCAGGAAATGAATGGAAGTCAATGGAATGTCCTCTGTAGTCATGGAAACCAGTGTGTGTGTGTGTGCGTGCGTGCGTGTGCGTGTAATGTCAGGTGATCTTCATAGAAACTTGGTGCTTCAACTCGTGAATGTTAGCTGCTAACTTCACATTAGCTGCTAATGTCAGGTTAGCTGCTACCTTCACGTTAGCTGCTATTGTCATGTCAGCTGATACCTTCATGTCAGCTGCTACCTTCATGTCAGCTGCTACCTTCATGTTAGCTGCTACATTCTCGTTAGCTGCTACCTTCATGTTAGCTGCTATTGTCATGTCAGCTGCTACCTTCACGTTAGCTACCTACTTCCTGTTAGCTGCTACTTTCATGTCACTATCAGGTTTTGTGTGACCCCCCAAAAAAAATCCCCTTTTCAAAGTTGTTTTAAGTATTTTCCAAATAGTAAAAGTTTATTTTGATACATTTACCAGTTGGAGTTTTACCATTAAATGGCGTCTCAGTGTTTGTTGGTGTGTGTGTGTGTGTGTGTGAGGACCCCCCCCCATCCTGACAGACCGTGGGGTCCCTCCACCAGCTGACAGGTTCAGCTTCCTGCTCGAACACAAACCCTGAACAAGGACGAAGCGTCGACCTGCTTTAATCCTCTGTGTGTGTGTTTGTGTGCTTGTGTATGTATATGTGTGTGTGTCTTTGTGTTTGTGTGTGTTTTCTGAACAGATTTGCTGTGGTCGCGGTGGCGACGGCGGCGGCAGCAGCGGTCGCGGCAGCGTCACAGTGAGCTGCAGTCATGCATGAACCATGTTCATGTTGACGAGCCAGTGTGAGGATTATCATCAACACACGCACACACACACGCACACACACACACGCACACACACACACACACACACACTTAATCAAATAAGTAAATGTACACAGCTGGGATAAATCTGTAAACAATCTGACAGATTATACTTTCTCTGTGAAAATGACAGATTAAATAAAACTTTGTAAACCACTCACTCTCCCACACCAAAGTCCATAGAGAAAATCAGTGATTTTAGCTCACAGGGACACAGGAGCTGCTGGTCTACTGCTGCCTCGTGTGGTCACTTTGTGTCACTGATTTAAATCTAAATGAATAATTTTGAATGCCGAATTGACAAAATAACATATTTGAAGTTAGTGATGGAGGCAGCAGTGGATCAACAACTCCTGTGTCCCTGTGAGCTAAAATCACTGATTTTCTCTATGGACTTTGGTGTGGGAGAGTGAGTGGTTTACAAAGTTTTATTTAATCTGTCATTTTCACAGAGAAAGTATAATCTGTCAGATTGTTTACAGATTTATCTGTGGGAGTGTGGGAGAGTGAGTGGTTTACAAACTTCAGTTTTATTATATATATGTAAACTCAAGAGCATAATTTGAAAAATGCTTTGAGGGAATTTCTTTGAATGTGGCACAAATGTTTAGATTCAGGTGTACAAAGGTCAGAGTAACAACATTTTTGGCCTCTTGAACTTTAACTTCTAAGGAAATAATATATGACCTGAAGCTATTATTTTTTTAAATTATTTTAGAATGATTCCTTTTATGTTTTTACTCATTTCTGTCTGTTATATTATACATGTTCCTCTGCAGGATGGATGTTTGACTGACCGCCTGCAGCTGAATCACACACTCCTCAGCTCTTAAACACAGCAGCAGCAGCAGCAGCAGCAGCAGCAGCAGCAGCAGCAGCAGCAGCAGCAGCAGCACTGACTTATGAGTGTTGTCGGCCATTCTTTCCAGCGAGGACGGCGGCGTCGGGTGGTATATCCGCGAGTGAACAGCAGCAGAGGAGGAGGAGGGATTCAATATATAGGAAGTGGCATATTTTTCCCCGCGGGGTGTTTCCATCTGTGCTCCCTCTGCTGGGTTGGATATTATATGCTGTAATTCAGCCGGGGGAATAATTGACCTGTCAACGGGTTCACGCCACCGGTCCCATCATTCGATGGCGGCGGCGGCGGCGGCAGAGAAGAGGGCGGCGGCCAGGCCTCGACTCAGCTCTGTTTCTGTAGATTGATACATCCTGTTTCTCCCTCAGAGGTCTAATATCACGACACACACGCACACACACACACTCACACACACACACACTCACACAATCACACACTCACACACACGCACGCACGCACACACGCACACACGCACACTCACACTCAGAGCCCGAGGAAGCCGCTGAACCACGGCTGCTGCTCTTTCTGCTGTAAAAAAGAAAACACTGCTGCTGGAGTTTGTGGACGTTTTTACGCCACAGAATCTAAAAATATTCTAACTCTGGTACAAAAACGTGGTCAAATGTATTTGGACGCCATGAAACCAGAAACCTGGAGGCCGAAGCTGAAGTTTTCCATTTGTGCTGTCGACACACTTTCAAAATCCTGCAAAACATTTATTATACTGTAGTTTAAACAGAACATCTATGAGTCCAAGTGAACACTTGTAGCAAAATTAGGTTTTCTTCAAATGATGTTCCCACGGAAAAAACATGTGACCTTTGTCCACCATGATCTAATCACAGGAGAATCTTTTTTAGTCCCTGCTCTGTGGAGGTTCCAGTCGAGCGGATACTAACATGTGACGTGGACAGACTGCCGGCCACTGATTGGTCAGAGAGCGTCGTCACTGGAAGAGTCACGAGCGCGAACAATGTTGAACTGTAGATGAGTTAAAAAGACTTGAAAATCCTGAAAACATGCGTTAATCTGCAACATTTAACAAGGACATTTGTAAAATGTCCATATTTAACAGAGGAGTCTGGTGTATTTAGCGACAGCACTGCTGAAAGACGGAGATGGTGAGCCCAATCACAA
This sequence comes from Brachirus orientalis, assembly GCA_016785285.1. NCBI lineage: Eukaryota > Metazoa > Chordata > Actinopteri > Pleuronectiformes > Soleidae > Brachirus > Brachirus orientalis. Next base: position 342,246 of record JAFBJR010000974.1, on the reverse strand, counting down.
GCCGTTCAGCCGTATTTCACTTCAGCGACTGTGTCAGACGGAGTCAGGAAGTACTGAACCATTCAGTGAACTCATCTGTTTAGAAAACTGAGGAAAAAGAAAACAACCGCTTTGACCGTCACGTGTTTGTGTCGTCACGGCTGTTTCTATGACGACCACGTTGAGCAGGAACTATGACGTCATGGAAAACAACGTGTCTGATACCAAACTGAATTTGATTAATTTGAAATTAATAATTCTCTCAATTGTTGTAAATTGAGGTTCACAAGATCATATGATGTTTAATCATCAAAATCTAATCAGATCTTCCTCAAGTCCAAAGTGAACTCTGTTTTACTTGAAAACATGCTGATCATTTGATCAATTCTGAACAATTCATCACTGAGTCCAAGTGAACATTTATCTCAGTTTCCTTTGGCAGTTCTGAACATGTTTTCTCCATTAAAAACATGAGCTCACCAAGACGTTCAACCTTTAACCCCTAAAATCTGTTCTCTTCACCTTTGAGTCCAAGAGAACGTTCAAGCCAAATTTTGAAAAGATTCTCTCAAAGTTCACCAAAGTTCATCAGTTGGCGCCATGTTGTTACCTTTATGTTGTGTTTTTCATGTGTCACATGCACAAAAACATGAGATCGTCATGACCTTGGTCCACAAAGTCCAATTCTCTTCGTCTACGATGATCAGACTGTCGTCAAACTTCAGCGTTTAAAGACGTTTCCTGAACATTTTGGACCACATCACGTTTTAACGAGCTAACGTCATCGAACCTTTGGTCAGTTGTGTCGTCGTTGCAGAGAAATGAGGGAAAGTCGAGTGTAATTTGTGCTGAAATCAGCGGAAACTCTTCCACGGTCGCCGCTCGGCCTCTGAACCTCGGACAGTTTGAGGAGTTCGGCTTGGTTTCACAGGTAGGACACGCTGAGGACGGGAGGACGGCGGACATGCTGAGGTCAGTGTGACCAGCTGGGAGGCGGAGCCGCTCGCCAACGACCTTGCAAATGGTAACATTGTTGGGGTTTTTTTTGTTATAGACTGAAAAACTCCTGTCACACTTGAAATGACAAGAAAGAAAAACAAGTAGAGAATTTTTATTTGGTTTATTTCTTCTACTTCTTATAGAGCTGGTAAATATTTTACTGTCTTTAACTGTTGAGTCACACGTGCTACATAAACCCATATTTTCAGATAAAGATAATTTACATAACAACTTTAAAGGACTCTTTTTGTGTCTTGCTGTTAAGGGAATTGTTCAGGTTTGTGAGGTCAGTATGTATAAAATCTGGTGGAGGTTTTTCATGCATGCGTCCTGAATTTTAAATAAAATGTATGATTATTGTAATCCTTACTATCCTGATAAAATTAAAAAATAAATAGATTTAAAAATGAGACACTAAGTCAGTGCTAACTGCACCAAGAACTAGACTCAATGATGCAGACAAAATGGCAGAATCACAAGGAAAACCAGTTTTTAGTCACTAAACAAAAGACTTGAATTATAAAATCTACATCATTTTAAGTCTACAGTATCTTAAGAACACGTTCACGTCTTTATGTCACTGTTAGACAGACTTTTCCAACAGGAAAGTGAAGTTTGTAAACCACTCACTCTCCCACACCAAAGTCCATAGAGAAAATCAGTGATTTTACATCACAGCACACAGGAGTTGTTGATCCACTGCTGCCTCCATCACTAACTTCAAATGTGTTATTTTGTCAATTCGGCATTCAAAATTATTCATTTAGATTTAAATCAGTGACACAAAGTGACCACACGAGGCAGCAGTAGACCAGCAGCTCCTGTGTCCCTGTGAGCTAAAATCACTGATTTTCTCTATGGACTTTGGTGTGGGAGAGTGAGTGGTTTACAAAGTTTTATTTAATCTGTCATTTTCACAGAGAAAGTATAATCTGTCAGATTGTTTACAGATTTATCCCAGCTGTGTACATTTACTTATTTGATTTATTTTTAATAAAGAGCATTAATCATGGTTGGCATTGAAATCAGGGGAAACTGTGTATTTTGCATTCTGAAAAGTGAAACCTGCTTCTCTTCTCTATTGTTTTGAGTTATTATTTAATTACAGTGCATTTCTCTCTCATGTGTGTGTGTGTGTGTGTGTGTGTGTGAAGCGCCAGTTAAAACTCTTCTTTATGAGAAACAGTGTGAATGTAAATACACTTATGAAACTGAGTGATGAGTAAAATAATCATGTTTCACGCCTCTGCAGCCTGACGCGCCGCATCATGAGTCTATTTAATCGCAGCCAGGAGGAGGGAGAATGTGTGTGTGTGTGTGTGTTCTTGTACTTGCTGCAGAGTGAGGACCAAAATTCATATAATTCCTGCAAAGTGAGGACATTTTGACAGAGTGAGGACATTTTGATAAAGTGAGGACATTTTGTCTGGTCCTCACTTCTTTAAAGGGCTTTTTTCAGGGTTAAGACCTGGTTTTAGGGTTAGGGTTAGAATTGGGTTTAGGTTAGGGTTAGGGCAAGGGTTAGGGTTAGGGATCTAGTTGTGATGGTTAAGGTTAGGGTAAGGGGCTGGAGAATGTATTATGTCTATGAGGGTCCTCACTATGATAGAAGCACAAACATGAGTGTGTGTGTGTGTGTGTGACAAAGAGAGAACAATGGTGGAGATAATGGCTGGAGGCTCCCTTTTTAGCTGCATACAGGAAACAAGCAGCAGAACATTTTCACTTATGTAACACACAAGAACACGAATAATCCAGAGGATTAACATTGTGTTTGCTGTCTACACACACACACACACACACACACACACACAAGAAGACAATAAGAAGTACATTAACCTTTTCTAATCCATCACCTGTGGGTTAATTGTTCCACTTCTTACTGTTGGTTCATTAAATTGTTTTTTCTTCCTGTTAATCTAATGTGATCAATGTTTTCAACAGGTGTGTGTGTGTGTGTGGGTGTGTGTCTGTGAAAACGGTGGGGTTGTGATTTAGTGTGGATTAACAGAAACTGAGACTTTTATGTTGAAAACTGTGGGGTTGTGATTTAGTGTGGATGAACAGAAACTGAGACATTTATGTTGAAAACGGTGGGATTGTGATTTAGTGTGGATTAACAGAAACTGAGACTTTTATGTTGAAAACTGTGGGGTTGTGATTTAGTGTGGATTAACAGAAACTGAGGGTTGATCTGCTTATTGTACAACACGTCTTTTTTTTTTTTTTTTTTTACAGTGTAAAAAATAATCAGCATCTTTAAATCGCTGACATTTTTGGCCTCGGGCTGAAAAAGAAACGGTTCCTTTATGTGAAAATCGTCAGGGACGTTGTTTTCTACAGAAGAACAAAAGACGTCCACGACGAGCGATCGGGGACGTCCAGGAGACGCCGTCTGCTGGGACTGATCCCACAATGCACTGGGGGGGAAAGACATACGAGAAGAGATGTCCTGTTTATGTCTTTTTCCCTGAACAGCGAGGGTTGGTGGGTCAGAAGAAGAAGAGGAAGATGATGACGGTGATGATGAAGCCTCTTCTGAGTATGTGTGTGTGTGTGTGTGAATATAAATGAGCTTGTTCCCGCAGGACGACGAGCTGCACCAATTATTTCTTCTCGAAGAAAACACTCGTGGAAAGACGGAGCGACGACAGAAGAGGCAGTGAGAGATGAAAGAGGAGGAAGATCACGTTTGCCTTTTTTGCCTTTCACTGATTCTTTACACACACACACACACACACACACACACACACACACACTGCCCGAGTGTCCTTGAGCAACACAGTGACTCTTCACCATCACAGCTTCTGTCATCTAAATACAAAACGCCACAAAAAATAAAAACGGAGCGTTCACACCAAAAATGTGACGCCGATTTTAACAAATTAAACAGAATCAATATGCTACATAACGTTAGCATCAGGCTAACGTCTGTTTTCCTGCTGATTCATTGTCCTCTCATGTGACAGTGCATTCACAGGCAGGTTTTTGAAAACACTCAAAAAGTGGCACTTAATGTTAGTGTGGATGAGACTGTGGACGTTTACCTTAGTGTGGATGAACCTTAGTGTGGATGAGACTGTGGGACTTTGCCTTAGTGTGGATGAGACTGTGGACGTTTACCTTAGTGTGGATGAGACTGTGGACGTTTACCTTAGTGTGGATGAGACTGTGGACGTTTACCTTAGTGTGGATGAGACTGTGGACGTTTACCTTAGTGTGGATGAGACTGTGGACGTTTACCTTAGTGTGGATGAGACTGTGGACGTTTACCTTAGTGTGGATGAGACTGTGGACGTTTACCTTAGTGTGGATGAGACTGTGGACGTTTACCTTAGTGTGGATGAGACTGTGGACGTTTACCTTAGTGTGGATGAGACTGTGGACGTTTACCTTAGTGTGGATGAGACTTTGGACGTTTACCTTAGTGTGGATGAGACTTTGGACGTTTACCTTAGTGTGGATGAGACTTTGGACGTTTACCTTAGTGTGGATGAGACTTTGGACGTTTACCTTAGTGTGGATGAGACTTTGGACGTTTACCTTAGTGTGGATGAGACTTTGGACGTTTACCTTAGTGTGGATGAGACTGTGGACGTTTACCTTAGTGTGGATGAACCATAGTGTGGATGAGACTGTGGGCCTTTGCCTTAGTGTGGATGAGACTTTGGACGTTTACCTTAGTGTGGATGAGACTGTAGACGTTTACCTTAGTGTGGATGAACCATAGTGTGGATGAGACTGTGGGCCTTTACCTTAGTGTGGATGAACCTTAGTGTGGATGAGACTGTGGGACTTTACCTTAGTGTGGATGAGACCGTGGACGTTTACCTTAGTGTGGATGAGACTTTGGACGTTTACCTTAGTGTGGATGAGACTGTAGACGTTTACCTTAGTGTGGATGAATCTTAGCGTGGATGAGACTGTGGGCCTTTACCTTAGTGTGGATGAACCTTAGTGTGGATGAGACTTTGGACGTTTACCTTAGTGTGGATGAACCATAGTGTGGATGAGACTGTGGGACTTTACCTTAGTGTGGATGAGACTGTGGACGTTTACCTTAGTGTGGATGAGACTGTGGGACTTTACCTTAGTGTGGTTGAGACTGTGGACGTTTACCTTAGTGTGGATGAGACTTTGGACGTTTACCTTAGTGTGGATGAGACCCTAGACGTTTACCTTAGTGTGGATGAACCATAGTGTGGATGAGACTGTGGGACTTTACCTTAGTGTGGATGAGACTGTGGATGTTTACCTTAGTGTGGATGAGACTGTGGACGTTTACCTTAGTGTGGATGAACCATAGTGTGGATGAGACTGTGGGCCTTTGCCTTAGTGTGGATGAACCTTAGTGTGGATGAGACTTTGGACGTTTACCTTAGTGTGGATGAGACTGTGGATGTTTACCTTAGTGTGGACAAACAGAAAGGAAGACTGCAGGGTTATATTCTAGTCTGGATAAACAGAAACAGATTTATTTTTAAAGTTGAGGAGATATATTTTAGTGTGGATGAACAGAAAGTAAGACATTAATAGTGAAAACTGTTGAGTTATGTTTTAGGGTGGATGAAGGCATTTATTGTTAAATCTATTGGGCTATTTTTTTTTAGCCTGGATGAAAAGAAACTAAGACATTTATTGCGAATACTACAGGTTTATATTTCACTGTGGATTAACTGAAACTGAGACATTTATTTTGAAAACTGCCAGGTCATATTTTAGTTTGGATAAGCAGAAACTAAGGCTTTTAATGTGAACACTGTGGGCTTATATTTTAGTGTGGATGAACACAAACTACAGTATAACATTTATTTTGAAATCCACAGTTATATCTTAGTGTGGATGAACAAAAACAAAGACATTTATTGTGAAAACTATTGGGCTGTTTTTTTTTAGTGTGGATAAGCAGAAACTAAGGCTTTTATTGTGAAAATTGTTTGGTTATATTTTAGTCTGGATAAGCAGAAACTAAGACATTTATTGTCAAAAGAGACATTTATTTAGACATTTAAAAAAGACATTTATTGAGTTATATTTTAGTGTGGATGAATAGATGCGAGCACACAATATTAAGTTTATTTTATTTAGCTAGTTTTCTATTCAAAAATATGTGACACCTACTGTTTGTATCACGTACACACTCTCTGTCTCTCGCACACAGAACAGGTGATTTATTTGTGTTGCTGACCGTTTTCAGCAGATTTCCCTTTAAGCAGGAGCTTCCTTCATAACATTTGACTTCCGGTGATGCTGATTTCCATCCACTGGTTGTGCAGGAAGGAGGAAACAGATCGTGAGAGTTGGGAAGCAGCAGCCGCAGCAGCAGTGGGGGTCGTGGAAACGACGTCGGAGCCAAATTGGTTCAATTAGCGCGTCAGTTTATGTCTTGAATCTGAATGAATTTTTCATCATCATGTGCATCGATGATGAGGTTTAATTCCCCCCCAGACGCAGCAGCAGCAGCAGCAGCAGCAGCAGCAGCAGCAGCAGAAGAAGAAGAAGAAGAGATTTGTCTGTTTCACTGCAACTGAAACTAAAACTCTTTTCACTGGACTTTTACACGATTTAAGTTGTTATGTTACAATATTTAATTTTTGTTCTTATTCATTTTATTTGTGTTTCTAATTGTGCTTTATTATATGTCTTTTAATTGATTTTAGTTGGTTTTTAGATGTATTTTATTGCCTGGTGGAAGCTTTTATATCTTTTATTTATGAGTTAGAACGTGCTTCATAAATAAAGTTGGATCAAAAAAAAAAAAAAAAAAAAAAGAGATGCTAATGCTAGCTCACAATCCCCCATGATACAATTTTTCCATGCTTTCCACAAGCAAAGCTGACCAGAAAACACACTAAAATCTATGATTTAACATTGTAATGTTGTAATGTTATAGAAAAACATGTTGCTTACATTAAAAATACAATTATATTAAAAAAAACATGTTACAAAAGTCGTAATATTACCAAATAAAAAGTTATTAGTTGAGTGTTGACATCACACACAAGGTCATGTGACCCCGGGGAGAACATCAGGCATATCTGGAGTTTTTTTTGTTTGTTTTTTAAACTATTAATGTGTGGTGTTCCCCAGGGCTCAATTCTCGGTCTCTATCTTTTAGACTCTTTTTCTTTTGGTCTCTCTGCAGCATAGTCAGTAGTTAAAATTTTGGTCCTTAACCAGTTCCTCAGAAATGAGGTTCTGCCTCATTAGGACCAGGTTTTGGTCCCACACACACACACACTCTCTCTCTCTCTCTGTGAATGTCACACATCCCCATCACTCACTTTGTAAAAACAAGCTGCTCCCTCTGTGACCTTAACCTGCATATTTACCCAGAATGCACTGGGATTGCTACAGTAAAAGTAATTTCAGTCCAAATGTCAGAGTCGGCAGGGGAAGTTTGTGTTGTTTTGCTTTTAAACAGGAGAACATGGTTGCTGTTGTTGGAGCCTGAGGCGAGTGTTTGTGGAACAGGAAGTGACACGAGCGTCACAGTTAATGAAATGATGCTCTGTCATTATCTCGCTGAATGAAAAGGTAACAGTTGTTCAGGAGGTGACGCTATTTCAAACTGACGCTGAGGCCGTTTCACCCTCGAGCAGCACAAAGAAATACAATCACAGGAATATGACCTGAGTGAAGTTAAAGCTTTGGACTCAGAGACTCAGAGAGATTTAAAGAAGCTACTCAGAAAATCAAGTGATTCTAGCTCACAGGGACACAGGAGCTGCTGGTCTACTGCTGCGTCATGTGGTCACTTTGTTTCACTGAGGTAAATCTGAACAAAACACTTTAAATGCCGAAGTCTCAGAATAAGACATTTGAACTTCCTGATGGAGGCAGCAGTAGACCAGCAGCTCCTGTGTCCCTGTGAGCTAAAATCACTGATTTTCTCTATGGACTTTGGTGTGGGAGAGTGAGTGGTTTACAAACTTCACTTTCCTGTTGGAAAAGTCTGTCTAACAGTGAAATAAAAACGTGATCATGTTCTGAAGATATTGTAGACTGAAACTGATGTAGGTTTTATTTGCTGAGTCTTTTGTTACAAGGCTAAAAACTTGAGGAACCCCAGTCACACTCCCACACCAAAGTCCATAGAGAAAATCAGTGATTTTAGCTCACAGGGACACAGGAGCTGCTGGTCCACTGCTGCCTCGTGTGGTCACTTTGTGTCACTAAGTTAAGTCTAAATGAAATATTTCAAATACTGAATTTACAAAATAACATATTTGAACTTCCTGATGGAGGCAGCAGTGGATCAATAACTCCTGTGTCCCTGTGATGTAAAATCACCAATTTCTCTATGGACTTTGGTGTGGGAGAGTGAGTGGTTTACAAACTTCACTTTCCTGATGGAAAAGTTTGTCTAACAGTGAGATAAAGATGTGAACATGTTCATAAGACAGAGGTCTCAAATGAACTGGGGACCAATGAGTGTCCAATCGGGTCACGAGGGAGCTGGTCATGTTCATATATACAGTATATATATATATATATATATATATTACAAATATATATATAATGTTATATTAAATTAAAAGGTTTAAAAGTGTGATTTATATTACCTTACATATTATTATTATAAACATATTACTTACTGTTCATGACAATAGCTCAGAATCATATTCAGTATATAGTAGTATATAGTAAAATCAAGTTCGAGACCTTTGTCTTAAGAAACTGTAGACTTGCCTGTCTTATGCTGCCAGTTCAAGCTGCAGGGGGCGCTAACAACACAGTCAGTTAATACCTCATACATCCAAAAATCTGACATAAACATAACCAGTATTAGGTCTTAAAACTTAATGATTTATGTTATGGGGACTTTTTAGAGCGATACTGTATGTCCCCTAAACAGATGATGGTCCCCACAGCATGTGTAATACCAACACACACACACACACACACACACACACACACACACACACACAGTCAGGTAATCCCTAGACTCAGCTCTGAGCTCTCGGTCTAATCGTGGTCGAACCCTCAGTGTGTCCACACCTCCACGCCTGGTTAAATCCTATTGGCTCAGGCAGCTGGAGCAAATAACACAACTCTGTGTGAGAGTGTGTGTGCGTGTGTGCGTGTGTGTGTGTGTGTGTGTGTGTGTGAGCTCCATCACAGTTGTCTCCTTTATTTAAGGACAGGATGTGTTGATGTTAAAGGGCGGTCACCAGCTGCCACGCTGATTTTTCTTTGACTTAATAAAACGATCCCCCACCCCCCTCACCTCCACTGCTGCCACCGCCCCCGCTGAGCCCCCGCTGAGCCCCCGCTGACCCTCGGCTGCCTCCTCTGACCGTCCTCCTCTTCAGTGTTGGCGGCTGCTTTGATTGAGTTTTACAGAGAACGTGAGGCTGGATGTGTAAAATGTCAGAATTCTCTCTCTCTCTCTTTGCTAACTTGACGTCACCTGGACGACAGTTGTGAGGTCAGAGAGCGACAGTGAATGGATGAGGAACAACTGAGGACGGAGGGGAAGCGAAAGAACCAATGAGGACGATGAAGAGGGCGATACTGAGGGAAGAGGATGATGGGAAATTGTGTGTTCTGATGCTTTTAATAGAGATTCATATCAGAGTAATAATTGCAGACTAACACATGATATATGATTAAAAAAAAATCACGACTTAGTGATTCTTTATTAGAAGACAATTACAAGAGGTGGTGGTGGTGGTGGTGGTGGTGGGGGGGGTCCATAAAGTGAAATATTGTGATATTTTGCGTAACAATATTACATTACTTTTGACACACCAAGTAATTTAAAACTTTTGTGGATTAGCATAAAAAAAATCAATTGAAGTTTGCAATAACATGCTAATATCCAATCACAGGACAGTTCAGAGACAGAGAGAGGGCGACCCCTATTGGCTGTTCCTCAAAGTAGCTGCATGTAACAACTATCTAAACAAAAAAAACTTGAAAAGCAGAAATAACTGTAAAAGAGAGTCAAAAGTTTTTCTTTAAAACGTATGGGATCTAGAATTGAGCCTTGAGGGACACCACAATTAACATATAGCTTTTAGATCATAAGGTCATAAATGTTTAGATGTAACAAATGTTAGAGGTTTAGATTCTTATTTGTGAGGTAAAGTCAGAATTCTTTCTGAAAATTTCTAAAATCTGAAAATGTTTCTCTGAAAGTGAAAGATCGCGATATTTTGTGTGACAATATTAAATCGCTTTTGACACACCAAGTTATTTTACAATTAAACAATAAGCTTGTTGTGGATTAGCATAAAAAAAATCAATTGAAGTTTCAGTCCACTAGATGGTGCCAAGTGTTTACTTGAGCTGCTGTGTGAGAATATGGCAATATATGAGTTTACAAATACTCAGTATTTTGCAATAACGTGCTAATATCCAATCACAGGACAGTTCAGAGACAGAGAGAGGGCGACCCCATTGGCTCTTCAACTAAGTAGCTGCATGTAACAACTGCCTAAAGAAAAATAACTATAAAAGAGAGTGAAAAAGTTTTTAAAAACTTATGGGATCTAGAATTGAGCCTTGAGGGACACCACAATTAACATAAAGCTTTCAGGCAAACTCAATGTCATCTTTGAGTATGTGTCAATGTATATGTTTTTATCTTTCCTAATCACGTGTTTTCTTAATTTTTATTCGTTATTTTCTTTCCTGAATGTCACTTTTAACTCTGAAGGAGCAAATTGTAACGCAACAAAATCCACGCTACGGATTAATAAAAAATTTGATACAAAAAGTTAATATGTAAAAGTTACTTATGTTACCAAATTTATTGGTAAATATATTGATGTTAGAAATATATGGAGGAGGATTAGACCCATATTTGTGAGGCAAAGTCAAATTCTGAGGTGTTTTTCTGAAAATTCTAGCTTTTAAAAAAGTGGCAGAGGGGGGATACATAAAGTGAAATATCACGATATTTTACGTAGCAATATTATATCGCTTTTGACACACCAAGTTTTTTTTTTTTTTACAAATAAACAAACTTTTTGTGGATTAGCATAAAAAATCAAATCAAAAGTTTCATTCCACTATTTATATCCTGCATTAAAATAAAGCCAATATGATATATTGGCTTTATTCGACTTATTTATGACTTTATTTTTCTTACATTACAGTTAAATGGAAAACCATCCAGAAATATCCACTTGAAGCTCAGAGGAAGCTAATCAGTTGTCAGATTATTTCCCATCATGCACGTTGACTTCCTGTAATTGAAGAGGATTTTTGTTCCCCGTGTCTTTATCTGAACTCAGATCCAAACGTCCACTGACACGAGGTTCACGTAAAAACCACATGTTCCTCGAACCCTCGGCTCCGTCTGTCAGGCTGCGTTCACCGCTCAGCGCTTGTTCGTGTCACAGCGGCGTCTCGCAGTGAAGCGCCGCGGTCCACGTGTGGACGAGTGCGTGGACGACTGACTGCAGGACAAATACCAGCTGCCAATCGTCCGACCCGTGACCTTTTCTCATGACGGTGAGCGGCTTCGAGCTGAAACGACCCGACACTTCACACTTCAACTCAGGGTTAAGTTCAGACAAGTGCACATGGTTTAAAATTAACTACATATGATTTAAATCCAATCATGTTTAAGACTTAAAACTGGGGAGTGTGTTAGTGGACACTGATGAATTATCCTATAATAATAATATTTCACTATAATGTAAATCAAGTAGGAATGCAACAATTAATCAATTATTAAGCTGATTACCCAATATTTTGATAATTATTAAATTTTTTTGAGTGCATTTTTTAATGATTAAAAGCAGATTGTGATTTTGCAGCTTCTTAAATGTAAATATTTTCAGTTTTTTTGCTCCAAATATTCAAACTGAATCATTCTGGTTTGTGGATCGGGTTTGGCAAACACTTTTTGAGCCAAACCTCATCAGTTATGAAAATAATCCTTAGTTGCAGAGTGGAGAAAGAAATTAACTGTTTCCAGTTTAGGGGAAATCTGACATCATGACGAGAATTCAGAGACAGAGAGAGGGCGACCCCTATTGGCTGCTCAAGTAGGTAGCTGCATGTAACAACTGCTTAAACAAAAAAACTTGAAAAGCAGAAATAACTGTAAAAGAGAGTCAAAAGTTTTTCTTTAAAACGTATGGGATCTAGAATTGAGCCTTGAGGGACACCACAATTAACATATAGCTTTTAGATCCATAGTCATTAATTTTTAAAGACAAACTCAGTGTCATCTTTGAGTGTATGTTAATGTATATGTTTTTATCTCTTGCTAAATCATGTGTTTTCTTAATTTTTATTCATTTTCTTTCCCAAATTTTACTTTTAACTCTGAAGGAGCAAATTTAACGCAACGAAATCCATGCCATGGATTAATTAAGAATTCTGATTTAAAAAAAAATGATGTTACTATGTAAAGGTTACTTATGTTACCAAATTTATTGGGACGTAGTAATGTTAGAAACATATGGAAGATGATTAGACCCATATTTGTGAGGCAAAGTCAGAATTCTGAGGGTCTGTTTTTGCTGAAAATACTGGCTTTTAAAAAAGTGTCTTTCAAAAATTTTTACACGTGGCACAATTTTTCTTCCCTACAAAAATGTATTTAACTATATTTTAAAAAAAGGCCCAAAAAATGTAACAAAAACATGTGACTGACATTAAAAACAATTGAATTAGAGCATTTTTATTGTCCCTCATTTGTAATTTTGCCTCCAGCAGATCAGCTGTTTTTGCTGATTTTTTGTTTTTCTAGAAGAAAATGTGGCTCTTTAAACAACCTCAGTCCCTGAACGCCTCATGGCGACGGATGCCTCCTACATGAACCGAGAGGCAGAAGCTGCTGTGAGTAAAAACTCCCCCCCCCCCCTTCCTCACACTTCCTCCTGTTTTTAAAACTAGAAAGGAAACTTGTTTTCAGGCAGAAGCTGCTGTGAGTAAAAACTCCCCCCCCCCCCTTCCTCACACTTCCTCCTGTTTTTAAAACTAGAAAGGAAACTTGTTTTCACTGCGAGACGGAGGGCGATGCTTCGGTTGCTGCGCGACAACCATGAGGACGGACGAGTGGACGCTCCGCGGATCCCGATCGCACAAAACAAACGCACCTCGTTACCTTTTCTGTTTCTCTGCAACGATGAGCGGCTTTAATTTGTTTTCGAAAACGACAGGAAAAGTTGGTCAGAGGAGGAAAGTCATCGGAGTGTGAAGCTACCGCAGGGAATTCTGCCTCTACCTCGGTTTCACGCCTTCACTTTTTTTTTTTTATTAGCTGTCAATCAAGTCGTCGTTGGTCCGGCACAAACAACAACACGTTTCCATTCATGTACGAGTAACTAACGTCTCGTGGGAGTTGTAGACAAACAGAGCGGCTGCTGACGACCTTTGACCAGTGAAGAAGAAGAACTCTGAATCAACATTCGCAGCACAAACACAGGAAACTGGATCGCAGACGATGGACTGGATCAGAGACTCTGACTTCTTTACCTCAACTCAACAACTTGAAGTTGATCACAGTAAAACCATTTTTTTTTTAACTTTCTTCAAATATCTTAGTGAAATCACCAAAATTGTCCCATTCAATCCAAAATGGCCGCCCTCCTGTTGGGGTTGGGTCATGGGTTCTTTGGATTTTTTGACCTCGTACATGTGTTTACCATGACACGTTATTTGAAAAACAGACAATGAATTGTTTCTCATTATTTGGCGGTCAGCCCGTTGGTGGATGTATAAAATAGCTCATTATTTGGCAGTCAGTATGATGGTAGGTTTACAGAACAGCTTATTATTTAGCAGTTACTCTAAGGCTGGATTTAAAAACAACTCATTATTTGGTCAGTCAGTCTGTTGGTGGATGTATGTAACAGCTCACTATTTGGCAGTCAGTCCGTCTGTGGATTTATAGAATTTGAAAAACATTTGAATATTTGAAAAACAGACAATGGTGTGTTGCTCATTATTTGGCGGTCAGTCCTTTGGTGGACTTATAGAATAGCTCATTATTTGGTCTGTTGGTGGATAAAGATTCAACCTCATTTTTTGGCAGTCAGTCTCTTGGTGGTTGTATGAAACAGCTAACTATTTGGCAGTAAGTCTGTTGGTGAATGTATGAACAGCTCACTATTTGGCAGTCTGTCTGAATTATAGAACAGCTCATTATTTGGCAGTCAGTGTCTTGGTGGATAAAGAAAACACCTCACTATTTGGCAGTCAGGCTGTCTGTGGATTTATAGAACAGCTCATTATTTGGCAGTGAAGCTGTCTGTGGAATCTAGAGACTCTTCTAGAGACACTTAGCAAAAGAAAAAAACCCATTGAAAACTGACTTGACAGCTAAAAAGTTTCAGCGTCGCCTCCTGCAGCTGCTACAAGCCAATGAAACTGTTGTTTCTCAAAGTGCAGTTTGAAAGCAAACTTTTATTTTTGCAAATGAAACAAAACCTAAATAAATAAATAAAACACACACACACACACACACACAGGTGGAGTAGATAAGTGCCATTGTTCCACCTCCAGCTTGTCACAGTCTCATCACGGCTCATTGTGTTGGAGACAAAACCCTGCGAGTGCATTGATCAGTAAATCAGATTTCTGTTCTGCACACACTGCAAACACACATCCATTGTTGGTGGAACAATATGGCAGCGAATGATGAGCAGCAGCAGCAAAACTGATAAACAGCAGAGTCTGTGTCTGCTCACAGAGAGCGGAACCCACACGGCAACGGCAACGCCAGCGAGGTTCTGCAAACCACGCAATTAACTCCACGCTCCCAGGCCAACGTTTATTAATGATTAAATAAATTCATAAATAAATAATGGCTGTATTATTTTCACTCTTAATTAGGGTTCTTCTTACAAGTGTAAAAAATTTTAATCCCTATTCTAAATCCTGGTTAATTTAATGTGAGAGAGAAATCAAATAAATAATCCCTTTCTCTGAGAGCGTTTGATACGCCTGATTAGCTGAAGCCTGGTGTGAAGAGGAGCTCATTAGGATTGTGTGGTGTCATCGCAGTGGCGGCGGCGGCGGCCATAATCCACTTCCCAGCATCCTTTAGCCAACGCCGCTACCGCCGCTAATGCCACTGCTAATGCCACCGTTTTCTGTGTGACTTTTTATCCCGTTAAAGAGACGAGAGGAGGATAAACGCAGCGGTAATGAGACAGAATTATCAGCTGTGAGGAGGCAAAGTGATCGCAGGGTCATGTGACATGCCAACTGGGACAGGACACCGACACCGGTGTCGGTGTCCTGTCCCAGTTGCCGTGTCAGGATTAATAGAATAGCTCATTATTTGGCAGACAGTCTGTCTGTGGATTAATAGAATAGCTCATTATTTGGCAGACAGTCTGTCTGTGGATTAATAGAATAGCTCATT
Source organism: Brachirus orientalis (assembly GCA_016785285.1). Taxonomy (NCBI): domain Eukaryota; kingdom Metazoa; phylum Chordata; class Actinopteri; order Pleuronectiformes; family Soleidae; genus Brachirus; species Brachirus orientalis. The sequence continues at coordinate 326,933 of JAFBJR010000974.1, read as the reverse complement.
ATTTGGCAGACAGTCTGTCTATGGATTAATAGAATAGCTCATTATTTGGCAGACAGTCTGTCTATGGATTTATAGAATAGCTCACAATTTGGCGTTCAGTCTGTCTATGGATATATAGGATAGCTCATTATTTGGCAGTCAATTTCTTGGTGGATAAAGATAGCACCTCATTATTTGGCAGTCAGGCTGTCGATGGATGTATGAAACAGCTCACAATTTGGCGTTCAGTCTGTCTATGGATTTATAGAAAAGGTTATTATTTGGCAGTTAGTCTGTTGGTGGGTTTTTTCCCCAAAATGTTTTCCCCACAAATTTAAATGTCACATTAACATGAATCCAACATAATGTAACCATGTTTAACAGTGTGTTTAGTGCTAGCACGGCTTGGCACGGCTCGTCCCCCCCTGTGTTTAGTGCTAGCACGGCTTGGCACGGCTCGCCCCCCCCCCCCCCTTTTCCATCCGTGATAGAACCTGGTATTGATTGGTCAGAGAGCGTCGTCACTGGAAGAGTCACGAGCGCGAGCAATGTTGACTTTGACCGTCACATGTTTGTGTCTTTGTGTCGTCACGGCTGTTTCTATGACGACCACGTCGAGGAGGAACTATGACGTCATGGAAGTGTCATGCATTTTTACACAGTGTAGGGTCCCTGGTCCATCTGTCCGTCAGTTTGGTCATTGAACAGGCATTACAGTAGAATCCGTCTATAGATCCAGATGCAGAACTCGCAACTTTTTATCCATTTGGCCAAAAAGACGTTACGTTTGTCACCTCTCCTTCCTTTGATTTGGACATTGGTTACCATGGCAACCATGAACCATGTCATGAATGACAGTCAGACTTGGCAGATGACCCATTAAAGACACCACTCTCGGACTCGTCTTTGACTCGTTTTTCAGATTCGTGTCTTCTTGTTGGTCACCTGACGTCCTGTCTTCTGCCGTCGTTTGATCTTTCCCACTGTTTGAAGGGTCTGAACTCTGACTGTTCTTACGTCTTCTGCGGTACATCTGCGAGGACGTCATCGTTGTTATCTGACTCTCTCTCTCTCAGGAGAGAAACAGTCAGGCAGCGATTTCAGCAGGTAAAAAGAAGAATTCCTACCACGAGCTCATCAAAAGCCTCAGTCTCGTTTGATCACGCGCTTAAAACTTTGATCAGACGTCCGCGTCGTGCGATGGAGCGATGGAGCGATGGAGCGGCGAAATGTGAACATTTTTGATCCGACAAACGCAATAAAAGGCGAGTAATAAATGAAGAATGAAGTGGTGATTTTTGGTTTCATGTGAAACCAAAACATCACTTTCATTCATGCGTTCATGAACGCATGAATGAAAGTGTTTTGTCTTTGACAGCTTTAACTGGCACATGTGGATATGTAGCCCGCAGACAGACAGACAGACAGACAGACAGCTGGTTCTTCTCAGATGAGCAGAAGACCTTGACCACATCACTCATGTTCTCACAAACCTTCAGTGAGCTGATGTTTTATGAAGTTGCTGCTGATGGACAGGAATCAACAGTGACTCCATCGTCTCCGTCCACCGTCTCCGTCCATCGTCTCCGTCCACCGCCTCCGTCCAACGTCTCCGTCCATCGTCTCCGTCCATCGTCTCCGTCCATCATCTTCGTCTATAGTCTCCGTCCATCGTCTTCGTCCATCATCTTCGTCTATCGTCTCCGTCCATCGTCTCCGTCCATCGTCTCCGTCCACCGCCTCCGTCCACCGCCTCCGTCCAACGTCTCCGTCCAACGTCTTCGTCTATAGTCTCCGTCCATCGTCTCTGTCCAACGTCTCCGTCCACCGCCTCCGTCCACCGCCTCCGTCCAACGTCTCCGTCCAACGTCTCCGTCCATCGTCTCTGTCCAACGTCTCCGTCCACCGTCTCCGTCCATCGTCTCCGTCCAACGTCTCCGTCCATCGTCTCCGTCCATCGTCTTCGTCCATCATCTTCGTCTATAGTCTCCGTCCATCGTCTTCGTCCATCATCTTCGTCTATAGTCTCCGTCCATCGTCTCCGTCCATCGTCTCCGTCCAACGTCTCCGTCCATCGTCTCCGTCCATCGTCTCGGTCCAACGTCTCCGTCCATCGTCTCCGTCCATCGTCTTCGTCCATCATCTTCGTCTATAGTCTCCGTCCATCGTCTCCGTCCATCGTCTCCGTCCATCGTCTCTTTCTTTCTTATGACTTTTCTCATATCACAACTTTTTTCCTCATAACATTATGACTTACTCGTGATGTGACTTTTTCCTTGTAATATCTCAAGTGTTTTCTTGCAACATCATAACTTTTTTCCCTCATTAATTCACTCCTTCATTCTCTTAAATGTTTTTGCTTCAGTTTGACGATAACACTCCGTCGTCCCACATAGTTTATTGCAGCGTTTTGTTTTTTCTCATTTCATCCTCGTGTGTTTATTTAAACCTTCTCATGTCATAAAAAAGTACCAGTTTAAGAAACTGAAGTTGGACACCTCAGATCTGCAAACAAACCAACAACAACAACAACAGCAACAACAACAACAAAAGTCATCTGCAGCTCTTTCTTTTTCTCTCATGTGTTTCACCAGTGACATGATGGAAAAATGATCAGGTGTCAGAAAAATGATTCAGTGGCGAAACACGACAGTAAAAAAGCAGAAAAAGAAGCTGCGAGGCGCAGGTGTGTGTGTGTGTGTGTGTGTGTGTGTGTGTGTGTGTGTGTGTGTGTGTGTTTGTTTTTCTCTTTTGCTGCTTTATATGTTTTCATCCACTGCAGATCCAGACTCAAGGTGATAAACATGGAAATAAAAACCTGCCTTTGTGTGTTTTCATCCTTCGTTTTTAGAAGTGGCACAGGTTCTTTTCTGCAAAAACACTTTCACAGCTGAAAACCAAGGTCACGCCACACAATCATCACACACACACACACACACGCGCGTACGCGCGCGCCACTAATGGCCAGAGAGCTTTTATTATCCACAAGTTGAATTTAAATAAACTTCTGATGGAAGGAGTTTGAAATATAAAGGTGATTCATAATGCGCTGAAGTCTTTTCAAGGTTTTTCTCATTTCAAACCGACGCTTCTGTCGTCAAAATGAAAGAAGTGTAATTAACAGCAGCAGAAGGCAAAATGGTGGCTCTTATGTTTTCAAAGACAAAAATCCCGAAGGACGCGTGAACGCGACACACACGTAGTTGCATTACAGAAAATTCAACATATGACGACAGTTTTAGGGGAAAAAATGAATATTCAGAACTAAAAACTCAAACCTTTTACTTTAACATTTACTTATTTTTGCAGTACACCTCTGAGCCACATGAGGGAGCTTTGTTTTTTTCCCAACACACCTTGTGGCCGGAGTCAGTTTAGAGTGTTTGATTAACAATGAGCTGTGGGGATTGGGTTTTCTTGGTCAGGAGACTTGAACCTGCAACCCTTTGGTCAGAAGCCAAGATCTGTTTCCATTTGTCATGACACGCTGGTAACATTGCAATTTACTGATCTCTCCAGCGCCACACAGTGGCCATGGTGAATGGTTCAGTCCTGGTTTTTAAATGGTTTCATTTAAACCACGTCTGTGGCACCTGAGCTCAGAGTCCACCAAGGACACCACAACAGCAGGGACAGACAGAGACAGAGGTTCACTGTCCAGCTGCCACTTCTGTCCTCACATTCTTCTTCTGCAGTCGAGACGGCGCCGAGCAGAAAAAACCTCAGAGTAAGAACTCTGGGAAAAATCACACACTTCCTGTGAGCTAAAATCACTGATTTTCTCTGTAGACTTTGGTGGGAGAGTGAGTGGTTTACACAGCAGGACTTCAGTCATTAACCAAAGAAATAAAATAAAATCGACATCAGTTTAAGTCTACGATATCTACAGGACATGTTCACGTGTTTATGTCACTGTTAGACAGACTTTTCCAACAGGAAAGTGAAGTTTGTAAACCACTCACTCTCCCACACCAAAGTCCATAGAGAAAATCAGTGATTTTAGCTCACAGG
>JAFBJR010000974.1:270643-322828 GCA_016785285.1 Brachirus orientalis | reverse complement strand
TGACCACACGAGGCAGCAGTAGACCAGCAGCTCCTGTGTCCCTGTGAGCTAAAATCACTGATTTTCTCTATGGACTTTGGTGTGGGAGAGTGAGTGCAGATGTAAAATATAATTATTAATGTTGTCTGTTGACAACGATTGTGTTGTTTTGGCCAGTGTGTGTGTTACTGTATTTGTTACCTCTTCTGTCATAAACACTGTCCTTGTCAGGACCAGTAGTCCTCATGGAGACAAAAACCTGGTCCTAATTAGACAGAACTTATTTTCTAAGGAACTGGTTAAGTTTAGGATTAAGATTTGAATTGTGGTTATGATTAAGGTTAGTGATGAGGCTTTGTTTAGTCTCCGGGTGTGTAGCTGCTCTTCCTTATGTTGTGGGGACCTAAATCTGTCTCCACACTCACATTATGGGGACTTGTCTTCCTTATGGGGACAAAAATCAAGTCCCCATAACGTAAATGACTCCATTTTAAGGTGAAGACATGTTTTAAAGTTAGGCTGAGGTTAGGGTTAGGTTAAGGTCAGGGTCAGGGTCAGGGTTAGGGTTAGGACACTAGTAATTATTGTTAAGGTTAGAGTAAGTCTGCAGGAAATGAATGGAAGTCAATGGAATGTCCTCTGAAGTCATGGAAACCAGTGTGTGTGTGTGTGTGTGTGTGTGGGGGGGACTTGGAGAGTTTTAGGTGTGTTTGATTTTCATGTTGAGTTCAAATGTGAATGGTTGAATGCACCTGGTACTCACAGTAATAATGGTCATACTTACAGTGATAATACTACATTACACCCCCCCCCCCCCCCCCCCACACACACAGCCTTATCTTCTCTCCACCAGGTTATTAGTTCCTTTGCCATCACCATGGCAACAAAGCAGTGTGCCCGCTTCAGCGACGTCCATTATGTTTCAGAACAGAGAGAGAGAGCGCTGCAGCAGTGAGGTGGATCAAAGCAGCTTTTTCTACTCTTAATAGTTGTGGTGGACTCTCTCTGCACATACTACACATTATATATATATATATATATATATATATATATATATACACTACCAGTCCAAAGTGTTTGGACAGGTGTGTCCAAATTTTTGACACATTCAGAGTTTTTGCAATTTTCCAGACTGACTGACCTTCAGTTCCTAAAGTCATGATGGACGTTCGTTTCTCTTCACTTAAGCTGTTTGGTTCTTGCCATAATCTGAATTCCAACAGTTGTCAAATAGTGCTGTCATCTGTGTACCAACCTGACTTCTGCACAGCACAACTGATGCTCCCAACCGCATTAAGAAGGCGGGAAATTCCACCAATGAACCCTGACAAGGCACCAGGTGACGACATCATGAAGCTCAGTGAGAGAAGAACCAGGGTTTGCAGCGGCTACGTTGAGGAACCTAAAATATAAAACATATTTCGAGTTATTTCACACTTTCACACATAATTCCATGTGTGTTCATTCATAGTTTTGACGCTTTTAAGTGAGAATCTACAACGTAAATGAAGAAAAACCACTGAATGAGGAGCTGTGTCCAAACTTTTGACTGGCAGTGTGGGAAAAAGACTGTGGATTGATCACTTAATACATCAGTGAAATAAATACATGAATAAATAAACAAATGAGGGTCAAAGGCTTCTACTAATCCATGGCCCGTGTGACACAGAGAACATGCTTCGTTCACTTCTTCAGATTTAAAAACAATCCAAGAAAACTAAAAGTCAGCTTGATTAAGTCACTGTCTTTGATTTACAGTCAACACACACCAGTATAATGTTGCTTTAGATTCATTATGTGAACTTAAAAACTGCTGTCAGCTGCAACTTACCTGACACTTTTTCACTCATTGAAAAATCATCTTTATTTTAAACCTTAATTTAAGTGTGTCATTGTTTTTAAATATAAAATACTGATGATTTACCATTTAGTTAATTTTTGGAAAGAAAATATAAATGTAGATTTACTTTTAAAAAAATTACAATTTAAAATGTTTTTGTTTTGTGTGAACGTGAACGGCATTATTTACAGATTTAGGCTGAATCTGATTAATCCAGCTGAATTAGCTTCTCACAGACATACAAATGTAAGATGAAGAAAATGTACATCTACATCTGCTGCGAAAATGTTAGTTTCACAACCAAACGGTCGATTTAACTACAAAAACTCCAGTGTTGTTTGTCTTTTGTGAAAATGTCTTCACACAAAAACCCAACAAGCTAAAACAAAGTGGTCACTATCAACTATCTGTCTTCTGTCCTCTAAAAAAGTCACCAATTGTCCATAAAAAAATTTATATTCACAGGTTTCACACCAGTTTTTCCCAAATCAACAACAAAAACAGGAAAAAAAAGACGCTTTTACTTTGAAAAACAAGCTTCCATCGTTGTTCAGTGGAATTTAAACAATAAGAGATAAAGTGGGAGACAGAAAAGACAGATGAAGAGAGGACAAACAGCAAAAGTCCTGTCCAACGTCCAAACGTCAAACACAGCAAAGCTGTTCAAACCAGGAAAACAAACCAGGCCAAAAATCCAAAAAGCAAAGATAAAAACAAAACAAAAAAATGACTTGGAAAAGAAGTGCAGCAGAAAAGGTCTGGAACCAAAATAAAACAGGAACAAAAGAGAGTTTTTATGATCATTACTGCATAAAAACCAACCCCTTACAATTACTTTATGTAAAAACAAAAGAAAGATTTGAGTTCAAACCTATTTAAGTTTTAACAAAAACATTTTCTTTTATTTTCTCAGTCACTTGACTCAGTTTTAATGTTATTATGTTTTATTTCTATCAGATGATTCATATCTTTAAATAATCCTCTCTTCTTTTCAGTTTATACACATATGAGGCCGCATATATATAACAATTTATTTATAGAGCATTTTACATATTTCTTTAAGTATTTGAGGATTACTGTTTAATCCTAGTTGGATTACAGAAGAATTATAATAATTCTGCAAATGTGTGGCCAGTTGTTTTAATTTCTAATCGTACAAAAAAGTAAAGTAGAACACACGTTGATAGTTTTCGGGTAAAAAAACTGGAAAAAACACACTGATAAATTCAGATATATGTGATTAACAAAACTGTTAAACATATCAATCTTCAAATTTGTCACAAAATGGCCGCTCCTGTCAAGTCACTCAAAGAAAAATAACACCATGAAATAAAAATACAAAAAAACAAATACAACATGTTACTCACCAAATCCTGTTTTCAGAGCTTCACAGTTTTTCAGATTTAATCCCAACAGAAAAGAAAAGAAAAGCTTCTCCTCTTCCTGTCCTCTCTTCTTCTTCTTCTTCTTCTTCTTCTTCTTCTTCTTCTGTATTTGTATTTGTGCATTACTGTCACCAAGTGGTGAGGAGTAAAGACCAGCACATCCACACTCAGTGTGACATATTTGTCAAAAAATAAGAATATGTTCACTGCTTAATCTCAAATTCAACATCAACTCTCCCACACCAAAGTCCATAGAGAAAATCAGTGATTTTAGCTCACAGGGACACAGGAGTTGTTGATCTACTGCTGCCTCCATCACTAAGTTCAAATGTCTTATTTTGTCAATTCGGCATTCAAAATCCTTTGATCAGATTTACTTCAGTGACACAAAGTGACCACACGAGGCAGCAGTAGACCAGCAGCTCCTGTGTCCCTGTGAGCTAAAATCACTGATTTTCTCTATGGACTTTGGTGTGGGAGAGTTGATGTTGAATTTGAGATTAAGCAGTGAACATATTCTTATTTTTTGACAAATATGTCACACTGAGTGTGGATGTGCTGGTCTTTACTCCTCACCACTTGGTGACAGTAATGCACAAATACAAATACAGAAGAAGAAGAAGAAGAAGATTTACAAACTTCACTTTCCTGTTGGAAGGGTTAGGGTTAGGGTTAGGGTCTGTCTAACAGTGAGATAAAGAAATGAACATGTTCTGAAGATATTGTAAACTTAAACTCAGACACAGATTGTGTCTTAAGAGCAGGGGGCGCTCACTGAAGGACAATTTCAGTGAAAGTCATAAGTGTGAGGACTCATCTCTCTCCTGACTGTGTTTCTAAACCTCTTATCATCCATTAAACCGTTCAATAATCTACTTTCCTCTGAATAAAGCTGCAGACAGTGAAGCCTCAGATCAGACTGTGTCGTGTATCTTTGATGTGTCGGCCTGTTTTGTGCTTTTACTGTGGTTCCTCCAGGTTTTTATGGTAATCTGCGTGGACTCCACACACTCACACCCTGTCAACTGCAGGATGTTTTTCTCACACAGCTGTCTCCCACTCGCCGTCCTGCGTAACATCCTGTCCGGCTCGGTGACACTTCACTCTCTGGTCCACAGTTTCCACAGAATTATTCTTAGAACTGGATCGAATGAGGCTGGAACGTGGAATTAGCCGCTGCCGCAGTAAACACTCAGCCTCATCAGCTCTGACCTGATGCTGCGTTCAGGTGCAGCGTGTCCTCATACTCCACTGAGTGGACACACTGAGTGTCCACTGCACCTGCTGATGGACTAAAACTGGACTAAATCTGGACGGCTCCGCCTCCTTCTGGCTGTTTTGCAAATGATGGGGTCACTTGTTTAGTTCTCTGCAGGAACATTGTGTCAGTGTGTGTGTGTGTGTGTTTAAGCTCCGCCTCCTCAGGCTTCACATCAGTAACAACAAACACTGTGATTCACTCAGACACTGAAGACACTGAAGATACTGAAGATACAGAAGATACTGAAGATACAGAAGATACTGAAGATACAGAAGATACAGAAGATACTGAAGATACAGAAGACACTGAAGACACTGAAGACACTGAAGATACAGAAGATACAGAAGACACTGAAGATACTGAAGACACTGAAGATACAGAAGATACAGAAGACACTGAAGATACAGAAGACACTGAAGATACAGAAGATACTGAAGATACAGAAGACACTGAAGACACTGAAGATACAGAAGACACTGAAGACACTGAAGATACTGAAGACACTGAAGATACTGAAGATACTGAAGACACAGAAGACACTGAAGATATAGAAGATACAGAAGATACAGAAGACACTGAAGATACAGAAGATACTGAAGACACAGAAGACACTGAAGATATAGAAGATACAGAAGACGCTGAAGACACTGAAGATACAGAAGACACTGAAGACACTGAAGATACAGAAGACACTGAAGATACAGAAGACACTGAAGACACTGAAGATACAGAAGACACTGAAGATACAGAAGATACAGAAGACACAGAAGACACTGAAGATACAGAAGACGCTGAAGATACAGAAGACACTGAAGACACTGAAGATACAGAAGATACTGAAGATACTGAAGATACAGAAGATACTGAAGACACTGAAGATACAGAAGATACTGAAGATACAGAAGATACAGAAGACACTGAAGACACTGAAGACACTGAAGATACAGAAGACACTGAAGACACTGAAGATACAGAAGATACAGAAGACGCTGAAGACACTGAAGACACTGAAGATACAGAAGACACTGAAGACACTGAAGACACTGAAGACACTGAAGATACAGAAGACACTGAAGATACAGAAGATACTGAAGATGCTGAAGATACAGAAGACACAGAAGACACTGAAGATACAGAAGACACAGAAGATACAGAAGATACAGAAGACACAGAAGACACTGAAGATACAGAAGACACAGAAGACACAGAAGATACAGAAGATACAGAAGACACAGAAGACACTGAAGATACAGAAGACAGCATGATAGCTTCGTTACTTCTGGACACAAACATTAACGTCGTCCACATTGTTTGCACAACGTCCTGTGACAAACTCATGAATTCAGAAAGTTCTTCACAACACTGGCAAGTGCTGTCCCTTCTGTTTTACTTTTAATGCTAAGCTAAGCTAAGCTAGCTTAGCAAACCTGAACAATTTCTTTCATTATAACTTCACGCAAACAGCATTTTAAGTTTTATTACCACATTTTATGATAAAAGAGAATAAACAGAAAGAGTCAATGAAGAAAATAATGCACACATCTTTAAAACTTTACTTAAAAGACAGTGTATATATATATATATATATATCAGTGTATATCTAGACATATTCAAAAATAAACATATTTCAAATGCAGAATAAAAAGATAAATATTCAGCTGCAGAGAGAAATGAACAATAGCATCAACAAAAAACGTTGAATTAAACAAGCTTCTAGATTCAGGACATGAACGAGCACAGTGTGGTTTTCAGAAGCAACGCTGCTATAAATAAAAATAATGAACGAACAACAGAGCTGCATTTAACACGACAGAGGCTGATTATGTTTCATATCACATTTTTTTAAATCTATCATGTAACAGTGAATCGGGGTGTTTGTTCGGAATCAATTCCACATTTAAATCACATTAAATTCAAGTTTGAACACGTGAAGTAACAGAAGAATAAACGGAGCAGAGGAAATATCCTCATCACCGTTTCCTCTCTTGTGTTTAACATGTTTAGTTTTGAAACACAAAGATCATTTTTTCCCCCAGCTGTTCATGTTTATGCCGCCGCCGCCGCTGCACCACCGCGTGACACGACGCCCCTGTGAGTCTGAAACAAACCAGAGTTTTCAAGCAAAATCCCAGTGAAACACGTCAGTAAACAAGATGATGAAAGTATCATGAGGCGAATGAAACGTGTCCGTCAGAGGAAAAACTGTGGGAAAACGCTGGGGCCAATTACAATATTCATGTTTTTAAGTGGAGTTAAAGCTGGTGAAATATTCATGACGTGTCCCACTGCTGCTGCTGCTGCTGCTGCTGCTGCTGCTGCTGCTGCTGCTGATGCTGCTGATGCTGCTGCTGCTGCAGGAGGGGGAAGAAGAATCAGCCTCTGGGGGGCGCCATGCTCCCACCGAGCAGCGAGCGGAGACGCTGATGGTGGAGCTGCCCACACAGTCTGAGAGGATGAAAGGATGGAGGAAGAGGAAGAGGAAGGCAGGTGTGATGGACAGGCGGGGGGGCGGTGGGTGGTGGAGGTGGAGGCGGAGGGGTGTGTGTCTGTGCTGATGCTCTGATCCTCAGTGATTTATGGTGAAGAGCAGCAGCTTCAGCACTCGGTGCTCGGTTCTGTCACAGCAGCACAGTCTGTGACACACATGTGGTCACACATGTGGTCACATGGCCACATGGTCACATGACCTCCGGTCCCTGTGCATCAGACCGCTGTGTTAAATTATGTGATAATTGACTGAAAGTTAGAAATACGTAACTCGGGGACCGACTTCCTGTTTTTGTCTCCTTCACGTATCTGTGAATGGAGGATAGAAACACTCGTGAATATACAAACAAACGTAAATGTCAGGTCAATTCCAGTTCCATGTTACAGAGATGGAGGACGACAGGAAGTGACCTCATATAACAAATGTGGTTGAATGAATGAATGAATGAAAGGAAGTAATGAGTACTGAAAGAACTGTATTAGCTGTTACTTGGAACTAGTGTCCAAGATGGTTTCATCACTTTACAATATGGTGAGCGTCAAAGTCGGAGCAGGTCTGTATCACACATGGAAGTTCTGGTTTCAGGTCGACAAAAACGACATTCTGCTTTATGGCACATGTAACGTTCTACTTTACAACTTACGTAGCATTCTGCTTTACGGCACATTCTACTTTATGGCATACGCAACGTTCTGCTTTACGACATACGTAGCGTTCTACTTTACAAAATATGTGAACTTTTACTTTACGACATACGTAACGTTCTACTTTACGACATACGTAACGTTATACTTTACGACATACGTAGTGTTCTATGTAGCATTCTACTTCACGACATATGCAGCGTTCTACTTTACGACATACGTAACGTTATACTTTACGACATACGTAACGTTATACTTTACGACATACGTTGCGTTCTACTTTAGGACATATGTTGCGTTCTACTTTACGACATACGTTGTGTTCTACTTTACGACATACGTAACGTTCTACTTTACGACATACGTTGTGTTCTACTTTACGACATACGTAGCATTCTACCTAGCTTTGTACTTCAGACACACGCAGCGTTCTACTTTACGACATAGGTTGCGTTCTACTTTACGACATACGTAGCGTTCTGCTTTACGACATACGTAGCATTCTGCTTTACGGCACATTCTACTTTATGGCATACGCAACGTTCTGCTTTACGACATACGTAGCGTTCTACTTTACAAAATATGTGAACTTTTACTTTACGACATACGTAACGTTCTACTTTACGACATACGTTGCGTTCTACTTTACGACATACGTTGTGTTCTACTTTACGACATACGTAGCATTCTACCTAGCTTTGTACTTCAGACACACGCAGCGTTCTACTTTACCACATATGCAGCATTCTACTTTACGACATACGTTGTGTTCTACTTTACGACATACGTAGCATTCTACCTAGCTTTCTACTTCAGACACACGCAGCGTTCTACTTTACGACATAGGTTGCGTTCTACTTTACGACATACGTAGCGTTCTGCTTTACGACATACGTAGCATTCTGCTTTACGGCACATTCTACTTTATGGCATACGCAACGTTCTGCTTTACGACATACGCAGCGTTCTACTTTACAAAATATGTGAACTTTTACTTTACGACATACGTAACGTTCTACTTTAGGACATATGTTGCGTTCTACTTTACGACATATGTTGCGTTCTACTTTACGACATATGTTGCGTTCTACTTTACGAAATACGTTGTGTTCTACTTTACTACATACGTAGTGTTCTATGTAGCGTTCTACTTCACGACATATGCAGCGTTCTACTTTAGGACATACGTAACGTTATACTTTACGACATACGTAACGTTCTACTTTACGACATACGTTGCGTTCTACTTTAGGACATATGTTGCGTTCTACTTTACGACATACGTTGTGTTCTACTTTACGACATACGTAACGTTCTACTTTACGACATACATTGCGTTCTACTTTACCACATATGCAGCATTCTACTTTACGACATACGTTGTGTTCTACTTTACGACATACGTAGCATTCTACCTAGCTTTCTACTTCAGACACATGCAGCGTTCTACTTTACGACATAGGTTGCGTTCTACTTTACGACATACGTAGCGTTCTACTTTACGACATACGTAACGTTCTACTTTACGACATACGTTGCGTTCTACTTTACGACATACGTAGCATTCTACTTTACGACATACGTAACGTTCTACTTTACGGCGTACGTTGTGTTCTACTTTACGACATACGTAACGTTCTACTTTACGACATACGCTGCGTTCTACCTAGCTTTCTACTTCAGACACACACAGCGTTCTACTTTACGACATATGTTGCGTTCTACTTTACGACATATGTTGCGTTCTACTTTACGACATACGTAACGTTCTACTTTACGACATACGCTGCGTTCTACGTAGCGTTTCTACTTTACAGTGTAGGTAACAGATTGTTGAACAGTCAACAAATGGACACATTGATGTGACATATTTCACAACAGTTGTAGTAAACAGTTGCGTTTACAAACTGTGGGGGGGGGGGGGCTGAGACCAAATCCTACATCATGTCATAATTAATCATAATTAGTGACGCTTCAACCTTTATTTAAAAGCAGTTATACAAACATACTTATGAGTAGTATATTACATTTGTGATAACTGTTACACAGTGGACCTTTAAAGAAAACAACTGCTGTCATTCTGTTCAGCTGTAATCAGCGCATTAGCACCATGTTTATAGTTCTGAATCAATCAATCAATCAAATAAACTTTATTGTCCCCACTGGCAAAGAGCGACAACAGCACGACGAAGGAAAACAAACCGCCCACAGACGACATATCATTCACAGGATGAATATAAATAACAGAATAACAAAGATGAATGCTGCACATAAAAGTCATAAAAACGTCAAGAATACATTAAAATGCAGACGAGACCTGATGCTGAAACATAAAACACAAAACAAGGCGTTTAAAACCAAGTAACCACGGTGTGAATCCTTCAAAATGAAAGTGCTACAGTAAAAAGTGACAGAGCTTTTCAGAATTAGTCGAGTCGAGTCACAGATTTTATGACACTCTGTCAGAAAATGGTCCTAATGTACATTAAACACCTCTAAACAAAAAGGTACTAATATGTTCCTGAGCTGGAAAAGGGTTCATAAATGTATATTTTCTTCAAATAACGTACAATATCAGGAGACAGTTCATTTATGGCTTTGGCAGAAAGAAAATATCTGGGATCCAAGTAAATGACACACACGGTGGCGCAGTGGCTAGACTTCTTGTTTCACAACAAGTCGAGTTGGATTCAAGTGATCTTGTTTTAATAAAAAGTCTGGTAAATGTAGTTTTTAAATCTGCAGCCACTTTTAGACTAAAACGAGACAAAACTGGACAAAAGTTAGGAAAGTTGTTTTTAACACCAGCAAAGAAATTCTGTCCTGTTAGAAATGTTGACTTAAAACCAATTCTACCTTTACTTGATGAAGCTGAATTTAGGAATTTATGCCTTAGATTTCCTCATATTTGCACACACACGAATCTGTGATAAGGAATTTAACACAAACTTAATGAACACAAACCACAGATTTAGCTTGTAATTAAAGTTTAAATGAACATGTAACATCTTTTAAAGACAAAGTTAGATTAGTTTTCTAGAGCCAAACTCACAGACCAAGAAGTGAAACAGAGAGAATTCCCCTAATGTCTGAATTCTTTCAGATATTTGGTATCAAAACACAACAAGGAGTTTTTTGAAGCATTCAGTTTCACAGTAGGCGGTTGAACAATTCTGCAGCAAACCTTGTGTGTTTTCGGCAAATGACAAACAACACTCCAACTTCTGAAGTGCCTATAAGCACCGCACTATGTTGTATCGATCTGTCTATCTATCTGTGTGGATAATAAAATGCCAATAAAATTAAGCAGCATGTTCGTCCCTGGTCCAGTTACACATTATGTTTGTGCTTTGGTTGACTGCTCCCACACCAAAGTCCATAGAGAAAATCAGTGATTTTAGCTCACAGGGACACAGGAGCTGCTGGTCTACTGCTGCCTCGTGTGGTCACTTTGTGTCACTGACGTAAATCTGAACAAAGGATTTCAAACACTGAAGTGACAAAATAAGACATTTGAACTTAGTGATGGAGGCAGCAGTAGACCAGCAGCTCCTGTGTCCCTGTGAGCTAAAATCACTGATTTTCTCTATGGACTTTGGTGTGGGAGAGTGAGTGGTTTTCAAATGTCACTTTCCTGTTGGAAAAGTCTGTCTAACAGTGAGAGAAAGACGTGAGCATGTTCTGAAGATATTGTAGACTCATAATGATGTAGATTTATTAGTTGATACATTATTTTGTTAAGAGCTAGAATTGGTTTTTTCCTTGTGTAAAATGGGTTTATAAACCGCTCACTCTCATCACGTCAAACATTACGTAGCACGAAAACACCCTTTATAAAACTTTGTCAAGTGATTATGTGCTCATTGGACAAGAGGGTGACAAAAGAGTGGACTAAAAAAACGCCAGTGTCAAAAGTTTGAAGGCAGTTGCAGGTGTTTGACCAGAGAGGGCAGTAGATACACCGATGTTTATCACATACACATGTATAAAAATGTAAAAAGTAGTTGCACACCAACACTGGTTTACACCTGAAAACACCGGTTTATTGTTTCAGTTACACTTTACGTGATAAGTTTTCACTCGTTCAATGTTGTGTCGAACGTGTTTTGACTCTTTCAGATGATTTTTACACGTTTAAAGGAAGTTTGAATAAAACCGAATGTTCTTCCCCCCCTTTTTCTTCGTCTTCCACTCTTTGTCTCTGAGCCCTTGTCACAACAGCGTTTTAATTGAACGTATTTGACACCACAGAAACTTAATGAGACACATTACATCACATCTCCTATTAAAAACACAGGTTTGTTAATATATTCCTGAGCTGGAAAACCTGCGAATGCACCTGCGACCTCTGACCTCTGACGGCTGGCGTTCTCACCTGGTACTGTGAAGCTTCGTCTGTGGAGACACGGAGCAGAAACAGGCCACTTAGAACAAATGGAGACATGTTGTGTTCAAGGACCGACCGAGACCTTTAGACTGGAACAGCGGGAGAGAGTGAGAGACTGTAAATGCAGGGTGCATTTTTAATTTACCATAAAAAAACATTTTAAAAAGAAGAAATGTGAATAAATCTTGAGATATTACTTATAACATTTTCCTCTTGGGGAACGAAGAAAGTTGTCAGCTCTGATTGGCTGTCACGTGACAAGAAGACATTCTAAAAGGGACACAGCCCAAGAAATGTCTTCTTTTCTGACATTGTCATGATGTCTATAATGGGTCTTCTGCTTTTGCCACCTACTGATCTGGAGAGGTACTGCAACTTCCTCTGAGTGAAAACAAAATGGATGCCAGTGGAGACACTGATTTTAGCCACTTAGCATAAGACACAGTTAATAAAATCAAAGTGAACCGCCCCAGTTGGGTGGAGATAATCTCATCACTCATTTTGTTTTTCAGTTTCATGGGATTTATAAAGGGTGTTTTTGTGCTACGTAACATTTGACGTGAATGACGCGATGAGAGTGAGCAGTTTACAAACCAGTTTTACACAAGGAATTAACTGATTTTAGCCCTTAACAAAATAATGTATCAACTAATAAATCTACATCACTTTGAGTCTACAATATGTTAAGAACATGTTCACGTCTTTAACTCACTGTTAGACAGACTTTTCCAACAGGAAAGTGAAGTTTGTAAACCACTCACTCTCCCACACCAAAGTCCATAGAGAAAATCAGTGATTTTAGCTCACAGGGTCACAGGAGCTGCTGGTCTACTGCTGCCTCGTGTGGTCACTTTGTGTCACTGAGGTAAATCTAAATTAAGATTTTCAAATGCCGAATTCACAAACTAACATATTTGAACTCACTGATGGAGGCAGCAGTGGATCAACAACTCCTGTGTGCTGTGATGTAAAATCACTGATTTTCTCTATGGACTTTGGTGTGGGAGAGTGAGCCGTTTACAAACTTCAGTTTCCAGCTGGAAAAGTCTGTCTAAGATGAAAATTAAGGAGGACAGAGAGACAGGCAGGTGAGCGCAGCCATGGCGGCTCCACATGTCAGCTGGAAGAGGCCATTTAATCATGTTTCAGCAGCAGTTGGTGGTGAGTGAGTAGCAGATGCCTCGCCATCCGACGGCGATTAATCCTCCCACCGGCCGTCAGCAGGCGAGCCACAGGCCTCCACCGTCGCCACGGCGACGGGCGGCGAGAACGCACGGACGAGGTGAAGGTGGGGACAGGCGCAGGGACGACCGCTCCACCGGAGGGCGTCTCCCTCTGCCGCTCACCGGCCGTCTGCTTTCCTCAGTCCGTCCTCTCCACAAACGGCAGGAGAACCAGCTGGGTTCCACTGTGTGTGTGTGTGTGTGTGTTTACTCGGCCTTTATACTTTCTCTATATATAGGATTCCCGAAATATAAAAGTCTTGGAAATAAAGAAAATGATTGTTCCGTTATTACTTTATTTTGAAAACTACTGGGTTGCGTTTTAATGTGTGTTAATGAACAGAAATGGAGACTGTCTCTGTGTCTCTGTGTGTTCACTGCTGTTAATTCACTTGATTGATGCTGGGGAACAGTCACTCCTCTCACTGTCCTGGAGGTCAGAGTGAAGCATGCTGGGACATTTTTATTGAGTTTTATGCTGTGCTGACACTGTGGCTAAATGAACTCAGGAGTGTTCATCCATTCACTGAACTTCATTTAAGACAAACTATATCAAAAACAAAATAAGGAGGAAGAGCTGTGATGTTTTAAAATCTGGATTTGTTAAACAAATGCAAACACACAAAGACAAGTCCTCGTAATGAGACTGTGTAAACAGATTTAGGTCCCCACAAGGTGAGTGATACCTGAAAACACACACCCACACACACACACACACACACACACACACACTGGGGGACAGGGTTACAAAACAATGTAAAAATGTCACAAAACCACGTTAATGACAAAGTCACAAAATCACGTTATTGACGTCACAAAACCACGTTATCGATGTCACAAAACCACGTTATCGACGTCACAAAACCACGTTATCGACGTCACAAAACCACGTTAATGACAAAGTCACGAAATCACGTTATTGACGTCACAAAACCACGTTATCGATGTCACAAAACCACGTTATCGATGTCACAAAACCACGTTATCGACGTCACAAAACCACGTTAATGACAAAGTCACGAAATCACGTTATCGACGTCACAAAACCACGTTATCAATGTCACAAAACCACGTTAATGACGCCGTCACAAAACCACGTTAATGACGCGTCACAAAACCACGTTAATGACGACGTCACGAAATCACGTTACCGACGTCACAAAACCACGTTATCGATGTCACAAAACCACGTTAATGACAACGTCACAAAACCACGTTATCGACGACGTCACAAAACCACGTTATCGACATCACAAAACCACGTTAATGACGACGTCACAAAACCACGTTAATGACGACGTCACAAAACCACGTTAATGACAAAGTCACGAAATCACGTTACCGACGTCACAAAACCACGTTAATGACGACGTCACAAAACCACGTTAATGACGACGTCACGAAATCACATTATCGACGTCACAAAACCACATTAATGACAACGTCACAAAACCACGTTAATGACGACGTCACGAAATCACGTTACCGATGTCACAAAACCACGTTATCGATGTCACAAAACCACGTTATCGATGTCACAAAACCACGTTAATGACGACGTCACAAAACCACGTTAATGACGACGTCACGAAATCACGTTACCGACGTCACAAAACCACGTTATCGATGTCACAAAACCACGTTAATGACGACGTCACAAAACCACGTTATCGACGTCACAAAACCACGTTAATGACGACGTCACAAAACCACGTTAATGACAAAGTCACGAAATCACGTTACCGACGTCACAAAACCACGTTATCGATGTCACAAAAACCACGTTAATGACGACGTCACAAAACCACGTTATCGACGTCACAAAACCACGTTAATGACGACGTCACAAAACCACGTTAACGACGTCACAAAACCACGTTATCAACGTCACAAAACCACATTAATGACAACGTCACAAAACCACGTTATCGATGTCACAAAACCACGTTAACGATGTCACAAAACCACATTAATGACAACGTCACAAAACCACGTTAATGACGTCTCAAAACCACATTAATGACAACGTCACAAAACCACGTTAATGACGACGTCACGAAATCACGTTATCGACGTCACAAAACCACGTTAATGACGACGTCACGAAATCACGTTATCGACGTCACAAAACCACATTAATGACAGCGTCACAAAACCACATTAATGACAACGTCACAAAACCACGTTAATGACGACGTCACAAAACCACGTTAATGACGACGTCACAAAACCACGTTAATGACGACGTCACGAAATCACGTTATCAACGTCACAAAACCACATTAATGACAACGTCACAAAACCACGTTAATGACGACGTCACGAAATCACGTTATCGACGTCACAAAACCACATTAATGACAGCGTCACAAAACCACATTAATGACGACGTCACAAAACCACGTTATCGATGTCACAAAACCACGTTAATGACAACGTCACAAAACCACGTTAACGACGTCACAAAACCACGTTAATGACGACGTCACAAAACCACGTTAATGACGACGTCACAAAACCACGTAAATGACGACATCACAAAACCACATTAATGACGACGTCACGAAATCATGTTATCGACGTCACAAAACCACGTTAATTACGACGTCACGAAATCACGTTATCGACGTCACAAAACCACGTTAATGACGACGTCACAAAACCACGTTAATGACGACGTCACGAAATCACGTTATCGATGTCACAAAACCATGTTAATGACGACGTCATGAAATCACGTTATCGACGTCAAAAAACCACGTTAATGACGTCACGAAATCACGTTATCGACGTCACAAAACCACGTTAATGACAACGTCAAAAAACCACGTTAATGACTACGTCACAAAACCAGGTCCCCACAAGGTGAGTGATACCTGAAAACACACACACACACTGGGGGACAGGGTTACAAAACAATGTAAAAATGTCACAACGTCACAAAACCACGTTATCGATGAATATTTGTTTGCTTTTGCAGATTTAAATGTTTCTCTCATAAAAATTTGTAGAAAAACCACGAGGTTGTGTTTCGTCTCCGGGTCGGAGGTCAGAGTCCAACATTTTAACAAAACACGTTCACCTTCGTCTCCGTTTAGAAAACCTAATCACACTTTCACCTTTGCTTCACAAAGGGAATATTTTTATTATGTTTGTGCCGCGGCAGAAGTAAAACGTACACATCACCTGCCGGGGTTAAAGGTCAGATCTGAGGTCACGCTGAGCAACTGCTGTTAAAGAGGAGATTCATTGTGTGCTTCCAAATCTTCTCTGCTCTTCAGTGACCAACCACTGCACTTAGTTCCATCCAAACACAGACTCCACATCCACACGACTCCCTTTCTTCTGCTTTCAATCCGACCGAGGACACTTTGACATTTGCGGTCGGAGGAAATGGGCGTCGAATCGCTGACCTCCCACTAAATGGACGACCCCGTTCACCCCCTGATACACAGCCGCCATGTTAAAAAGTCTTCTTTATAATCAATAATAATCACGTCTACACTTTATTTCCACACTTTTATGACATTAAGTCCAAGCGAATGTTTGACGTCATTAGTTAGCGGTAGTTACCGTCGTTTTGTGCGCTAATGTTTGCGAAATCATTACGTGGGGTCATGTGTAATCTGGTAAGTTTGATAATCTGATATTCTGAATTACAACAACAACACGAACCGTTCCTCTTCCCTCCAGTCGCCACAGCGCCGCCTAGTGGCAACAACTTGCAGGGGTGTGTATTACAGCAGCATCGGTACAGAGTCATAAAAACAGGCTGAACACTGCAAAAAGAAAATGGTTTAAAAACTTGTTGTCACGTAACGGGAGGTTTACGGATTTATTTATCGTTTTCCTGGTTTGTTTAGTTTGTTTTTCTTCTTATTTAGGCGATATATTATTTTCATTATTACATAAATATGTCAAATATTTATAATAAGAAACAAAAGAAAACAAAGAAGACAAAGAGAAAACAGAACAAATGTGACAAACAGAATCTAAATTTTGGTTGGGAATTTTATTTAAATGAACTTAATTCATTAAGGTTTCAACAACTAATTTATTAAAAAAGTCTTAATCAGATTTTACAGTTTGCATGTAAAAATACAAACAATAGTTTACATATAATCATAACTTCCCCCATAAAATTCACCATCACAGATTGGTTCGTGTGGAAACACACACCAAGAATTTCTAGATAAAAATAAAAGTAAAATTTTCTTAAATCTTGTCCAGTTCTTCCTCATGTTTGTTGCCACTGATTTACGAGCTAGTTTTATGTTTTTTTACCCTCATCCTCCTCACCCTCCTCACCCCCATCTTCCTCATCCTCACCCTCTTCATCCTCATCCTCCTCACCCCCTTCATCATCCTCCTCCTCCTCACCCCCTTCATCCTCCTCCTCCTCCTCACCCCTTTACTGTTAATGTGGCTAGCTTTAGCATTAGCTTCAGGAGATTAAAATGACTAAACAAATGATTCTGCCTTAACAGAAATTCACTCAACATTTTGACTGAATCCACCATTAATATTTTTAGTTTTCAAAAATTTTGAAAATCTTAAACTAAAAAGTTTGTTTACAGCTTAAATAAATATGTTTTTGTTTGACTGTTGATCTGTGAAAAAAAAAGGATTTTCGTATCACAAACAAAATTACAACTCTCATCGGCAAACCATTTCACTTGCTGTCGTATCATGAATACAACACAAGGGGGCGCTCTCTCCGACTCATCTTGTAAACACGTGTCTCCATTTTGATTCTCTTTTCTTTTGTTGGGGAGAAAAACCTTTGAAAATCGAATAACTCGTCAAATTCCAGGTTTTCTATCTTTTTTCCGTCTCTTCTTTTTCTCTTTTTGTTCGTTCATTCCGCCCGTTGAACCAGACCGTCACTTTTCATCTTCTTTCATTACTCGCCCCCATTATTCCCTAATTTCCTTCCCTTCACTCTTCAGGCGGCGTTTGCACAAAGCAATCAGTGGACAGTTAATGTCTCCGACTGTCCCGCTCTCACTCTCTGCTCCTTTTTCCCTCTTTCTTTATCTTTTATTCTGGGGAGAAAACGAGGCGAGACAAAAGCAGAAGCCGCCCTCGACCCTTGACCTCCATCGCTCTGTCGACTGGATGGTTCGGTGGAAGTTGTTTTATCTTAATCGCAGAGCGATGAGTGTTTATGTTTTCTGGAAAGAGCAGCAGGTGGTCAGCGTCCACACACACTCATGTTTGTGCTTCTATCAGAGTGAGGACCTTCATAGACATAATACATTCTCTAGCCCCTTACCCTAACCCTAAAACCAGGTCTTAACCCTGAAAAAGCCCTTTAAAGAAGTGAGGACCAGACAAAATGTCCTCACTTTGACAAAATGTCCTCACTTTGACAAAATGTCCTCAGTTTGACAAAATGTCTTCACTCTGTCCAAATGTCCTCACTCAGCAACCAATACAAGAACACACACACACACACACACACACCTGTAACATGATTTTATTCAAATTCCCCAAAACTGCAGCAATTTATATTTTGAATCCTTGTCGGCAGAATGTACCATGTGACCACGATTTGGCACGAGAGTGAAATTCAAAGGAGGTAACCTGAAATTTTTATTTTGGAATAAAAATGGATTAAAATTGTTTCCCCAACTTAACACAAGCACATTCACTGTCCTCGTCCTCTACTTCATTATTTCCACGTTCCCTTGTGACCACTATAAATTCTAAATGTTGAGGTTTAAATGAGGTTGAAAAGTAGATTTTTAAATGAAGTCTGGAAAAACAACAAACGTCCTTGTGAAAAAGCTTCATCTCACCATCGCTATAAAGACTCAATCATGTGACGTGTGACGAGTTACAACAGAAATGAAGCTAATAATCAAGAATAATCAAGAATCTTACCTTTTTAATAAACAGGAAAAGTGAACAAAATGGCCGCCGCTGTTTTAATCCAGCAATTTTAAACAGCAGCTGATGTGAAAACCCACCAATCCTGTGGCGACAGCTCACGAGGCCACGCCCACAGATCCAGCCCCTGGGAGGAGACCTGAAAAGATCTGCGACTGCAACAGAGCGCTGACTCTGACTGAGGATTTTTCCTTTAAAATCCTTGATTTTTAGGAAAAACTTCTCCCAGTGACAATAACAATGTCATCTGCATAAAGAGTGAGCAGTCTTCTGTTTCTGCCACCTAGTGGTCAGAGGCTTAAATACATCACAGAACCCCAGTCAAGAATATTTCCACTTTGAGACAATGTTTCAAAGAATCACAATTTTAAGAGGAAACAAATAAAAGAACAAAGTCTCTACTTCAATGGGAAACCTAATGTACTTCAATGGGAAATACACCAGACCTCACTGAGAAAATGCTTTATTTCAATTGGAAAACCACATTAGTCCACTGAAAAACACTCTATTTTAATGGGAAACCCAATGTACTTCAATGGGAAACACACTGTACTTTCCTGGTAAACACATTTTACTTCAATGGGAAACCAAATCTACTTCAATGGGAAACTCACCATACTTCACTGAAGAACCCTCTCTATTTCAATGGGAAACCCACATTAGTCCACTGAAAAACACTCTATTTTAATGGGAAACCCAATGTACTTCAATGGGAAACCCACTGTACTTTCCTGGTAAACACATTTTACTTCAATAGGAAACCAAATGTACTTCAATGGGAAACTCACCAGACTTCAATGAAGAACCCTCTCTATTTCAATGAGAAATCCCACATTAGTCCACTGAAAAAAACACTCTATTTCAATGGAAAAACCCACTGTACCTCAATGGAAAACCTACATTACTTCACTGAAAACCCCTTTCTATTTAAATAGGAAAACCACTCAATGTCAAAGGGAAACCCAGTGTACTTCAATGGTAAATCCGGTAAACTTCACTGAGAAAACCCACTCTATTTCAGTGGGAAACTCACTGTATTTCACTGGGAAATCCACTAGACTTAACTGAGAAAACCCACTCTATTTCAGTGGGAAACCCACTCTACTTTCCTGGTAAACACAGTCTACTTCAATGGGGCATCCATTTTACTTCCACAGCCACAATTTAAATGAGATTCTGTCTGTCTCAAATGAGATTCTGTCTCATTAGGACCAGGTTTTGGTCTCCATGAGGACTACTGGTCCTGATAGGTCAGTGTTTATGACAGAAAAGGTCCCCACAAAGTTTATAAATACAAACACACTTTTCACTCCGAGACCCACACACTTATATTATTCCACTGCATTAAGCTGCAAGTGTTTCTCCAACATCACACATGATCTAATCACCATCATCACCATCATCACCATCATCATCATCATCATCATCACCTTCCACAGTGGGAAACCCCCTCCTCCTCTGACCCCTCCCCCTCCTCCTCTGACCCCTCCCCCCTCTGTTGCAATCCTCAGCGTTATTGTCGGCACATTTTCATATCTCTGCGAGGCTCTGATGAGTTTATGAGCAGTATTTATGATAGTTATGACCATGAAGAAGATAGAAGCTGTGGAGAACATGGTGGTGGTCATCATCATCATCATCACCATCATCACCATCATCATCCTCAGCAGCAGCAGCTGAGGGGACGAGCCGCTGATATAATTTCACACTTGTAATAATAATCTGGGAAGTTTTTAATGTGATTCAAAGACAGGAGTGTCAAAAATAATAAAAATATAATAGAGTTTATATGAGGTGAGGCACCGTGTGTGTGTGTGTGTGTGTGTGTGGTAATTGAGGGCTTTGTTGTTGCCTTGTCCACAAATGGATTTCTCATTACAGTCCACGCAGCAGCATGTTCTCCACAGTAATGGTTGTCATGGCAGCAGTAATAACACGTAACGCTGCGTGACCCTTTGGCTGAGCTGTCAGAGCCCCAGCAACGCTATTAGACCGCCATTTGCACATACAGATATTAACACATGTAGTGTGTGTGTATATACATATGTATATATATATATACACTACCAGTCAAAAGTTTGGACACATCTTTGGACCGCATTAAATGAGAAGCTGTGTCCAAACTTTTGACTGGTAGTGTACATGGACTTTGGTGTAGGAGAGTGAGTGGTTTATACGCTTCTGTTTAACAGTGAGATAAAGACGTGAACAAAATCTTAAAATACTGTAGACTTAGATATTACACAAGTCTTTTGTGAAGCAGGATAAAATGTTTTTTTTCTTCACTCTCCCACACCAAAGTCCATAGAGAAAATCAGTGATTTTAGCTCACAGGGACACAGGAGCTGCTGGTCTACTGCTGCCTCGTGTGGTCACTTTGTGTCACTGAGGTCAATCTGAACAAAGGGTTTCAAACACTGAAGTGACAAAATAAGACATTTGAACTTAGCGAAGGAGGCAGCAGTGGATCAACAACTCCTGTGTCATTGTGAGCTAAAATTACTGATTTTCTCTATGGACTTTGGTGTGGGAGAGTGACTGGTTTACAAACTTCACTTTCCTGTTATTTAAGCCTTTTACACTTAATAAAATCTCTGTCCATTTAAGTCTACAGTATCCAGAACATGTTCACGTCTTTATCTCACTGTTAGACAGACGTTTCCAACAGGAGGAAGGTCACTTTGTGTCACTGAGGTCAATCTGAACAAAGGATTTCACAAGCCGAATACTCAAAATAAGACGTTTGAACTTAGTGATGGAGGCAGCAGTGGATCAACAACTCCTCCTCGTCCTCCTCGTCGTCCCTCCATTTTGTTCTTTTCCTCATTGGTTTTATTTTCAGTGCAGCTCTTTGAGACCGACTACAGTCATTAAGCATCAATTAGCTTCACCTTCAGCGGCGAGCTAACGCCGCCGGGGCAGCAGGCTGTAATCACGCCGCGGCCCCGCAGCGGGACAATGGTACTTAGCGACTCCACATGACTGTTAGCACTGTTAGCTGAGCTCCTTACCTCCAGTCAGACTCCTCTGTCTTCCATCCTGTCTCTCTTTTGATTCGTTTCCCTTCTGCTGAGTCTCATAATTAGAATCTAAAAAAGCTCTTTGTTCCTTCCAGTAAAACAGAGTCTGAAGCTTCTAACCACGTAAACAGCAGAGTTAAATCACTTCTTATTAAGAAGCTAATGATTCACTGCTGCTGCTGCTGCTGCTGCTGCTGCTGCTGCTGCTGCTAACGTGGAAAACAACCCAACAACAACATCACGTGAGAAGACAGGTGGCAGTTAGCCACCAGGGGGCGACTCCGAGAACTGAGTTTGAATAGAAGTCTATGTGAAAATGAGCCTTTTCTTCCTCTCACTTGATTTAAAACAAGTCCACCTTAAAAGAAATGTGGACAGAAGTCCACCTTAAACTGTGATCATGTCTCATTTAAGGTGGACTTGTGATCATGTCTCATTTAAGGTGGATTTGTGACCATGTCTCTTTCAAGGTGGACTTGCAACCATGTCTCTTTTAAGGTGGACTTGTGATCATGTCTCTTTTAAGGTGGACTTGTGATCATGTCTCTTTCAAGGTGGACTTGCAACCATGTTTCTTTTAAGGTGGACTTGTGATCATGTCTCTTTTAAGGTGGACTTGTGATCATGTAGTTTTCTTCACATTTAGAGGAAAACGTCCTGTTTCACAAACCATCATAGCGTCAGTTTAAGTTGCGAGTCTTGTTTTACGAACAGGAAATCTATGCTAATGTAATCAAATATTTTTATTTATTTTATCAATCTTTGTGTTTCTTGACAATGTTACCTTTTATTTTCTCTCTGTGTTATTTTATCTTTTTGGGAGTTAATCTGCCTCAAAGTCTTTACAAAGTTCCTTTCATTTAAAGGTTAATTTCTCAGAAACCTGTTTGTGTCACACAGATTTGCTCCCGGTGAAAAGTGTATGAAGAGGTCAGGGCTGGAACAGCGAGAGCGCCACCTGCTCCAGTCACAGGGCGGTCAAAGCGACAGCTCCTGCGACACAAAGCAAAGCGCCTTTCATGCGCCGGGACGAGCAGGTGACTAAAGGTCCGTCCCCCTGACAGCCCGCCGGTGTCTGTTTGTGGACGTTTCCACCTCTGACCCCGCAGATCGTCGCTTTCTGCGAGTGGTTATTTGCCGACAGAGGTGTGATTTTTAAATCCGCTCTGCCCCCTTCAGCCCGGAGGACAGACAGCGGCTGACAGACGGGGTCAACCCTGCCGCTGAGATGAGGCAGTCCTGCAGAGATAATTGGGCGAGTGTATCAGGGGAGTGTGGTGTCAAACGCTCAGTTCAGAGCCTTTTCTTTTCTTTTCTTTTCTTTTCTTTTCTTTTCTTTTCTTTTCTTTTCTTTTCTTTTCTCTGCTGGGACGATGAGGCAGAACAAACACCACAGAACCTTCTGTGACGTCACTGAGTCACGAACATCCAGTTCATGACTCACTGTCTTTGAGGATCAGTGTCCAGTGAAGCAATAAGACGGAAATCTCTGATTAAATATGAAATATTAAAGGTCTTGGTTAATTGATACTGTCTTATGGTGATTTTCCACTGCACAGTTCTAGCACGGCTCGGCTCTACAGTGATAGAACCTGGTCCTTTTTTAGTCCCTGCCCTGTGGAGGTTCCAGTCGAGCTGAGTCAATACTAACATGTGACGTGGACAGACTGCCGGCCACTGATTGGTCAGAGAGCGTCGTCACTGGAAGAGTCACGAGCGCGACAAAGTCCGTCACGAGAATCAAAGCGAACAATGTTGAACTGTAGATGAGTTAAAAAGACTTGAAAATCCTGAAAACATGCGTTAATCTGCAACATTTAACAAGGACATTTGTAAAATGTCCTTATTTAACAGAGGAGTCTGGTGTATTTAGCGACAGCACTGCTGAAAGACGGAGATGGTGAGCCCATGTCCATATTTAACAGAGGAGTCTGGTGTATTTAGCGACAGCACTGCTGAAAGACGGAGATGTTGAGCCCAATCACAAGCCGTTCAGCCGTATTTCACTTCAGTGACTGTGTCAGACGGAGTCACTGTGACGTGGAAAAGCTCCATAAACGCCATCAACTCTTTGTATAAATCCTCACTTGCTCATTTTTCATTGGTTCTCAGCTTCATTTGAAGTGAAGCCACTTTATTTGCTCTGTATATAAATGATTTAGCCCAGGAAATAAAGCCGGCCAACTTGGTCATGGAGAACGACGGCATGAATTGGAGAATTTTGCTATACGCTGATGATATTTTGTTGATTTCTGAAAGAGAGATTTGGTAACAGAAGATGTTGAACTTTATGGAAAAAATGGCGAGTTGCTACTAACACTTGGTCTGTTTACATGGACGCAGGCGTGTTTACATGGACACAGGTGTGTTTACATGGACGCAGGTGTGTTTACGTTTACATGGACACAGGTGTGTTTACATGGACACAGGTGTGTTTACATGGACGCAGGCGTGTTTACGTTTACATGGACGCAGGTGTGTTTACATGGACACAGGCGTGTTTACATGGACACAGGTGTGTTTACATGGACACAGGCGTGTTTACATGGACGCAGGCGTGTTTACATGGATGCAGGTCTTTTTACGTTTACATGGACACAGGCGTGTTTACATGGACACAGGCATGTTTACATGGACACAGGTGTGTTTACATGGACACAGGCGTGTTTACATGGACGCAGGTGTGTCACCTAAACATGTGATCCCATTCAGAAACAAATTTCATTCCGAACAAAGAAAACAACTGCTTTCATTGTCACTAGTTTGTGTGTGTTTGTGTCATCACGGCTGTTTCTATGACGACCACGTCCACGTCAAGGAGGAACTAAGAAGTCATGGAAAATGAGTGATACCAAACCCAGTAGAGCCGAGCCGAGCTGGAACTGTTAAGTGGAAAAGCATGGTGTGAGCGCCCCCTGCTGCTGAGAGTCAGCCTGACACAGAGAAGAAAAAGAGATTTTATCCACTCAATGAAAGACTCAACTGATTAAAAATAACAATAATTAAATGTCCAGTATGTAAGATTTAGACAAAGAAATGAAACTTACCACAAGCTCTTTGATACAGTATTTCCTGATTTGTTTTCTCCCTCTGCTGTGTCCACACCGTCTCACCATCTGCTCACGTCGTCTTGTGCGTCCTAAATGACGCCTGTCATTATTTCATCCTTGACATCCTGCTTGTTGTAATAAGCCACTAATTATTCTCACTGAACTGACTTTTAAATATTTGTTCCTGTGCAGACGAAATGTCAGAAATGACTGATTTGCTGTTAAAAGTGGTTAAATCTCCAGCTCCTGTCTTCCTGTCCTCCTGTCCTCATGTCCTCATGTCTTCCTGTCCTTCTGTCCCAGCTGCTGCCACTGCCTGTTAAATATGTTATCTCCCCATTTCCATTCACACTCAGTGGTTGCCATTGAAGTGGGGGAATCCATTCCCACACTGTGCTATTGTGTCATTGTGCTAGATGAATATAAATTGCATCAATTTCCAGTGATAAATGCAGAGACATTGTGCTGTGGAAGCAGCATTAGTGAATAATTGGGAGGAAATGTCAGGAGCACATTACAATATGCAGCAGTTTACTAATGTGTTTGTGTCGGAGCCTCCGTGCTGTTTCATACGGGCGCGTCTCATTATACTGAGGCTGACATGATTGACAGCTCTGTCTCCAGCTCCTCCTGCTGCACCTGAGAGGACAAGCGCGTCTCTGAAATGAAGACGGCTCGTTTTAAAAAGGAGAAGCTGAAGACGCCTGTGCTTGAGATTGTGCTGAATCAGCCGAATTAAAGGTCAAGGGTCAACATTTCCCCGTCTTATAAGGGAAAGGACCAAAACATGAAACAGCTGTTAAAGGTCAAAGGGATAGTTCAGATTTTGTTGTTGTTGTTGTTGTTGAAGATGTATGAGCTAATACATCATCACAACAATGCAAAGCATAACGCATGACGTTAGCTATTGCAATCTACCTAACTACTGTAGAGCAACAATGCTAATTTTTACACGTTAGCAAGTTCAATATCTAAATGTGTCTCATGAAATTAGCAACTGTTAGACGGACTTTTCCAACAGGAAGTTTGTAAACCACTCACTCTCCCACACCAATGTCCATAGAGAAAATCAGTGATTTTAGCTCACAGGGTCACAGAAGCTGCTGGTCTACTGCTGCCTCGTGTGGTCACTTTGTGTCACTGAGGTAAGTCTAAATTAACTGTTTCAAAAGCCAAACTCACAAAATAACAGAGATTAACTTAGTGATGGAGGCAGCAGTGGATCAACAACTCCTGTGTGCTGTGATGTAAAATCACTGATTTTCTCTATGGACTTTGGTGTGGGAGAGTGAGTGGTTTGTACAATATTTAATCCTTATATATACAATACATACTGTATTAAGTGACAAATGTTTATTCATTTACAATACATTCTATGTTCTCTGTCTCTTAAAGATGTCAGACTCTGGACTTGTTGGTTTTGTTTAAAACTGGCATGACGTAGCCACATTAGCCGCTAGCCTTTCCTGTTAACAGTGAACCTGTTATGTTATCATATCCATGTGACGATCTAAACGTTGTTGCGTCTTCCATGTTCTGCTGGTTAATCCGGGTTGTTTTTTTTTTGTTCTTTGTTTTTTGCTATATCTAATGTCGACGGCCGTCCACTCCACCCTCAGAGGAAGTAAAACCATCAACATAATTAATATCAAACAAGCATCATTAGGTGAGTCACCCCCCCCCCTCAAGCTCTTCCTTCGTCCACAGATAATCTAATGGAGGCCATGGCTGTGGGCGGCAGATCGTCACGGCTCAAATGTTTCTGAACGCGGCGAAATCAGAGCCTCATTAGAATAAGATGGATTGACATTCCAGGGGAAAAAAAAATAATAATGAAAAGAATTAAAATAGAGGAGGGCGGGGGAGGGGCGGGGGGGGGGTTGAACAAATTAGCTTTGATTGGGTGGAAAAGGAAAAGAAAAGAGGAGGGGGCGGGGGGGGGGGGGGGGGGGGGGGGTTGAACAAATTAGCTTTGATTGGGTGGAAGGTCAGCGAACTGTTGGCGAGCGTTAGCCAGCGTTCATCTCCTCTTCAGTCTGTCCGAGTGGAACAGACAGGCCTGATGTTTTGTTTGGGGGGGGGGGGGGTATGGGGGAGGCGGGGGGGGGATTGTTTGGGGGGGGGGGAGTATGGGTGAGGCGGTGGGGGGAGGAGGAGGGGGGAGGGGCGAGTCCACAGATGAAATGAATGTAGAGATCCGTGAAACTTCATTAAAATTAAGCACTCATTAAAGCTAATTGCCAATTTAAGGAATCATGAGTATCCGTCCGGCTCGCTTTGGCCGCTCCACCTGTCAATCACACACAGGCAGAACAGACTCCGCCCCCTTCTGACTTAAAACTCTGCCTCTTCACTGACCTGGACTGACCTTGTGTCCAGTTTGCCTGCAAACGTCTCAGAATGTTGATTAAACGTGTCATTAATGTTTATTAAAGAATTAATGTGAGATTAACCTCATTAGCTATTGTAGGCAAGACCAGGATGCTAATGCTAGCTATAACACATGGTGTTAAACACAGCGATGCTAAAACACTAACTGTAACACACAGCGTCAAGTACCAAGATGTTCACAACTATTATATGCTAGCAGTGCTAATGCTAGCTACAACACATAACATTAAAAACAGGGATGCTAGAACAAGAATGCTAACTGTAACACAAAACTTCAAATACCAAGCTGTTCGCAACTATTATATGCTAGCTGTGCTAATGCCAGCTACAACACATAACACTAAAAAAATGTACGCTAGAGGAAGAACACTAACTAAAACACATGACATTAAAAGACGTAGATGTTCGTAGAATATTATATGCTGGTCGTGCTAATGCTAGCTCTGGCACATGACGTTAGTTTCAGTGTTTCACTGTCTGATACTTGATGAGCGTTTTGGTCTCGCAGATAAAAAAAGGAGTGAGGATGAAAACTGTCTCCATTCAATGGGTAAAAATAAAACTTAATAATAAGAGTTATGGACCAGGTACATGATCCTTGATAGTAAAACTTTAACTGTTACTCTAAAGATGTTTCAAGCATAGAGAAGTATTCCACAAGGGGGCGCTACACATGCAGTGACTTGGAGTCTATGCACTGATTTTACCACCACTGTAAACACCAGTGCTGCCCCTGAACTGCCCCCTACTGTTTTTAACCAGTATTGTGTCTTGTGGACATGTTGTCACCAAAAGAACATGGCTCTTCACAAGGATGAATGGATGAAAAATACAATGTTTTTTTTAAAAGTCTTTCTAATTGAGTTCATGTTTAAAACTTTGTCTTTTCTTGTTTGTTGCTTTAAGTAGCAAAGAACTTGTGACCCTGTGGACGACCATGCCAGACGTCTGTCTTCCTCTCACTTCCTGCCTCACGGTGGCAGCGGTGACACCGGCCTGGCAGCGACTTGACCAGTCGACACTGTCACACATGAGGAGGAGGAGGAGGAGGAGGAAGAGGAGGAGGAGGAGGGGCCTCCAGCGTCAACGGCAAAGAGTCATTAATTTCAGCAGAGTTCCTCCAGACAAACACACACCTGAGGCCAAGGCAGAATATCAATAACGTGTGAGGCTGTGGCGGCGAAGGTGAAACACACCTTGAATCCGTTTAGCTTTCAGCAGAAACAAGCCGCCGGCTGCTTGTGAACAAGCGTTGGAGCTCGTGTCAGCGAGGTCGACCTGCGGGAACAAACCCGCGTACACGTCTCCACCGGCGACGCCGCCGCCAAAAAACTGGTGCTGATGAGTTGCTGTAGGTCAAACCCGCCTTCGACTCACAGATTTAAAAATAATTTCTGGAAAAAACAGCAGGCAGCAGAAGATCTGGAGATGAATGGCTGTTGCCCCACGCTGACGTGTCTTTGTGATGAATGATGGCTGCACACCAAATACCTATGACCTCCTCTTGACCTTCCAGGTCACGTTTTACACCTGAACCAGTCAGATGAAAGAGTGAAGGTCAGACTTTATTCCTGGAATTCCCTGAAAACTCTCAACGCCTACATTTACAACAAACTAAAATGAAAATGTGATGAATATTCTGTGTTTGTGTCTTTAGAAGTTTTAAAAAACCTGCAGGAATTGCATTAGGTCCATTAGTGGAAATTGGTATGTAAATAGAGAATTAACACATGTACAGTATATATGTATATATATACATATATACTGTAACTATAACATTTCATGAACCTCATTGTAGAGAAAATCAAATTCTGTCACCTGTCACAAAATGCAGGATGTTTCAGACTGAGCTTCCCTTAAATGTCTCAGAGTAGAACCTTCAGGAGAAACTAATTCAGCCGAGATTCACACGTGAACTTGTTCAGTGGGAATAAACCACATCACATTATATTGAGGCCAAATCTGTAATCTGGATCAGGTCCAGGTGAGACTTAATCTGAGAGCAGAGAGTTCAATCTGCCACACACATTTTTCCCACAATAAGAAAACAGAGTTTGTTGTTTGTTTGACATAACTATGACTCGGCATAACATGACGACATGACATAACATGACTCAACATGACATGACTCGACATAACATGACATAACATGACTCAGCATGACATGACTCGACATAACATGACTCAGCATGACATGACTTGACATGACATAACATGACTCGACATAACATGACGACATGACATAACATGACTCGACATAACATGACATAACATGACTCAGCATGATATGACTCGACATAACATGATGACATGACATAACATGACTCGACATAACATGACTCAGCATGACATGACTCGACATGACATGACTCGACATAACCCGACTTGACATGACATGACAACATGACATAACATGACTCAACATAACATGACTCAGCATGACATGACAACATGACATAACATGACTCGACATAACATGACTCAGCATGACATGATGACATGACATAACATGACTCGACATGACATGACGACATGACATAACATGACATGACTTAGCATGACATGACAACATGACATAACATGACATGACTTAGCATGACATGACTCAGCATAACATGATGACATGACATAACATGACTCGACATGACTCAGCATGACATGACTCGGCATAACATGATGACATAACATAACATGACTCAACATGACATGATTCAACATGACTTGACATGTGTGAGTGTGGTGGATCAGTGAAACATGTCTATCTATATCTGCACCAACACCACCAACACCATCAGCACTAACACCAACATCACCTGCACCAACACCATCAGCAACATCACCTGCACCAACACCACCAACACCATCACCAACACCACCGACACCTGTACCAACACCATCAGGACCACCTCCAGAAACTAAATATACTGTTAGGAGCAGCATGTGACATGATCACATCAGCTGTTCTTCAAAGATGATGTGGTTTCTGTGTGTGTGTGTGTGTGTATTTTGACAGATACCCTGATGTTGCTGCTGCAGTCTGTTACACCTGATCACTGACCACCACAGAAGAAGAAGAAGAAGACGACTCCACTGTTGTGTTCACAGACAAGAAGAATGAGGAGGAGGAGGAGGAGGAGGAGGAGGTGAGAGTCAGGGAAGGTGGCAGCTTCCATTAAATGTTAAATGATGAAGAGGTGGGGGCTCTCTGGAGCAGCACCTGTCATGGCCTCCACACCGTCTCCGTGGCGACAGTACCAGGACCCAGTGGACAGGCTGATTCATGACCTCGCTGTCGGGAGACTCTCAAAACAATTTGGGGAGAAAGTATCGTCATTTTTACTCGCTGTGCTGCCCATTTAACGCCTGACACCACATTTCTTCTTCTTCTTCTGCTCCTGCTGCCACTGAAGCAGCTGCTCTTCTTCTGTGGTTAAAGGCTCACTGCTCCATAGACCACATCAACAGGAAGTGGACCAGGTTTTCAGGCGGGAAAAAAAGAATGTTATTTATAAGTGACACAAGTTTATTGTTTTCTTTTCTTCAGTCCACAACAGAGAGGTTTTAAAGTGATAGTGCAGTCTTTTTAAGTGTGGTTGTAAAAGTAATCAGTGGTGACTGAGATGTGAGCGCCCCCTGCTGCATTGTCTCATTAATTTGACAGACTTTCCAATAGGAAACTAAAACCACTCACTCGCCCACACCAAAGTCCATAGAGAAAATCAGTGATTTTAGCTCACAGGGACACAGGAGCTGCTGGTATACCGCTGCCTCGTGTGGTCACTTTGTGTCACTGAGGTAAATCTGAACACATGATTTCAAAAGCCGAAATAACTCAGCCAGACATTTGAACTTACTGATGGAGGCAGCAGTGGATCAACAAGTCCTCTGTACTGTGGTGTTAAATTAACTGATTTTCTTAATGGGATTTGGTGTGGTGTGATGAAAAACAGATTTTAGCCACTTAAGAAAAGACTTAGTTATGCCTATGATACCTTACGAACATGTTGACATCTTTATCTCACTGTTAGACAAACTTTTCCAGCAGAAAACTGAAGTTTGTAAACCACTCACTGTCCCACACCAAAGTCCATAGAGAAAATCAGTGATTTTACAGAGAGGGCCGTTTCCTCACTGATATGATAATGAAATGACAGACAGAAAGTGGAGCAAAGAGAATCAGAGAGAAAGTGAAGTGGTTATTATTTTCTGACTGACTGTATATAATTATGAAAGGAAGTCACTCAGTACTAAGAGAGATTTAAAGCTAATGAGAAGACAAATGGAGCGGAGGTGAATCCACCCCCCCCCCAGCATAATCATAACATGTTGACTCATTACCCACATATAATTACTAAGTCATACTTATGTATATCAGGAAACTTTGCTTAGTTTTTTCCCTGAACTATATCTATCCATTTGATTTCACTTTCAAAATGATTACCTCATTTTTTTCTCTCCCTGCTCTGAATTGTATTCTGCCATTAGTCTAATACTACATAATTGCATTTTAAAGAGGTGATAGATTATAAATTCGCATAATGAGGACTGCCACTTTATTCATGGAATAAATCTCTGTCAGCATAATGTGTGTCCTTAATAATGCTTGTTCACAGGCTGCCAGATTAATTAAAATCAATTTAACCTGTCTCATAAAATAAGGTAATAAATTATTAAATTATATGGTGTTGCCACGTGTCGATGAAAGGAGCCATTTATCAAGTGTTTGTGAGCGCAGGTGAGGGCGGGGCTACAGCCGATAAACGCCACCGAGGGGAGAAGACGGGAGGTGAGGTGAATGAGGGACTTCCTCAATGTCCTCCATCCTCTAAACATGATCAGGACACTTTGTGAAGGACAAGTGCAACATCTCCCTGAACATAAAAACACCTTCACCAAAAGGTAAGACCTTCTCATTGACCTTTAACCTCCCGATGACTGAATGGACCTTTCAAATTACCACTAGAATATCTTCAGTGACTGAAACTGTTATTTCAAACCCCCTCAGGTCTTTCTTGTCCTTTACTACAATAACTTTCAAAGATAAATGCAGATATTTTCGGACCTTCAGAGCCACCAGATTCCAATGGGACCTTAACAACCACGTCAATGACATCATAAGCTTCCAGACAACATGCAGAACCTCCTCAGTGATCTTCACAATCTCCAAATAACATTATTCTTTTAGATGACATGCTGAACCTGCTGGCCTCAATCCAGCAGGACAGTTACAATCATCCCACTGGCCATGAAAACATCTGAAGTTTCTCCTCAATAACTTTCAGGATCTCTACTTGACCATGAACACATCTAATACTAAATGACCCCAATAACCCTTAGAATATCTACATGACTCTAAGAACCTTTACTTTTACCACAGCACATCTTACATGATCACTACAACACCATAACCGACCTCACAAACCATTAAAACTTCCAGAACTTAATGTAGATTAACTTCAGAATGTTCTCAAAGGCCACCATCCACTACAACCATCTCACTGACCATGGAAACATCTAAAACTAAATGTAGAACCTCCCGAATGACCTTCAGAATGTCTTCATGGGCCACTATCCACCCTAACTCTACCTTGAACCTTCTAAAGGAGAACTTCAACCATCTCATTGACCATGGAAACATCTAAAACTAAATTAGAAGAACCTGCTGAATGACCTTCAGAACCTGCATGTGACCCTAAGAACATTTTAAATTACCCCTAGAAGCTCCTCAGTCATCTCTACAACATGACCTCTAGAATGGCTCCTCCTCAATGCCCTCCATCTTCTCCTTGAACACCACCTTTAAACGCTCATGCTCCATCTTGGTTTAAATCTATAGCAAAGAAACTATTGTTTAAACGTTTGATTTAAAGATGATATCGCAAATAAAATCGTAATCTACTGGCCAGTGATTTTTTTTCTTTGCAGACACTTTTTGCTAGTTCTAATTCTATTTTGTAGCTTTTGTACTGTAAATTCTCTGTTCTGTATTTTGAATTGAATGTTTGCGTCTGAACTGCACCAGTTAAACCAGTCGCTCAAATCAACGTTGTGGTGACGACGTCGCTGTAAAGTGTGATGTATTCAGACGAACTGTACCATCACAGGCGAAGGAAACGATCGTCTTCTCCACTTCATGGAGAACAACGAGCCAGAGTTCAGGTGAATATTTGCTTCTCGGCAGTTGCAGCTTGACCTCCATTAAAGAACAGGAAGTGGTTTTATCCACAGCGTCAGTGGGGGGGGGGGGTTAAGTAGATCTGTGGAGCAGGATTGATTTCAGTTTAATGTCTTTTTCTCGGCTCAACACATTAACGTCCTGAGCTTCTCGAGTGTCTCGGCTTCAACACGAGCACTTGTGTTGTGATTGATTACATCGTCTCTGGTTAATTTCTGAGGAGAGGAAGAAGAAGAGGAAGAAGAAGACTCTGTTCTGTTCTGAAAACAGATTTATTTCCATTCTGTTGACTAAAAACAGATAAAAAACCAGGAAGAGAAAATTTAGTGTTGTTTCTTTCCATGATCTTTCCCCATAACGTGACTTAAATATTTTAAAATTACTCACTGTGTCGTCGGCATAAAGGAAAACTGGACAAAGATACGGATGACTTTTATTTTGTAGGATTACTATGCTGTGTATTTTACTGCTTTTGTAAAAAGGTGTATTTGAGTTTGCTGAACTCGACCTAAGACAATTTGTTTTCACAACAGACGAGTACGTTCTTGTAGATCTGGTTAAAACAATGTAAAAATACAAATTATCTGATAATAAAGTGAAGCTATGACTCATTTTATAACAAAATCATTATAATAATGGGAAAAACAAATGTTCAAAATACATCAAAGTGAAAATCAGTGTGTCATCAGCATAAAGAATACGTGGATCAAACGATAAATTATCTCTATTTAGTGAGAACAAGCAGTCAAAGGAAACAAAGTCAGGCCTTTGGTTGTTGGAGGTTCACACCGACCAGCCTACAGATGATTTCACTCAATATATCACAAATACAATGTGTTTTTCAGGTTGTTTCCTTTTACTGTGATTTATGAAAAGGGAAATATTAAAAATGATCATATATTTCCAAAACTGTGACTTAAAATAAAGCAGCATCTTTAACTGAAAACAGCTGCTGACATATTTTTGTATGTTAAATGTGAAAATCAGTTTGTCGTCAGCATAAAGAAACTGCGGATTTAAAAAAAGAATAAAGTTAGGACTACCAGCCTATACAGATTATTTTACTAATAATAAATTCACCATAAAGACAGAAAGACTTTATTGGATTTTTATTTTTCAGGAGAGAAATAAACAGTAACACATTAATTGTTTCCTCAGGGATTTTTAACTTTATCTGTAGGTTTTTGTCACTTTGCCTTCTGTCAACTGTTGGTCGTTAGACAACCTCCTCTTTTCTTTTCTTTTCTTTTCTCTCACCACCCTTCAATCTCTCTCCCTCTCACAGTGGAGCTCACTCGCTCTCTCTCTCGCTCTCTCCCTCTCTCTCGCTCGGCTTGGCACAGATGGGTTAATCCAGCAGATGTTCCATCAGGCCGATTTTCCCTCCCTCCCTCCGTCTTTTCCCGTTTCTTGCGTGTGTTTTCTCGTCTCTCCTGCTGCAGAAAGGATCAGGTTGTGGAGTTAATGAGGTGATTTGCATGAGTCTGAAACCGTTTGCTGTTGATTGTTTTGAGGGAAGAACAACAGGCAAAGACAAGTGAAACTATACTTCTCCGACTTTATCGCTCACTTCTCTAAAGCCAAACTAAAGGGATACATGGGTCATTCTTCACATTTGTTGTAATATATATATATAATGTTTTATTGTTATAGCATCACCTCATCCAATAATACAAAGAATGGCAATAAATTTGTAATTTGTAATAAAGTATTTCTGCATAATTTGTTCTTTTCATTCATTTGAATTCAAATGAAACCTATTTCACTTTGTAAACTACTCACTCCAAAGTCCATAGAGAAAACCAGTGATTTTAGCTCACAGGGACACAGGAGCTGCTGGTCTACTGCTGCCTCGTGTGGTCACTTTGTGTCACTGATTTAATTATAAATGAAGGATTTTAAAAGCCGAATTGAAAGTAATGAGACATTTGAACTTACTGATGGAGGCAGCAGTGGATCAACAACTCCTGTGTGCTGTGATGTAAAATCACTGATTTCCTCTATGGACTTTGGTGTGGAAAACTTAGTTAGACTTGTGTAATAAAATCTGCATCACTTTAAGTCTACAATATTTTCAGTTCGTGTCCCTGTTGCAGGACTAATAAAGTATTATTTTATCTTCAGTAATTTAAGAGTGATACATAAGTTGCAGTAAACAATAATATGGTGTATTTCTCATGAATTTTGCGTCTATCTTAGATTAAAAGATTGGGGCATTCGAGGATTCAATTTGTAGAAACAATGACAAAGAGCCTCAGAGACATTTCACCGTCCTCTTCCTCTTCCTCTTCCTCCTCCTCCTCCTCGTCACCAGGACACATCTGCTCTTTCAGGCTCTCGTTCACATTTTGCTTTGTTTAAATCTCGGACAGAATATATCTGCAGGACACCGGGAGGCATTTTCTACATTTTTCACAATTCCTGCCCGCTCGGCGGTGTAATTAATCTGGCTGACAGGTGTCTGCTGCGCAGGTACAAACAGCCAAATAATGGGCTGTATTCAGGATGTGACGGCTCCCGCTGTGCGGTGCAGCAGGAAAAACACAGAGAGCAGCAGGTGTTCACTACAAATGAAACAGAGTGGAATCAGCAAGTTTACAGCAGATCAATCAGCAGCAGCACAAACACACAGCGCTCACATTTACATGGGACTCGCTGAGGATTATAATCTGTGTTAGAGCAAAACTTTAAATGTATATATGCATGTGTAACTAATGTGATTAAGGTAAGAAAACTCTTACTGACATAGTTCTGTAAAAAGATGAGGAGGCGGGGCTAATCCTTTCCTCTCTTAACGCTCATTGATTTTGTGTCACTGATTTAAATCTAAATGAAGGATTTCGAATGCCAAAGTCACACAATAAGACATTTGAACTTAGTGATGGAGGCAGCAGTAGACCAGCAGCTCCTGTGTCCCTGTGAGCTAAAATCACTGGTTTTCTCTATGGACTTTGGTGTGGGAGAGTGAGGGGTTTACAAACTTCAGTTTCCTGTTGGAAAAGTCTGTCTAACAGTGAGATAAAGCACGTCTTTACGTGTTCTTAAGATATCGTAGACTTAAAATGACATAGATTTTATTAGCCAAGTCTTTTGTTAAGGGGCTAAAATCAGTTTTCCAACACACCACACCAAAGTCCATAGAGAAAATCAGTGATTTTACATCACAGCACACAGGAGTTGTTGATCCACTGCTGCCTCCATCACTACGTTCAAATGTCTTATTTTGTCAATTTGGCATATGAAATCCTTCATTTATATTTAAATCAGTGACACAAAGTGACCACACGAGGCAGCAGTAGACCAGCAGCTCCTGTGTCCCTGTGAGCTAAAATCACTGATTTTCCCTATGGACTTTGGTGTGGGAGAGTGAGTGGGTTACAAACGTCACTTTCCTGTTGGAAAAGTCTGTCTAACAGTGAGATAAAGACAAGAACAGATTTTTAAGATATTGTAGACTTAAACTGACTCACATTTTACCAGCTGAGTCTTTTGCTAAGTGGCCAAAATCAGTTTTTGGTAGCCATATTTTCACTGAGAGTGAGCCTCCATGTCTGAGTGTGAATGTGAGTGTGTGTGTGTGTGCGTGTGTGTGTCCTCTTCTCTTCAGTCAAACAGCAGGCGTCACCTGCGAGTGCCAAGATGACGAGATGCGACCTAAACTCTGAGGAAATCAAGCCTTTTTTGATTCTCCGTCAAAGAAAAACCTCGACAGCTTCAAATTCCGATCTGTCACTCTCTGCCACAAGCGAGAGCCAAACGTGTCATCAACTTTTCTGCGCGCCGCGTCACAGCGACTCAAACCTCAGCACATCTCCGCTCTTACAAAGCTCCGCCAGATGAAATGTGCCATTTCAACGCTGCCTGCCACGAAAAACACAGAGATGTCAAAGAAGATCGCTGACATCACGCCGCACCATACACTACCTTATATTTAAAGTTTCTGACTTATTCAGCAATTCAGCAGCAACTCTGCATGTATTTTTTTTTTTTTTTTTTTTGACTCCTTGTGCTGTCAGAGTTTTTTCAAAGGCCTGAATGAAACATGCAACCAAGCGAAGAGAAACATGACCGACACATTATCAGGGGCAGGTTCACTTCTGGAGAGCAGAGCAGATAAAAAATAAGATAAAATACTCCAACATAGGTCTTTTTGTGAATCGTTATCCGGGGCCTCCAGGCCGAACATTAGGAGGCGGCACATTATTAGAAGTCAAGGTCCTGCTGAGACGAGTTAACAGGTAACAACAGAAGGCAGCGGCGGCAGCAGCAGCAGCAGCAGCAGCAGCAGCAGCATGACACACACAACAAGGGAAAAATACTGTCAGCAATTGGACACATACTAACACGTATTAGCCCTTTAATAAACTGATGACACCTGGGGTTTTAATATTCAATTAAAGGGAATAGCTCAGGCTTTAGGAATGCAAGGAAATGCATTGAACAAAAGACTCAGCTAATAAAATCTACATCAGTTTAAGTCTAAACCACTCACTCTCCCACACCAAAGTCCAAAGAGAAAATCAGTGATTTTAGCTCACAGGGACACAGGAGCTGCTGGTCTACTGCTGCCTCGTGTGGTCACTTTGTGTCACTGAGTTAAGTCTAAATTAACTATTTCAAAAGCCGAACTCACAAAATAACATTGATGAACTTACTGATGGAGGCAGCAGTAGACCAGCAGCTCCTGTGTCCCTGTGAGCTAAAATCACTCATTTTCTCTATGGACTTTGGTGTGGGAGAGTGAGTGGTTTACAAACTTCACTTTCCTGTTGGAAAAGTCTGTCTAACAGTGAGATAAAGATGTGAACATGTTCTTAAGATGTTGTAGACTTAAAGCGATGCTGATTTTATTAGTTAAGTCTATTGTTAAGTGGCTAAAACCTGTTTTTCAACACACCACACCAAAGTCCATAGAGAAAATCAGTGATTTTAGCTCACAGGGACACAGGAGTTGTTGATCCACTGCTGCCTCCATACATCAGTTTAAGTCTACGATATCTTAAGAATCTAAGACACAAAGTGACCACACGAGGCAGCAGTAGACCAGCAGCACCTGTGTCCCTGTGAGCTATAATCACTGATTTTCTCTATGGACTTTGGTGTGGGAGAGTGAGTGGTTTACAAACTTCAGTTTCCTGTTGGAAAACTCCGTCTAACAGTGAGATAAAGACGTGAACATGTTCTTAAGATATCATAGACTTAAACTGATGTACATTATATCCACAGAGTGTTTTGTTAAGCAGCCAAAATCCATTTTTTCATGCGTCTCTACCGACAACCATATTGTGACAGACATGTGCCTGCTTTGTTTCAAAAAGAACACTTAAAAAAACTGGTGTGTCACTTTAATTACTAACAACTTGTTTGTCAGTATAGTAGCTTCAGTTTTAAACATAACATTGGAGATCATAGGCTGTTGCTTTTAAATTAGGGTGACGTCTGACTGGATTTTGGTGGTTCCCTTTAAATGACCACCATTTTATTATCTATATTGTCTTTAAGCTGCAGATGCAAACAACCGTACGTTCATCACATTCTTCAAACAGCTGATTTTCAGAGCCAGTGTTTTCTGTGCGTATCACGCCTGTCGACTCAGAGCGTCCTCAGCGCAGAGAACCAGAGCTTGTCGTTTATCCGTTACGACTAAAGTCGCAGAGACGTGAAGTGAGTCTGAAGCGTAAAATTACATACTGTACAACTCTATGGATTAGTGTCCGAGCTCTCGCCGGCTTATTAAAAGTCTCTGTGCAGGGAAGTGAATTAAAATCAGAGCACG
The DNA here is from genome assembly GCA_016785285.1 of Brachirus orientalis. NCBI lineage: Eukaryota > Metazoa > Chordata > Actinopteri > Pleuronectiformes > Soleidae > Brachirus > Brachirus orientalis. The sequence goes on along the minus strand of JAFBJR010000974.1, from coordinate 283,317 downwards.
AGGACGCTCGTGTGTTTAAATAAACAGCAGTGGAAGAAACGACTCCAGCCAAGAGTCGATGATTACAAAGCCCAGGACTTAAACAATAAAAGCTGCTACAGTGAACACAGCGGAAGATAATAATGGCTTTATGTTGAGTAGTTTTAATACTCGAGGGACGACATTACGGCTCATATCATGGTCACTTACTGAATAAAACACTGACATTAAACAGCAGGACACTGGAACGCTCCATTAGAAACTAAGCAATTGTATTTTATTATTACTGCTCTTTCCTTTTTTTTTTTTTTGCTTTCATACTGTAAGTGTGCATTTAAATAAATACAGCAGGATGTTAGCTTAATAAAGACTTGCTACATTCCCTTTACATTGGAACTTCCTGTATCATAGATTTAAGCTTTATTAGCTTTAATTAAGTGGATAAACTAATCGTTGTCTTCCATACAAAACTCCATGGAGAAAATCAGTGATTTTACATCACAGCACACACGAGTTGTTGATCCACTGCTGCCTCCATCAGTAAGTTCAAATGTCTGGCTGAGTTATTTCGGCTTTTGAAATCATGTGTTCAGATTTATTTCAGTGACACAAAGTGACCACACGAGGCAGCAGTAGACCAGCAGCTCCTGTGTCCCTGTGAGCTAAAATCACTGATTTTCTCTATGGACTTTGGTGTGGGAGAGTGAGTGGTTTACAAACTTCACTTTCCTGTTGGAAAAGTCTGTCTAACAGTGAGATAAAGACGTGAACATGTTTTTGAGATATCACAGACTTAAACTGATGTGGATTTTACTAGCTAAGTCCTTCAATGATTGGCTAAAACATTTTTTTTTTTTTTGTTTTAAATTATCAATCATCTTTTATCTTGTGCGCTGCACTGAAACACAGGAGACTAACATCCATAATGGCAGCATTCACCACATTTTCTGGTGTTTTCCTACATTTTCCTTCTCCAGCTCTTTTTTCCAGCATTTTCTCCCGGGGCTGTAAAACTCCCGCCGAGTTTCTGGCTCCATCAGCATCCAGCTGTAATCCACCCCCTGATGGAAACATATCCTGGGCGATGTGTGTCGCTCGGCGGCTGTGGTTGGCAGAGTGAAGTGGCTGGCTGCAGAATATTCAAATCTCCTCAACATTACTCTCTCTCATGCAGTTCCTGTTTCCCTGCGTGAGCATGTGGGAATCACATGGCAACGCCTCACTAGCACAGAGCGCTAATGGAAAAGCTGGCCTCGGTCGGCGCTGCGCGGCGTCTGGGCAGCTGCCGGTGGAACCTGCGCTCGCAGTAAATGTACTGGCAGCACCGGACGGCTCTGACACGCTTCTCGTCTCAGCTTCGCCGGGCTGCTGTGATCATCCAGCCGAACGAGGACATACGCCGGCAGATCGAGAATTTACGAGCTGCTGTCACCGCACAAACATTCCTGTCATGTCTGCTTATAGAGATGTGGAAAACTTGTTTATATCACTTCAACAATGACTCGTATAAAGTTGTAAACATGTCACCAAACCACCACCTTCACCAGTTTCTCCAGCACCATCTTGCACCACCATTTTATTAGAGGGTGGAGCTTAGGAAGAAGCGAGAGATGGGACTGGCATGTCACCTGATGTGACATCTGCTGTCAGTCTCAGTATTACCACACCCTAAAACATCTGTATAACTCTGAATTGGACTCTAAATTAAAAAGTAGACACCGTGCTGTATTGAGGAAAACGGCATCTAATAAAATCTACCTCAGTTTGAGTCTATGATATCTTCAGAACATGTTCACATCTTTATCTCACTGTTTGACAGACTTTTCCAACAGGAAAGGGAAGTTTGTAAACCACTCACTCTCCCACACCAAAGTCCATAGAGAAAATCAGTGATTTTAGCTCACAGGGACACAGGAGCTGCTGGTCTACTGCTGCCTCGTGTGGTCACTTTGTGTCACTGAGGTAAATCTGAACTGAGAATTTTAAAAGCCGAAGTGACAAAATAAGACATTTGAACTTAGTGTTGGAGGCAGCAGTGGATCAACAACTCCTGTGTCCCTGTGATGTAAAATCACTGATTTTCTCTATGGACTTTGGTGTGGGAGAGTGAGTGGTTTACAAACTTCAGTTTCCTGTTGGAAAAGTCTGTCTGACAGTGAGATAAAGACGTGAACATGTTCTGAAGATATCATAGACTCAAACTGAGATAGATTTTATTAGCTGATTTTTTTGTTAAGAGGTTAAACTTTCCTCTTTCATGCTGGTCTCCAGCACCTCATACAACCCTGCTTTGAAAGAACTGAACTAAAAAAACTGAACTACCCCTTTAAGTCATGTAAAACAACAGTTCACATGAAAAATTACTGATCCATCTATCAGTCTGTCCTTAGGACGCAGAAGCTAATTAAAGCTGGACTGTTACAAGTCAGAGCCTGAAGATCAATACCAGCATCAGGGCCGAGCGAGGGCCGAGCAAGGCAGGCAGAGAGTGGTAGAGAGAAAGAGAGAGAGAGAGAGAGAGGGAGAGAGCAAGAGAGGGGAGGGCTGTAAGCCTGCCTTCACTTATTGAATTTCCACTTGCTTTACAACGCTGTGCTAAGCAGAGGCACGAAACAGCCTGCAGCTGCTAACAGCTGGCAGCAACACACACACACACTCACTCACTCACTCACTCACTCACTCACTCACTCACTCACTCATCCATACACTGGATTGATTTTTATTCATTCCGTGGAATGTGTCCTTAATTTGACCTTTTTTCATAATGTTTAAATGATGTTAATGTTTAAATAAAAACAGAAAACTAACCCTGACCCTGGCCCTGACCCTGACCCTGGCCCTGGCCCTGACCCTGACCCTGGCCCTGGCCTTAACCCTGGCCTTCACCCTGACCCTGAGCAGCGCCCAGGGAGCAATGGAACCAGCAACCCTCTGGTTATAAGCCAAGTTCCCTTTCCACATGGTCATGGGCTGTCCACACTGACAGACTGCAAATCTGTTGGTGGATGTATAGTAAAGCTCATTATTTGGCAGTCACTCTGTTGGTAGATTGAGAAAATAGCTCACTATTTGGCAGTCAGTCAGTTGATGGCCATTCATAACAGCTCATTATTTTGCAGTTAGTCTGCTGAGGTTCATAGAACAGCTCACTATTTGACAGTCAGTTTGTGCGTGAATGTTTAGAATAGCTCATTATTTAGCAGTCAGTTTCTTGGTGGATTTCTTTGAACAGCTCACTATTTGGCAGTCAGTCCACTGGTGGATATATGGAATAGCTCATTATTTTGCAGTCACTCTGTTGGTGTACACAGAGTAAATAACAGCTCATAACATTATTTTGCAGGCAGTCTCTGGGTGGATTTAGTGAAAAAATAAATAAATAGCTCATTATTCGGCAGTCAGTGTGTTTGGTTGTGTTTAGAACAGCTCACTATTTGGCAGTCAGTAAGTTGATGGCCTATTATTTTGCAGTCAGTCTGCTGCTAAGATTTATAGAACAGCTCACTATTTGACAGTCACTTTCTTGGTGGATTTATGGAACAGCTCACTATTTGGCAGTCAGTCCATTGGTGGATGTATGGAATAGCTCATTATTTTGCAGTCAGGTAGCTTTTATACATAATAAAGAATTTGACTTGATGACTGTGGACCTCCTGAAGAATCTGACTACCATCCCTTCATAAATCTCGGTCTTTTTCAGCTATTTTTTTTTTTAAATATTTTTATTGCGTTTTACATGGACTTAAATATATATGTGTGTATATACAACCAAATACCTACACCAAGTGAGACAAGTCTTCAAGAGTCAGCTGAGTGGTTGGAACAAGATCCAAGTCGAGCAAAGGAGGAGATAGACACCACTGATGTCAAGACAAGGAAGCTCCTCCCAATGGAGGGTTTCACCCTAAGGAGGCTGAGGTCTAATGAATGACAAAGCCACTATCCAGGATGAAACCACCAACATCCAAGAATACATCAAGAAGATGGCCCCCAATGATGACCTGCTAAGTGAAGGCCTCAGGCAGCTGAAACCCAGCAGAGAGGAGGAGCCAGACGGGCAAACATGGAAGGACCAGCCCCTACATGGTACGTTCCATCATCACATTGAACATACCAATGGTTGGAGAAAGCCGGACTGAAAGACAGCACAGGGGGACTGATCATGGCTGCACAGGAGGAGGTCCTAAGAACTGGAGGTTCCAGGATCAAGATGGAAGACACCTACAAACGTGACTGAGAAGGACAGGGCTAAGATCCTATGGGACTTCCAGATCTAGGCAGACAAAGCGGTCCTAGTGGGAGAAGATAAGCAGCAGAAGTGAGCGGTAGTGATAGATGTGGAAATCCCAAGTGAGAGCAACATGAAGAAGAAGGAACATGAGAAGCTTGAGAGATATCAAGGGCTGAGAAGACTCCAACAGATTCCAACAGATTCAAGGAACATTTGAGATCTTTGTTCAGAAAAGAGCAGTTCTAGGAAAAGAGAAGATAGGGAGAAGAACCGTCAATCTCGGGTCTGGTCCAGGTGTTGGAGCCCCAGGGAGAGGCAACACTGTTTTTTTTTTAAATATGTATGTATATCTGTACAGTAGATGATTCTTTGAGCAAACACTGCTGGTCGTTCCTGGTGCCAGTCGATGACAGTGGCAGCGTGAAGTCAATCGACCAATCAGCCGCGAGCTCTGCGGCGCCGCTCTCGGACTCGGCCGCTGACAGATGCCTCCATCACCGCTGAAATGAAGTTCTGAAGAAAGAGGAAATCGAGCGAGTTGTGCTCGTGCCTCTGAGGCTTTGATTATCTCGTGGCCTGCAGCTGCCGCTCGCTCCAATTAGTGTTATGGATGAGTTGGACGCCGCCTCCTCCTCCTCCTCCTCCTCCTCACTGCCTCCATGTTTGTCTGTCGTTCAGCCACCACACCCCGTGGACCTCATTCATCCAGGAACAGATGATCTTTGGATTTCCAGGAAGTGACATGTGTGAGGTGGTGAAAAGTTGTTGTTGTGCGTTTAATTGACACAGAAAGTATCAGGAGGCTGGACAACATGGAGTCTGTTGACTCACAGAGCGATCCATGTTCTGAGGATCATTAGCAGCAGAGAGGAGAGTTAACCAGGTCAATGCTTCAGGTCCAACACACACACACACACACACACACACACACACACACACACACACACACACACACACACACACGCACATGTTTGTGCTTCTATCATAGTGAGGACCCTCATAGACATAATACATTCTCTAGCCCCTTATCCTAACCTTAACCATCACAACTAGATGCCTAACCCTAACCTAAACCCAATTCTAACCCTAAAACCAGGTCTTAACCCTGAAAAAGCCCTTTAATCAAGTGAGGACCAGACAAAATGTCCTCACTCAGTAGCAGTAGCAACACACAGTCTGGTCTCCATGACTTCACTGGACATTCCATTCACTTCCATTCATTTCCTGGAGACTCTAACTTTAACCATAACTAACAAATTCTGTTTCATTCATACATTTTAGCACTGTTGGTATTTTCTTATATTCTTCTTTTAAACTGTTCTGTATTTGTAGACGTGCTAAACGCATCAAGACTGACCTTTAAATTGTGTTTTAACCTGACTACCATGGAAACAGCAAGGTTAAGTAAGAAACATTTGCATTGATTTAAACGGGATAGTCTCTGCTAGTCATCCACGTATGCAAACCACTCACTCTCCCACACCAAAGTCCATAGAGAAAATCAGTGATTTTACATCACAGCACACAGGAGTTGTTGATCCACTGCTGCCTCCATCACTAAGTTCAAATGTCTTATTTTGTCAATTTGGCATTCAAAATCCTTTAATTAGATTTAAATCAGTGACACAAAGTGACCACACGAGGCAGCAGCAGACCAGCAGCTCCTGTGTCCCTGTGAGCTAAAATCACTGATTTCTCTATGGACTTTGGTGTGGGAGAGTGAGTGGTTTACAAACTTCACTTTCCTGTTGGAAAAGTCTGTCTAACAGTGAGATAAAGACGTGAACATGTTCTGAAGATAACATAGACTTAAACCGGGGCTAAAATCAGTTTTTCCTTGTTTCTCTGATGGCAGCCATTTTGTTTTCACAAGCGTACACACAAACACAAGTTCAGGCGAATCCACTGAAGCATATTTCTGTAGCGGTATTACGGCACCATATACAGGCCAAGCATATGCACTACAGCACATGCAGTCTTAATGCAGATGGGTGTGAATGGGTGTGAATGGGCGTGAATGGGTGTCAGCTTTGAGAGGCCACCAAGGCCAACATTTTGTGGGAGTTTCTTGTGGAAGGAGACATTTTTTTGCAACATTACTGCAAACTAAATAGACAAAGATTGTACAGGGAAGTTGTGTTTGTGTGTGGATGAAGCCTGAGAGTGAGCCTCTGCGTCTCAGACTGGCTCTCAGCAGCAGGGGGCGCTCATAGTGCAGTCAGTGCTGACTATGTGTCACTACCTGATACAACCACATTCAAAAACACTCAACAATCCACTCCAGTACGTCACAGGAGTGGGACATTTATATAGTGTTTTCTGTGATTTTATGTAAAAATAACAACTACAAGTGATTTATGAAGAGAAAACCAGCGTTAATGGAAGAACAGACCGTGATGTGAGTTCATTCTTCACCTGTGGATCAAAGTTAAATGGCTGCTTTTTAACCGATTTCATTCGTCAGTCATATATTCGTACATATATTTCACAGTGTAGTGTGCACATATGTCACCAACGTTAGCCCCGTTAGTGTCTACAGGAATAATCCCTGCTCCAATCTACCTGTCATGCAAATCAACCCCATCCTCCTCCTCCACCACCACCTCCACCCTCTGCATGTTTTATTTATGAACGCTTCATGAATACATGTCCTCTCTGTTTCTGACACCCATAAATTGCAGGGTATTCTGGGAGGCTGTGTGCTGCCATAGTTAGAGCTGGGGATCCAGAGTCTGGTTCAGAGGAGGTCAGTCGACGCCTGCTGCCGTGCTGTACTCTAAACCTGGGAGATAATAAATAGGTGCGTGTGGGAATATACAAGGAGAGGCTTGTGTTTTTGCTCTTTTGTCACTCTGACAAGGTGTGACAGAGAAGAAATAGTCCTCGGCGGGAATGTGCGAAGTAAGCAGCACCTCGGTGGAGAGCGGCGAGAACAGAGACAAACAGAGAAAGGGCAGAAAAACAATCTTAAAGACGTGAAACATGGACTGAAAAAATGTTAACTCTGTGTCCTGGAGTTAAGACGTGAACTGTAATTTCTCCGAGCAGCTGCAGAGGAAAAATGAGCTCAGACAATAAGTACAAAAAAAAAATACATCGTTAATGTTTTTGTGTTGTAAAAGCAGGAAAAAATTAACTTTACTATAAGACAAGAAGACTTTGAGAAGCTGTTAACGGAGTTTGGTTTGAGAAACACAATATCTCCATCTCTGACAGTTTTAGTAGAAAAATAATGAAAAATAAAGTTTTTAAATAAATCTACGGAGGCTAATAAAACATGATGGGCGGTTTATCGCAGGCAGTGGCCGACGACTGCACATGATTCCCTGCACAAAAATGGACAAAATCAACTTAAACTCGTGTTGTTGTCATACGACATCAAGGAGCGACAGACATAAGGACTTGATGGAAGTGACTAGCGTAGCTTCTTCACCTTGTTCCTTGTTTTTTGAGCCAAAATGAGAGATCGATACAACCACAAACATTGGGACACTGTGTGAAATGTAAATTAAAAACAGGATGCAATGATTTGAAACTCTCATGAACTCATATTTTATCCCCAGTAGAACAACATATCAGATGTTGAAAGTGAGACATTTGACCATTTTCATGAAAAATATGAGGCGAGTTTGAATCTGATGGCAGCAGCACGTCTGAAAACAGTTGGAACAGAGGAAACAAAAGGCTGGAAAAGTAAATGGAACAAATCAAAAAGCAACTGGAGGAGGATTTGACAGCTAACTAGGTTAATTAACAACTGGTCAATTTCAGACTTTGAAGATCCACCATCTGCAGTGGATAATATCATCACAAGATTCAGAGAATCAAGAGGAATCTCTGTGAACAAGGGACAAGGTCAAAGGTCAAAGGTCCTGTATTAAAAACATCACTGCGTGGGCTCAGGAGCACGTCCAGAAATCACAGTTCACTGTTCAGTCCACGCATGTGAACATGATCCAGAAACATTTCAAATGGTCTGAGGAAAATGGAAAACACCGTGTCGTGTGGACTGAAGAGGACACGGACGTCCAGCTTGTTATCGGTGGACAGTTTAAAGTCTGCATCTCTGATGGTATGGAGTTGCATTAGTGCCTATGGTGTGGGCAGCTGACACATGTGCTGAAAAGTACATAGAGGTTTTAGAGCAACATATGCTCCATCTAGACAGCGTCTCACACACAGCAGGGCTGTCAAAGCCAATTATAGAGGAGGCCAAAATGAAAAAGTGGGTCCAAGACGAGGTCAAATAATATAACATTCAGGACAAACCATATAGATAAATAAAGAAATAAATCATAAATTAATTTTGTACAATATAATATTAATAGAAATATTGTGAATGCAATGAATACCTTGTTTCCATAGAATAAGTTTAAATGATTCATCCATGGAACAGACTCAGATAGAGCTAAATATCAACACTGGGTGACAAATTTAGAGTAGTACATGAATGTAGAACAGTGGTAAATATTATGGAGCAAATCATTTATAAATCATTTTCCATTTAAGTCAGTTGTATAATTTCCTCTGCTGTATTTCACATACAGGCCTGTAGTCACATGGAACTCAGCCAATTATTTACTGTGCTAAATAATACTAGATCATTTTTGCTAGTTAAAAAAAGAGGCAGCAAAACACAACTTAGAACCGCCCCTCTGGTTCTGGTTCTGTCTTCCCAAAGTCTGCTTATTTATTTATTTACAAAGACAAAGTAACTTGATGTATGGTATTACTATGTGTCAGCGGAGCAGCAGGAAAAACATGTTATCTTAAAGGGTCGTATACAGTTTTATGGCGGGCCGGATGTGGCCCCCGGGCCTCGAGTTTGACACCTGTGACATACTGCGTCCATCACAAGAGCATGGCTTCACAGGAGAAGAGTCTGGGTTCTGAACTGACCTGCCTGCGTCCGGGCCTTTCAGGTCCAGGACTGTTGAGACATCAGAGAAGCCGGGGACAACATTCGTGTCCTACGACGTCCCAGACGTTTGGAGACCAAAGACGACGAGACGCTCCACAACAACGGGAACCATCGCCCTGATGTGCTGCTGCCAAGAAATTCAAACCGAGCTCATATTTTTCACGACATGGTCAAATGACATGTTGTTTATGTTCAACTGGGAATAAACTTTTGAAAATCATTACATTCTGTTTTCCTTTACATGTTGGAACTGAGGTTGTAGACAGACAGAGCACGAAAGCTTCACTCAAAGAAAAACAGGGTTGATGTAAAAAATGAATTAAAAACATAAATTAATAAAAGTGTTTACGGCAGAAACTAGAGAATTTCCCAAAATGTCCAACTGCTTCTTTAAATATACATATGAGCGTGTTTCCATACATTACAAGAGCAGCATCACGGGGTAACCCAGACAAGCAGGAAATGAATAATTCATGCCCTCAGGAAAATAAATAAATATATGAATAAATAAGTGTCCAAGCAGCAGAATAATGTTGCAGGATAACGTGTAATTACAGGAAGTGCCACGGTGAGTCTGAAGCATATGGCTGTGCTTCTCCTCCGGGTTTTCGTCTTTGTTCTGGGCTTGGAGACAACAACATGTGATTACTGCTGTTTTATTTATGGCTGCTTGTTTTCCTGCTATTTTACAGCATATTCCTTTTTCTGTGTCTCTCCCCAAAAACACGCGGGACGTCCAGCGTCGGCGGAGACTTGGTTCGCGGTCATTCATCATTTAAATCTGCCACTCACCAGATCATACGAGTCACTGATTCATTCAGGCACTAAGTGCAGGCAAATACAGCGAGAGCTGCTGTTCATGTTCAGAGAAGAAGAGCCTCGTCTTTAATTCATCAGCAAAGTCTTCGTCTTTGACTGTGCACTGTAAAAAACACAACGCCAGTCTGCAGGAATGCAAGAGACGTAAAGTCTGTAACGTCACATACTGTAAAAAAAACTCAGTGTAACGATGAGAGAAATGTAGAATGCTGCACAAAAGAATCCGTGTTTAAATGTTTCGACTCAAGCAACTCTGGTGAATTAGCGTCAACTACGGTGGCCTGGAAGTGCAAACTTATTATACAAATATTATCACAAAACATGAACAAATTTGCAAAAGTTTAAACTAATTTACATTTTCCCTTTCCATGAGAACCATGGTTTTACTTAATTGTTTTGAAAAATGTAAATTTGTTTACCTTTTGAAAATTTGTTTTAAAAGACTAAATTTGTTTAACTTTAGTAACTTTGATTTGAAAAATGTACATTTGTCTAATTTTTAGTAACTTTGATTCGAAAAATGTAAATTTGTCTATTTTTTCTAAATTTGTTTTGAAAAATGTAAATTTGTTTACCTTTTGAAAATTTGTTTTAAAATACTAAATTGTGAAACTTTAGTAACTTTGATTTGAAAAATGTAAATTTGTTTATTTTTTCTAAATTTGTTTTGAAAAATGTAAATTTGTTTAACTTTTGAAAATTTGTTTTGAAAAATGTAAATTTGTTAACCTTTTGAAAATTTGTTTTGAAAAATGTAAATTTGTCTAATTTGTGTAAATTTGTTTTGAAAAATGTAAATTTGTTTACCTTTTGAAAATTTGTTTTCAAAAATGTAAATTTGTTTACCTTTTGAAAATTTGTTTTCAAAAATGTAAATTTGTAAAGAAAGTGTTTTGTATTCACTTGGAATAAATTGATCTGTTTTTTTTTTTTAATTTAGGAGATATTTTTTCCTCATTTCTGAATTAATGAACTATTATTTTCTTTCCTGAAGTTTCTTTATTTTGATCTTTTGTCCAGTTAATGAGAAAAAACATTTTCAGATGAGTTTTTCTAAGTTAATAACAAAAAATTCTGAAAAAAAGAAACAAATTCGATATTGTTTTTTTCTGATCCGCCCAGTTTTATTTTGGAACCTCAGGACTTTACGACTGTTCAGATGAAGAGAACTAAACAGTGTTTAGATGGGAGTCAGTCATATGTGTAAGATGATGCACTTCCCATTACTAAAAAATAAAAATCTGAATTTGCAACCATGTCTCCACAGTAACTTACACTGACACAGTGTGGCTGCAAACAGAGCTGGGTTTCCATTCATTCCAATGGGAAACATTTTTCACTTTTTCATGGTTTTTCATGAATCAGTATGAAAAGTCATCGTTCAACATTCTGGACTGAACTGCATTTTCTTGAAATATAATTTTAGAAAAGTTTAATAAAAGTGATGAGCTGTAAAGATACTGAAAAGAAATCTTACGATTTATTTTTACCAGTGTAGACATAGTAAAAACAAAGCCCTTGTTCCACATTTTTTAATCCACTGTCGTCTGTCGCGACGTGAGCAATCCGACTTTTTTCTGGTTCAGCGTTAGTGGAATCAAACCCACAGACAGACAGGCAGGCAGGCAGGCAGGCAGGCAGACAGACAGGCAGGCAGACAGGCAGGCAGACAGGCAGGCAGGCAGGCAGGCAGGCAGGCAGACAGACAGACAGGCAGACAGACAGGCAGGCGCGCGGCACCCGAGGCCATAATTATCCTGTTTGTTTTGAGGCCGTCGTTTTGTTTTATTCAAATCTCGGCAGAGCTGACGAGGTTCGGCAAAAGCCTCATTTGACTGTCACGTCAGGTTTGTCGGCATCAGGACGCGGCTTTTTAATTAAAGAGCCACCGTGTTTTTGTCACAGAGCAGAGTTTGAACGAGAAGCTGCACATTCTTCACTGTAAACATTCAGATTAACGTTTGTTCTCGGCGTCACAGGATCACACATTCAGGGTGAAGGGTCACTTTTTACAGAGCAGAGGTTCAGTGAAATGTTGTTAAACAGCTGCTCTGATTTAGAGACAATTTGTCAAACAGAAAGAGAAAGAGTGGATCCAGAAAGCAGATTATTCAAATCTACTGTTTAGAGTAGCAGCCAATCTAAATTTATTGAATCAATTTTGATTTATCCAGAGCTCCAGGTGCAATTGTTGGACATTTTCAGAGAATTAAAGACCCAAAAAGCAAAAGTGAGTCAGGCAACGTAAAGGGAACCAGGGCAAACAAGACAAATTAGAATCAAAACTTAGACGTAACGTGAGGAACATAAAGTAACTGAAGTCAGAAGGAAACTGGGAACAAAGAGACTAAAATAGACTCAGGAGATAATTGACAACAGGTGAAACACAATCAACATGGAGGGAAAACATCACAGAAATCTTCATCCTCGTCCTCCTCGTCCCTGCGGCCAAACAGCTGCTGTCCTGCTGCAGTGGGAGGAGCCAGGGCAGCGAGGAAGTCCCACCGCCAAAAGACACTTTAAGAAACGAGTGGACGGAAATAGTGTCCGGGACAAAAGTGGAAAGGACGGAAAGGACATCGCGGTCAGGATGCCAGCACCAAGCTGATGACAGGAAGGACACACCGAAGGGAGGGAGGGAGGAAGAGGGGGGAGAGGAGGGAGAGGGGGGAGAGAGGGGAGGGGTGGGGGGGAAGAGGGGGGAGCGGGGGGGGGGGGGTAGCG
>JAFBJR010000974.1:245497-269653 GCA_016785285.1 Brachirus orientalis | reverse complement strand
AGAAAGAGGGAGGGAGAGGGGGGAGAGGAGGGAGAGGAGGGAGAAAGAGGGAGGGAGAGGGGGGAGAGGAGGGAGAGGAGGGAGAAAGAGGGAGGGAGAGGGGGGAGAGGAGGAAGGAAGAGGGAGGGAGAGGAGGAAGGAAGAGGGAGGGAGAGGAGGAAGAGGGGGAAGAGGAGGGAGAGGAGGAAGGAAGAGGGAGGGAGAGGAGGAAGGAAGAGGAGGGAGACATGTCCACGTCCCCGTGTCTCATCCTATTCTGAATATGTTTTATCTCACTGTTTGACAGACTTTTCTATCAGGAAACTGAAGTTTATAAACCACTCACTCTCCCACACCAAAGTCCATAGAGAAAATCAGTGATTTTAGCTCACAGGGACACAGGAGCTGCTGGTCTACTGCTGCCTCCATCACTTCAGATGTCTTAATTTGTCAATTGGGCTTTTAATATTGTTAATTCAGATTGACCTCAGTGACACAAAGTGACCACACGAGGCAGCAGTAGACCAGCAGCTCCTGTGTCCCTGTGAGCTAAAATCACTGGTTTTCTCTATGGACTTTGGTGTGGGAGAGTGAGTGGTTTACAAACTTCAGTTTCCTGTTGGAAAAGTCTGTCTGACAGTGAGATAAAGACGTGAACATGTTCTGAAGATATCATAGACTCAAACTGAGATAGATTTTATTAGCTGATTTTTTTGTTAAGAGGTTAAACTTTCCTCTTTCCTGCTGGTCTCCAGCACCTCATACAACCCTGCTTTGAAAGAACTGAACTAAAAAAACTGAACTACCCCTTTAAGTCATGTAAAACAACAGTGAGATAAAGATGTGAACATATATTGTAATAATATTTACATATTTTAGACTTAAAGTGATGTAAATTTTATTTGTTGAGTCTTTTGTTAAAGGTCCACTGAGTGATATTGATCAGTAAAATTGCAGATTAACGCAGGACGCAGGGAACTATGGTGGCCTTCACATACCAGAAAGGATGTTACTGTTCTTCTTCATTTGCTCAAGTTTCAAACTGTTAAATTTCAACATTAAAGTGACAATAAATTTACAAAAATATACTTTTATGTTAAATTTCTGCCAGTTAAATCCTCCTGTGTTTCTATACTGTTTCCCCTCTCACAGCCGTGAAGTAGATTCGTCCAGCAGGGGGCGCTCACAGTGCAGTCACTGCTGACTTTTAGGCCGTTTCTTACACAGGAACCATTAAACACCATGACCGATCTGTACCGAATCTAACGAGGTGGATACAGAAATCCCTTTACGTGTGAGACCATCTGATTCCCGTCGATCCACTGCCGCTGCGTACATCACTTCCTGTGAGAAACACAGCTGTGGAGAACCATGTTTCAGCTAACGGGAACGTTTGTTCGTGCCGACGCTGGTGGCTCCTCCCACAACGCCACGATAGCAAACAGGCTAACCGTGTTTGTGCGCTCGCAGAACATGCGTGCCCTCGTCAGGACAACACGGGACACGGGTGCAATAACGAGTCGAGGTCGGCTGTGGCGTCCTGACAGTGACGACGGGGGGGAATTATCTGCCGTGTAAACGTTTAGAAAGAAAGTGTCCGGATAGCTTTGTAGCAGAAATTGACAGTACAGTGTGCAGAGAGAGGTTAGCGTTCACAGGAAACCTGCGGAGTCCCAGTGGAGGAAAAAGCCAATTAATAAATCCCATTAATTATCAGACTATCACAACTGATTAGGACATGGCCGTCTGCTCCCAGGTCACTGTGGCCCACATTTTCTGCTTCATGAGGAAACAGAGAGAGAGAGACGGTGATGAGCGAGAGGAAAATTAGCACGGAAAAAAGGTTGATATCGTAATCTCTGATTTTTAAACTCAATTTAACAGTTTCAAACTTAAAGGGTCATCTGTGTTGGTGTATTAAGGTCTGAAATATACAGTTAGCACCCCCCCGCTGTCTGAGCACCTCCTGTGTCAGAAAACATGTTCAAAAACCAAGATTTTAGCCACTCACTCTCCCACACCAAAGTCCATAGAGAAAATCAGTGATTTTAGCTCACAGGGACACAGGAGCTGCTGGTCTACTGCTGCCTCGTGTGGTCACTTTGTGTCACTGATTTAAATATAAATGAAAGATTTCAAATGCCGAATTGACAAAAATAAGACATTTGAACTTAGTGATGGAGGCAGCAGTGGATCAACAACTCCTGTGTGCTGTGATGTAAAATCACTGATTTTCTCTATGGACTTTGGTGTGGGAGAGTGAGTGGTTTACAAACTTCACTTTCCTGTTGGAAAAGTCTGTCTAACAGTGAGATAAAGACATGAACATGTTTTGAAGACGTCGTAGACCTAAACTAATATGGATCTTATTAGTTGAGTCTTTTGTTAAGAGGCTAAAACAAACTCACTCTCCCACACCAAAT
Organism: Brachirus orientalis; assembly: GCA_016785285.1. Taxonomy (NCBI): domain Eukaryota; kingdom Metazoa; phylum Chordata; class Actinopteri; order Pleuronectiformes; family Soleidae; genus Brachirus; species Brachirus orientalis. Next base: position 267,251 of record JAFBJR010000974.1, on the reverse strand, counting down.
TCCATAGAGAAAATCAGTGATTTAAGCTCACAGGGACACAGGAGCTGCTGGTCTACTGCTGCCTCGTGTGGTCACTTTGTGTCACTAAAATAAATCAGAAAGAAAGATTTTAAACACTGAAGTGACAAAATAAGACATTTGAACTTAGTGATGGAGGCAGCAGTAGACCAGCAGCTCCTGTGTCCCTGTGAGCTAAAATCACTGATTTTCTCTATGGACTTTGGTGTGGGAGAGTGAGTGGTTTACAAACTTCACTTTGGAAAAGTCTGTCTAACAGTGAGATAAAGACGTGAACATGTTCTGACGATATCGTAGACTTAACCTGACCTAGATTTTAATTGTTAAATGTTTTTTATCTGGCTAAAGTCTGTGTTTCTATGTGTAAAACTGCAATTTGTAAACCATTCACCAGAAGCAGACGTGATCTTGGAGTCACTGTTTGTTGAGCTGTTGCTCCAAAACTCAGTAGCCAATCAGCGGACAGCTTCCTAAGACCCGCCCATGGTCAGAATCTCAGACAAAGTGTGTATTTTGATTTTGTTGTTTGATAATATTGACACAAATCTAATTCCATCATTTTGAACAGGTGAACCAGTCATTTACACACGTGTAGTTTCATGAGTTATTGAAATCATAGCGAATACATATGTTGAGGGTTGAATAAATGTAGACAGTTTCTGTGTTTTGTCCTCACTGGGTCAGACTTTTGTCTAACTTTGGTTTTAATCTGACTCAGAGTCTGGGAACCAACTGCACTGGAATATTCCAGAAACAAAAGTCAATGAGTTGAGTTTCACCTTTTTTTTTTTTGGTGGAGACTCAGCTGTTTCCTGCTCTGAGCCTCATTTAACTCGACAAACCCGACGACTGACCTCCGTTCACGAGGCTGAGGACAGTGTGTGTGTGTGTGTGTGACTCAACAGTGGCACTAAAGTCCCACACCAGTGTGGACTCAACAGTCTACAGCACAAAAAATGCTAATCACGCCGGCCTCCTTGACCGGCGCCGCGGCTGCTCGCTGCAGCCGAACAGGCAGAGAGGTAATACATTTTTAATTGCAAGTGTGATTATATGGCATGAGGAACCTGCACTGGCTGATTAAATGCATTTGGGTTAATATTAGAGGCCAATCATTCGCGGTGACAAAGCCTCTGGAGGAGGGAAGGTAATTGTGGGAGGACAATTATAATCCCTCTTATTGTAATAACGGAAAATAATGTCCTCCAGCTCCGGGAGGATTCGTTTCCCCCTCCTTCTTCACCGAGCAGACAAAAGATTAATGATTGGTCGGCGGTTCGTCCTAAAGCTGCTGCCAGCCAAAAAAAAAAAAAAAGTGGTGAGATTCATCCCAAACAATGATTGGATACTTATGTCTGCGCGAGCAAACAATGCAGAAATATTAGGCCCCATAATACAGACGGGGTGTTTTATTTCTAAAACACAGCAGCGAGGGATTGTTCCCCGTTTTGTTTTTGCTGTTTAGAGTCAGTTTCACTTTCAATTCTGTATTTAATCTGGATTTTACACAACATTAATTCCCCTTCCTCATGTTTTATCCCGCTCTCATGTTCCCCAGAGGCGTAACAAGGGAGTTTGGGGACAAGCTGGACACCCACCTCATCGAATAATTAAACGTAATAGAGGCACGTTGTCATCAGTGCAGAGAAGCAAGAAGACGCCATGTTGGCAGGTACAGTACAACTGCTGGTTTCAACCTCTAAGACTTTACTGACACTTTAAACCCACAGAGATCCATCAAAAATATGAGAGAACCTGACAAGACTGAATATATCTGATCCCTATACTGCCCCCTGGTGGTTTTCTTTGGCTGCGGCATTACAACGTCTTCATTCTGATACACTTTCCTTCATTCTACTCCAAAGAACGCTTACACATCGCAATAAAAGCACCTAAGTTAAAGAAGATATTTAAGTTAAGCCGCATCAGAGTCTGTGGCGATGCTGACGTTAGCATCCAGAGTCACAGCTTCCTGGTGGGCAGTTAAGGGGAAACTTAACTGACAACAATCGTGTCCATGACTTTGTCAAAGAAAGGTTTGATTAATGTCATAGTATTTCTTGAATGTACTTCCACACCAGTAACTTAAAAGTTACAGCTCCTATCTACGTCAGTTTAAGGCTACGACGTCTTCAGAACATCTTTACGTCTTTATCTCACTGTTAGACAGACTTTTCCAACAGGAAAGTGAAGTTTGTAAACCACTCACTCTCCCACACCAAAGTCCATAGAGAAAATCAGTGATTTTAGCTCACAGGGACACAGGAGTTGTTGATCCACTGCTGCCTCCATCACTAAGTTCAAATGTCTTATTTTGTCATTTCGGTATTCAAAACCTTTTATTTAGATTTACCTCAGTGTCACAAAGTGACCACACGAGGCAGCAGTAGACCAGCAGCTCCTGTGTCCCTGTGAGCTAAAATCACTGATTTTCTCTATGGACTTTGGTGTGGGAGAGTGAGTGGTTTACAAAAAGCGACAGAATATTCAGTTTTCAGTCTAAAAATGGCTGCCTAATGGAAGTTAACATCCAGGATAACCGCCTCCTGGTTGGTAGTTAAGAGGAAACTTAACTTGCAATGATCGTGCCCCTAAGTTTGACAAATAAAATAAATGTTTTAATTTATGTCAGTAAGATTTTAAATATACACACTTTAGCATCAGTAAGAAGAGTAAAACATGACTATATATATAGATTTAGGTATATATATATACTAGTATATATGCTGATGGTTGTTTTGGTTGAGTGACGTTAACTGTCGGAGCTCTGTTGTGTTGTTCGGCTCAGACAGTGACTTAAGTGGCTTCAGTTGTTAAAACATTTCAACACGAATTAATGTGTTAATAAAAAAGCAGATGAGTGTTGGTCAGGTGGTTAAGTAAAGGGATAACGTGAACATGCGTGTGCGTGATGACATGTGTGTGTTTGCGAACACTGACCACTGACTCCATGTCGCCCTCTGCCAACAAACCCGTGGCCCGTGGTGACAGTTGCTAAGTAACTGAACACTGTGAGCGGCTGCACACTGAGTCCCAGGTACTGAGGTAGATCAGGCAGGAAGCTTCCATCGATTCCATCCGCTGCCCGGCTCGTCTTCCTCCTCCTCCTCCTCCTCCTCCTCCTCGTTGTCAGTGGGAAGCGTGCTGTGTCGGTCACTGTTGGGCCGCTGTGCTGAAAAAGAGCTTATTTTGGTTTTATTGTTGAATCGGAGCGAGTCACAGTCGGAGCATTTTGTTCCTGAAGCTGCTGCAGAGACGGGTTTGTAGAGAAAAGGTTAACACCTGCAGTTCACTCATCACATGAGGAGGAAGTCAACTCACACCTTTACAAAACTATCAGTGCAACTCAGAAGTAAACAAAGGTATGTCATTTATGATGCCTCTTATACATTTATTATTAAAATAACTTTTAGTAATAAAGGCTATTTTGAATTATGGTTGTATGAGATATTAAGACAGAGTCACAACTCAGCTACATTAGTTTAAGCAAAGATAATGTTTACATCTTTATCTCACTGTCAGACAGACTTTTCCAACAGGAAAGTAAAGTTTGTAAACCACTCACTCTCCCACACCAAAGTCCATAGAGAAAATCAGTGATTTTAGCTCACAGGGACACAGGAGCTGCTGGTCTACTGCTGCCTCGTGTGGTCATTTTGTGGCACTTAAATAAACCTAAATTAAGATTTTCAAATGCTGAAGTGACAAAAATAAGACATTTGAACTTAGTGATGGAGGCAGCAGTGGATCAACAGCTCCTGTGTCCCTGTGAGCTAAAATCACTAATTTTCTCTATGGACTTTGGTGTGAGAGAGTGAGTGGTTTACAAACTTCACTTTCCTGTTGGAAAAGTCTGTCTAACAGTGAGATAAAGATGTGAACATGTTCTTCAGATATCGTAGACTTAAACTGATGTAGATATTATTATATGAAGGTTGTTTTAGTGGCTTAAATCTGTTTTTCCTTGTGTCTGACTGTGTTTTCACTCAGCGTGAGCCTTGGTGTCTCAGGCTGCTTCAGAGCTCAGTGTCATTATCTCATATAACCACACTTAAAATAACCAAACTCTCCCTTAAAAAACCCACTAAGTAGTCAAATCCGTGCTTTGTCACTGTTCAGATCCACAACCGACACTTTAATGGGTGTTGCAGAGAGACATATTGAACTTTTTTCACCACGTATTGCAAACAGCGTCATTTTAACAGAATGTCAAGAGGTGAAAAGTTTCAGAATGTCACAAACTGTAGAGCAACAGAAGCTGGCGCTGCCACTGTGGACGTCCTTGGAGGCCAAAAACCTGTTCAGCCTGTAAAAAGTGAGACGGGGGGGAGTATGTGACACTGTCGGGTCGACCAAGCGTGACGCTCATTTCGCCAAGCAGAGAATAATTGGACAAAGTCTTCATGTAAATTTCCCCCCAGGCCACAGAATTTAAGGTGGGATCTGTGCATCCATGCAGATGACAGGTTGAGCTCGCGCTTTCACCGGAAAACAGGCGACGACCACGACGCCGGCGACGGAGAACTGGGCCAAAGGAAACCGAAGAGGTGACAGGAATTAAAGCGCCACATGTTCGGCTGAAAGAAAACAACAAACAGATCGAGCCGCTGCTCCGGGACAAGTGTCGGAGCGAATCTGTGCTCGGCCAGGAAACATCAGACGTCTGCGGCGCTGACAGGCAGAACAGAGGCGGACGACGATGACAACGATGACAACGATGGCGGCCATGACGGCCATGACGGCGCTGCCACACAGGAAAAGACGATGAAGGAGCTGTTGAATTAGATATGTGAGAGAAATGAAAGGGAATAATTAGGTGAATCGTCATAAAAGAGGCCACAGTTTGTTAAGAATCCTCAGCGCTAATGGAAAAATACAGTGATTGAAGCTGATTGTTTTCAGAGGCAAAGATGAGAGGGAAACAGGAAACAGGAAACAGGAAACAGGAAATGTTTGTGCTGCAGTTGATAATTCACTCTGTCAGAGAGGAGACAAGAGAGGAGACAAGAGAGGACACAAGAGAGGAGACAAGAGAGGACACAAGAGAGGAGACAAGAGGAGAGACAAGAGCGGACACAAGTGAGGACACAAGAGAGGACACAAGAGAGGAGACAAGAGAGGACACAAGAGAGGACACAAGAGAGGACACAAGAGACCAGCAGCTCCTGTGTCCCTGTGAGCTAAAATCACTGATTTTCTCTATGGACTTTGGTGTGGGAGAGTGAGTGGTTTACAAACTTCAGTAAATATGTAAATATGACGTAAATATTTTCTTAAGATATTGTGAACTGTATTTTAAGATTATATACCATATTTAAAGAGAAACTTAAAGAGAAAGAAAGAAAGAAAGAACGATGTGTCGCTGTAAACTTCCCTCACATTAACAGGAGTCGTCCTCTAATCACACACAGGATACTGATCAATCCACTGAGTGACAGACTGATTACCTGTCACTTTCAGGTCGCAGCCTCATAAATTGCTGCTCCTTGTTAAAGATGATGGTGCGTTAAGCGTTCAGTCAGGAAAAATATGCTGGAGCGTGTCCTCCCCTCCTGCACACCATTACTGAGAAAACCTGTCTTTGAGGTCTTCATTTGTCTTCTGACAGGAAGTGGTGAAGGAAGGACAAAAGGGAAGTTAAAGTCGAAGGCAGTGGTCGCTCCGTTTCTCCCGTGTCTTTGAAGGAAAGAGATGTGCCGTTAATCGCTCGGCGCCGCAGTGAACTCATTAGAGCAACGACGGCAGAAATAAGGCGGACGTTTGGAGTTTCTGCTGCAAAAAAGGCCTGTTTTAACTCCACTGATTTTCCAGATAAGCTCCGTATCCAACAGTCAGTGACGGGAAGGTCACACGATAATGACGGCCTCGCGTTAGCGGGCCTCACTCCGCCTCCACCGCGCATTATCATACGACAACAAGCACACTCTGCGGACACAGAAACCACAGCAGCCGAGAAAACAGAGATGAAACACAACGTGACAGGGAACGAAGAACGAAACCAACCTCCGTCTGTCTGTCAGTCCAGAGGAGGACGACAAAGGACGAGGACAGAGTCTGACATTAGCTTCTGGACCGGAGCTGCAGGACACGCTCATAATTAGAGTAAACAATGCCTGGACGTCTGAGGAGGACGGAGACAAAAGACGAGGATGAAGAAAATGAGGCGGTGGGGTTTCTGACGTCTGAACGTCTGCAGCTCATTTGTTTCTGAGACAAAGACCATCAACAATCCTTCACCTCTGGGGTTTTAGGCCACAAATGGTGAACGCTTTGTACTTAGCTAACACTGCTCTAGTCCCGGTGTCCACTCATAGCTGTGGTACACTACCGTGTCTTGCCCAAGGACACGAACCCACAACCTTCAAGTTAAAAGACGACGCACTCTACCACTGAGCTACTGTTGGCCCCAAACAGACTTCCAGGAGAGGAGGAGGAACAAGAGAGGAGGGCGTGGTCTGACAGAGGTGGGCGTGGTCTGACAGGTCAGAACACTTTGAGAAGGAGTCAGGGAATTTAGTAGGTCACAAGGACGTAGGAGTCATGTTAAGTTTTTAAGAGTCATATTAAGGATGTAGGGGTCATATTAAGGGTGTAGGAGTCATAGAAGTATGAAGGAGTCATCAAAGTGTGTAGGTCACAAGGCAGTAGGAGTCATATTAAGGGTGTAGGAGTCATATTAAGGGTGTAGGAGTCATATTAAGGATGTAGGGGTTATATTAAGGGTGTAGGAGTCATAGAAGTGTGTAGGTCAGAAGGCAGTAGGAGTCATATTAAGGATGTAGGAGTCATATTAAGGATGTAGGAGTCTTGTTAAGGCAGTAGGAGTCATATTAAGGATGTAGGAGTCATATTAAGGATGTAGGAGTCTTGTTAAGGCAGTAGGAGTCATATTAAGGCTGTAGGGGTCATATTAAGGGTGTAGGAGTCATAGAAGTGTGTAGGTCAGAAGGCAGTAGGAGTCATATTAAGGATGTAGGAGTCTAGTTAAGGCAGTAGGAGTCATATTAAGGGTGTAGGAGTCTTGTTAAGGCAGTAGGAGTCATATTAAGGGTGTAGGGGTCATAGAAGTGTGTAGGTCAGAAGGCAGTAGGAGTCATATTAAGGATGTAGGAGTCTTGTTAAGGCAGTAGGAGTCATATTAAGGGTGTAGAAGTCATAGAAATGTGAAGGAGTCATAGAAGTGTGTAGGTCACAAGGCAGTAGGAGTCATATTAAGGCAGTAGGAGTCATATTAAGGCAGGAGTCGTCATATTAAGGATGTAGGAGTCTTGTTAAGGCAGTAGGAGTCATAAGGAGACACATTATGTCTAATATCATTGTAATAGTAATAAAAGCAGTGATCTGTTTACTGTTACAGAACAATACAAGTGTAACAGATAAATAATGATGTTGTGAACATGTTCAGGTTCTGTGTCTTTCTTTGCTTGTCTTCAATTTTCCAAAGGGGAAATAGACATTTTTCATTTGAGCCAAAAATATTCAGTCTCCTGACTTCACCCACGGAAAACACTTAAGTTCACCTGCTGTGATCATTTAGTGTTTTCTCTCCGAGGACTTCCTGTTTCTGGAAAAACCTGCCTCGACATGCTGCAGGGTTCAGAGCCAGCTCTCATTTATTCTTTAGTTTTGAAACAGAAAAAAAAAAAACACTTCAGTGTATCTGGTTTTTATTTAATTTATTTGTTTCCTTTAAAAAGAAGAGTGGTGAGCTTGGTGTTGTGTGGAAGTGGAGGGAACAGATGGATGGGGACTAAAGGAAGAGAAGGTGGGAGTCCTGAGTCATCGAGCTGCAACGTTCATGTAAACACGGGAAACAACAGAGCGAGGGATTACACAGGGAAGTCCAAAAAAAGAAGAAAAACAGAGGGATGATTTTGCAGCAGATGGAGGCGCAGAGGAAACGGCTGAGATGATGAAGTGAGAGGAGAAAATATGAAGACGCTCAAAGTTGGGAACATTAAAAGTGACTCTGATAATTTATTTCTGGAGTCTCACACTGTTTTTCTTAGTTTGTCACCTTTAAACGTATAGTTTACTGTGGGGGTTTTTATAGTGTGGTTGTATGAGATTCTTATATGTTATTCTAGACTAACTTGGTTTATAAAGGAAGTAGGAAGAAGCCAAAGTCAACTTATGGCTCTTAATGTTAAAAAAGACAGGAAGTGATGCTATGTAAGACCAGTTGAGTGTAGAGAGAAGATTGAAGATTGTAAACCACTCACTCTCCCACACCAAAGTCCATAGAAAAAATCACTGATTTTAGCTCCAGGGACACAAGAGCTGCTGATCTACTGCTGCCTCCATCAGTAAGTTCAAATGTCTTATTTTGTAAAATTCTGTGTTTGAAAACCTTTGTTCAGATTGACCTCAGTGACACAAAGTGACCACACGAGGCAGCAGTAGACCAGCAGCTCCTGTGTCCTTGTGAGCTTGAGCTAAAATCGCTGATTTTCTCTATGGACTTTGGTGTGGGAGAGTGAGTGGTTTACAAACTTCACTTTCCTGTTGGAAAAGTCTGTCTAACAGTGAGATAAACATGTTGTTAAGACTTAAATGTATGTAAATTTTATTAAATACAAAATGCTCAACTAGCAGGAAACTGAAGTTTGTAAACCACTCACTCTCCCACACCAAAGTCCATAGGGAAAATCAGTGATTTTACATCACAGGGACACAGGAGTTGTTGATCCACTGCTGCCTCCATCAGTAACTTCAAATCTCTTATTTTGTCACTTCGGCACATGAAAGTCTTAATTTAGATTTACTTCAGTGACACAAAGTGACCACACGAGGCAGCAGTAGACCAGCAGCTCTTGTGTCCCTGTGAGCTAAAATCGCTGATTTTCTCTATGGACTTTGGTGTGGGAGAGTGAGTGGTTTACAAACTTACGTTTCTTGATGGAAAAGTCTGTCTAACATATACATATTTTATTAACTGAGGCTTTTGCTAAGTGGCTACCATCTTGTTTTTTTAAGGGCCACCATGAATATTTTGCCGATCGTCAGTTGACGTCTCTGCTCGTCCTTCATCTTCATCTTTCCTCTCGACCGCTGATTGATCATTTCTGTTTATCTTCCTGTCAATGATCTACCGCTTCCACATTCATCATGTGTCTGCGTATTAAATTATCCGCTCTGGTTTTATGTTCCTCGCCATCGGATCCGTTCAGAGGCGACACTTAATATCGGTGTGTCATCAATACTTAATGTGATCAAATCGAAACATCATCATCATCGTCGTCGTCAAGCTTATGTGACTTACCCTTACTTAATTTAACTTCCTGTTTTTGTCCTTCCTTTTCTGTCTCACCTTATAGAACGTTCTGGACGTCGCATATTTGTTTACACGTCCACCATGTTGGCAGGAAAAGCTCCTGAAAAATGTTGCTGTCACTTTAAATCCACAGAGATGGAGCAAAACAAAGTCATTACTGAGTAGGTCTGAGCATTATACTGCCCCCCGGTGGTCTTCACCAGAAACAGCCATTAACGTTCTGATAAAATAAAAGCACGTAAAAATGAACAAGATATTTAAGTGACATTAGTATCCGGATTCACAGCTTCCTGGTTTTTAGTTAAGGGAAACCTTATTTTGTCAAATAAAATAAAGGTTTTATTAATGCCAGTGTGTTCTGAATTGCATAAAAGCACTTTAACATCAGTAAGAAGCCATTTTAAGTTACTCTGCCCTTGTCACGTGTGTAACCTACAGGTGAGTGCTGGTACAATCCTAATTTAATGTCAAACAAATGACAAATAATCCCCAAACAAAGCAAAGCAAACGGCACCAGGAAGTAAAAACCAAAAAGGAAACACGGGAGAGTCAAAGAGTGACAGCGAAGAAAAAGAAAAGAGTGAGTGTTTCACACCCAAGAGGAAGGAAGAGACAACGAGACACAGGTGAAGCTGATCGCGCGGGGCAGCTTAACTACAGGGTGTTTCAAAACAAAACAGGAAGTGTCAAAGTAAAACAGGAAATCCACAAAAACACAACACTAGTGACTATGGGACAAAAATAAAACTAATCAAATCAGGGAAATAACAATGCACATAAATCAGAAGACCACCAGGAGGGGAAAGTAGTCCTCATGGAGACCAAAACCTGGTCCTAATGAGGCAGAACCTCATTTCTGAGGAACCTGTTAAGTTTAGGACTAAGATTGTGGTTATGGTTAGGGTTAAAGGTGAGGTTTTGTTTAGTCTGTTCAAATGAATGGATGTTAATGCAATGACTCCTGTGTGTGTGTGTGTGTGTGTGTGTAGCTGGTCTTCCTCATGTTGTGGGGACCTAAATGTGTCTCCACACTCACATTATGGGGACTTGTCTTCCTTATGTTTTAAAGTTAGGCTGAGGTTAGGGTTAGGTTAAGGTTAGGGTCAGGGGTCAGGGTTAGGAACGTGTGTGTGTGTGTGTGTGACAGATAGTATACATACACACATAAATGAAACTGAAAGTGAACATCTGCTGCTGGTGTATGTATGAACTATCACTGTGAGTGTTTGTGTGTGTGAATGAGGTAGGGAGTGTGTGTTTACAGTGTATACGTGTGTGTGTGTGTGTGTGTGTGTGTGTGTGTGTGTTGGAGCGTCACATTGCATTTCAGTGATAAGTGGTGATGAGTGAGCGCAGAGAGAGAGAGGGAGGGAGGATGGAGTGTGACATTCAGCCAGCGGCTTAGTGGTGACGATGGCGGCAGCGGCAGTGGTGAGTGGGGGAGGGGAGGGGTGGCATCATCCACTATACGCCCCCCCCCCTCCCACACACACTACTCCACCCCCCCCCCACTCTCCATTTATGAGTGGAAAAATGAGAGCACCTGCACGGTGGCTGACTCTGCCTGATGCCTCACAACCCGACGCCGTCAGCGCCGCCGCCGCTGCTGCCGCCGTTGTGACAGCTCGGGGGTGGGGTTGGGGGGGGGGTCTTGGTTAAAAATCAAATCCGTCATCAGACACACTTCTCAGCACTGGAATTGAACACCTCGCCTCTTGCAGATTGCGAGAATCTAACCCCATTTGGATGAAGGCGTTCACCTGCTTCCCGCACCAATGCCGCCGCCGCCGCTAACTGCTGACAGCCCAAAGACTGGAGCACCCAGGCGTGTTAGTGCTCCACCCTGTGGATAACAGGGTTAAACGGGCGGCCTGGTTACACGGTGGCGGCGACGGCATCTGTATCGTCTGCGCTCCAGCAAACAGAAGAACAGACCTGAGACCAGGAGCCATTTTCTAACGAAGATTAGCTGCAACGACGCGCAACAAACTCAGTGATGTAAAGAAATGAAATAAGTTAAAAACTTTTTTTTTTTTTTGTTCGCTTTGTTAAGTTGACTTTGAATTTGGATCTTTTCTTCTTCTTCTTTTAGTGAAATAAAAACTTTTGCTTGACGTGAAATGAGCTGCCGGTGTCTGACAATATGTGCAGTAGCGTGGAACTTCATTTCTTTAACCCTCGTTTGTGGAGGGAAACTTCACTGCTTCACCACGACCTGACACACACACATGCAGCATTCTTAGTGAGGACTCTCATAGACATTAACCTAAACCTAGTTTTAAGACCATGATCACACGTTTATAAAATTAAATCGGAAAAACACCAGATCTGCATAAAACTGCAAAACAATGCTGTTGAGCGCTGTCATGACCATGTCAAACCTCTAGGGGGCAGTGTAACAGGAAGCGTAGAGCCATGCTAGTGAATCACAATCCTCCCTGTTGGGAACCTAAAAGTTTTGTGTGGACAAAATGACAAAAACTTAGAGCCTGACGTTTTTCTGTAAACGTCTACATTTTTCGCTAACGTTACCTGGAAAAGTTTTCCAAGTTTCCCCTTTAAGTGCAACTGATGATGCGCAACGGACGTTAAGGAGTGGGCTAATATTTTAGTGGAACATGTCTGTGAAGATTCTCATTCATCTAGGTCATGGTATCCAAAAGTGTAGTAAAAAAGGCAACTGGACTTAGTTGAATTTCTTGAAGACGTTTCGTCTCTCATCCAAGAGGCTTCTTCAGTTCTGTTTGACTGGTGGAGAGTCTGGGACTTATAAACTCTGTCAGGTTCTTGGTCCATGGGGTGTGGTTTGGACAGGAAGGGGGTGTGAGTCGTTAAGACATCAAGGGTCGTTGGATATTGTCTTTTGTCTGATTTAGTTTCACCTGAGTCATCAACTGTATTTGACCTCAGGTGTGAATGTGTGTGAAACCTCCTGGGGAGGGAGTCCAGAACAGCACTGTAGGTGGCTGAGAGCTGGTGTCTTAGACCACCTCCCCTGTTCAAGGTTGGTTTCTCCAGTTTGGCAAAGATGGCTTCTTTTACTCCTCTTTCAAACCATCTGTCCTCCCTGGCCAAAATCTGAACATTACTGTCCTGGAACGAATGTCCTGTCTGGTGTAAGTGTAGATAGACTGCTGAGTCCTGTCCTGAGTGGAAGTTGTGACACTTTGTGAATATATAGTCAATTTGACAGACATACAAACAACATCTGCTTGTTATTGTTATTGTTATTATTATTATTATTATTATTATTAGCAAGCTTGACATTGCATTAGAATAAAAATTTTATTACCATCATAATGCTATAACCCAACCACTAGAGGGCAACATTAAATGTACATCTACTGCTGGTCCCAAGCACTTGGACAAAACCAGCATACCCGAGTGAAACCTTAGCCAAATCGATCTCATCTACTGCTGCTGTCTGCTGACAACTGTCATGACCATGATAAACCTCTAGGTGGCAGTGTAACAGGAAGCATAGAGCATGCTAGCTACTCACAGACCTAAAATTCAATTATCCCCCAAAACACACAAAATTACAAAACTAGACAGGACAGACATTTTCAGGATGAGACGTTTTTAGATTTTCACGTGCACGAAAAAGACAAAAACATATTAAAACAGCCTGACTATTTTCTGTAAACGTTTTTCAAATCTATATTGTATGTTTTCTTGGTTAACGTTACCTTAAAGATCCGAGTTTACCACTTCAAGCGCAACTGATCGGTCGTTAAGGAGTGGGCTAATATTTTAGCGGAAGTTGTGCCGTCTCGTGAACATATAGTCAACATTTGAACATGAACGTGAACATTTGACAGACATAACAACATCATCTCCTTGTTACCAAAGTTGTTATTGTTAGTAAGCTGGACGTCGTTACCTAAAAAAGTCCAACTTTCCCCATAACGACAACTGATGGGAAGGTAAGGAGCTAGCTAATATTTTAGCGGAAGTTGTAAGCGACACTCTGTGTATATACTGTATATAGTCAAATTGACGGACATGAAAACAACAACATCTACTTATTATCACATTGTTATTGTTATTACCAAGGTGGAACTTGCGTTAGAAACAATTACTATCACCCAACCTCTAGAAGGCAGCATCAAGTTTACTTCTAGTGCCGGGAAACGGCTTAAAAGCTTCGCCAAATTAAATATGTGGATCCCAGAAAACAGTGCGGCCATATTGAATCGACCATCGTCGGTGCTGTGGAGCAAAAGGTCGGCCGAAGACAAAGGGAGGACATGAGGACAGTTGGTGTTACGGGACAGCACACAAGGGAGAGGACAATATGGAGGCAGGTGATCTGCTGTAGCGCCCCCTAAAGGGAGAGGCTGGAAGAAGAAGGAAAAAGACCACTGGATCCATCATCCTGTTCTGTTAAGTTCTTTTGGTTTCTTTATTACCTCCACCAATGAACTTCCTGTCCACAGTTTTTGACGTTTGATCAGTGTGAATTTTCGGTGATGGGTAGGTGATCACCCAGGTATGTTCCCATTCAGTTTTGCTAAGAATATACCCGCTGACTTTTTTAAGAAATGCCCATTTCTTTCAACAGAGAAAACTGTTATTACGTATTCTGGATGTGGTGGCCATTTTAAATGTAAAATGGTTTAGCCGCATCTAACGAGTTGATATCTCTGTCGGAACTGATGGGATTGGAACAGAATTCAGAATGGGTATACTGGATCAGACACTCTACCACCAGACTAAGTCACAGATTATGGATTATATAATTACGCGGATACATTTCGGATTCGGTGTAGATTTGAATAGAACATGGTTCAGTCCCCTTGAACATGTTCAGATGTGTATATCTCAGTGACAGTGACACACACACACACAGTCACACACTGTGGGTTTGAGTGTCTCTCTGGACGGCGAGTGCAGGTGTAGAACAGCTGGATGGGGTTTAGTGCAGCTACATCTGATGGAGCTCTGCTGATACTGTTATGCATCACTCGCCCCAACGCTCCCAATTAAAGCCTCGGGGCAGATTGGCATGCCGCTCCACAGAGACTGACCTTTGCACGACAGAGCTTTTGACTCTCATTAGCCAACCACGAAGCTCGCACTAAACACAATCCAGCATTGATTCTGGAGATCATTTGTTATCTGGGGAGGAAGACACTCGTTCTTCACCATGACAGCAGCTTTGTCCGGGATTTTCTGTAGCGTTTCGGGTCTGAGAAGCTGTGATTTACATTGAATTACAGTTTATATATAAGCCCTTGCATTGTTGCTTTTTGTATGTTGAGTTACACTTGACTGTGACTGATTTCATGATTCTCCACATTATTCAAGAGTGGTTGTACGAGTTACTGATGCAAAGTCAGAGCTGACCAAGCTGTGAGCGCCCCCTGCTGCTGCACTCTATGTCAGCTTAAGTCTACGATACCTTCAGAACATGTCCGCATCTTCATCTCACAGCCAGACTTTTCCAACAGGAAACTAAAGTTTGTAAACCACTCACTCTCCCACACCAAAGTCCATAGAGAAAAACAGTGATTTTAGCTCACGGGGACACAGGAGCTGCTGGTCTACTGCTGCCTCGTGTGGTCACTTTGTGTCACTGATTTAAGTATAAATGAAGGATTTTAAATGCCGAATTGACAAAATAAGATATTTGAACTTAGTGATAAAGGCAGCAGTGGATCAACAACTCCTGTGTCTCTGTGAGCTAAAATCACTGATTTTCTCTATGGACTTTGGTATAGTGTGTTGAAAAACATATTTTAGCCTCTTAATAAAAGACTCAGCTGATAAAAAGTTTTAAATCAGTTTAAATCTACAATATCTTCAGAACATGCTCATGTCTTTATCTCACTGTCAGACAGACTTTTCCAACAAGAAACTGAAGTTTGTAAACCACTCACTCTCCCACACCAAAGCCCATAGAGAAAAATCAGTAAAAATGTCTTATTTTGTCACTTCAGCATTTGAAAATCTTAATTCAGATTTACCTCAGTGACACAAAGTGACCACACGAGGCAGCAGTAGACCAGCAGCTCCTGTGTCCCTGTGAGCTAAAATCATTGATTTTCTCTATGGACTTTGGTGTGGGAGAGTGAGTGGTTTACAAACTTCACTCTCCTGGAGCCCACACACACACACACACCGTTGATTACTTGCTGATTAGATTTAATAATTAATGAGCATTATACCATTATATTTTCTTTCTTTTCAGCACCTCCTTCCTCCTCGTCCTCCTCATCCTCTTTTCCTCCCCGATGATTCCTCGGGTTTTACACTTTATTTTTTTCGTCACATCTACACTGATAAAGTTTTATTTTCTGATTTTTGCCTCAGGCAGAGTCACAGGAACAATGCTCGCTGACCTGCAGATTATCCGCTTCATTTCATCTCCAGCTTTATTTATACTTACAAGCACAGGAATGAATATTAAAAGCACCAAAAATCTCACACACATAAGAACTCGCAGCTTTTCATACAGAACAAGAACCACAGCAGTGAAAGAGACGGAAAAAATCAATCGTCTCAATACAGATACGGTTTTATTTAAAAAATGGATGAGTTCAGGGAGCAAGAGGCTACAAGGAAAATAAAAGTTGGATTAGACGCCGCATTAAAGTGCGATTAGATGTACAGTAAAAAAAAAAAAAAAAAGAATAGATCTGATCGGACATTTTATAAAAACAAATCAAAGTGGTGAATTCTTCTCTCACAGAGTTGCTTCTTTGGAAAACACTTTGGACCTTATGAAGAAAAGTACTAAAAAAGCTTCTTCCTATTATTATTCTTATTTTCACACACTTTAAAAACACAGTTCTGATTCAGAAATGAAGATATTCTACGATCTTTTTGTAGCATAGCAAATGATGTTTGTTGAATCGGTCGCTGTGGCAACACTGTCACCGGGAGTTTAAATGATCATAACATGAGATTTTAACATAATTTAGCCACGACAGTAGCAGCTACTAGCTGTCCTGGGCGACAAGTTCTTAATGGACACTTCCTTTTATTCCTTCCTTTTTGCCTGAGCATGTTTTACCATGTTTTAATGTATGTAAAACATCTTTAAAAGGGGCTATATAAGCTATAGTAGCAACAGTAGCAGCAGTAAGTGGTGGTTAGCAGCAGCAGTAGCAGCTGCTTGCTACAGTAGCAGCTAACAACTATAGTGGCAGTTAGTCACATTAGCTATGAGCAGTTATTTTAATTACAGCTACAGTTGCAGCTAATGTGGTAATTAGCAGCTACAGTAGCAGCTATTAACTAATATGACCATTAGCAGCTACAGCAGCAGCTAGCAGCTATACTGCCAGTTAGAAGCTACAGCAGCAGCTAATGTGGTGGTTAGCAGCTACAGTAGCATCTGCTTGTTACAGTAGCAACTGCTTGCTACAGTAGCAGCTAACAACTATAGTGGCAGTTAGCAGCTACAGTAGCAGCTAATGTGGTGGTTAGCAGCTACAGTAGCATCCGCTTGCTACAGTAGCAACTGCTTGCTAGAGTAGCGACAGCTACTAACTATACTATTGCTAACTATAGCGACAGCTAGCAGCTACAGTAGCAGCTAGCAGCTATACTGCCAGTTAGAAGCTACAGCAGCAGCTAATGTGGTGGTTAGCAGCTACAGTAGCATCTGCTTGTTACAGTAGCAACTGCTTGCTACAGTAGCAGCTAACAACTATAGTGGCAGTTAGCAGCTACAGTAGCAGCTAATGTGGTGGTTAGCAGCTACAGTAGCATCCGCTTGCTACAGTAGCAACTGCTTGCTACAGTAGCGACAGCTACTAACTATACTATTGCTAACTATAGCGACAGCTAGCAGCTACAGTAGCAGCTAACAACTATAGTGGCAGTTAGCAACTATAGTAGCAGCTACTAGGTAACGTGACATCGCATTAGCCATGAGCAGTTAATTTGTCAGTTAGCAGCTACCAGCTACAGTAGCAGCTAGTAGCTAATGTGACATCACCCACAACAACCATGTTGATTTTCTGAAACAGGAAGTTCACACACACGTCACCTGATATCAGCCTCCAATTGGCTGAAAGCAGCTGTCAACGACCTGTTAATGACACTCATTTTATCAGAGATTTACATTCAAACAAGACGCAGCGTCGCCCCCTGGTGGTTATTCACACATCCAGAAGAAAGACAGTCCTCTTTCATTCACTGTTGTCTTTTTTTCCTCACTATAAAGCTTGATTTTTGCTCTATAATTTAAAATAAATAAGACCAACCATGGTTCAGTCTCCATCCTGTAGGGGTCAGTGTGTTTTATTTTATTTTGAAGCAGAGCCTCGAGTCAGTGAACGGTGAAGTCGTGATCATTTAGACGACACTTTTCATCCAAAAAGTAATAAATCAACCACGTGGCGACCTCATTTCCTGTAACCTGACGAGTGGGAGGAAGCATAAAAAGAAAAACTGTCACTTAAATTCTTCTTCTTTTTCCTTGAATCTCAAAGGGATGAAGATGAGAGGAGGATGAGGAGGAGGAGGAGGAGGAGGACGAGGACGAGCGGTGACTCAGGCACGACGGCTCTCTCTCGCTGCTTTCATGTGTTAATATCATGTTAATTCACATCACTTTTTCCAAATTCTCTCAGAGTTCATCCACTTTAGTTTCATTTCACTGGTTCATGTGGTTAAACCTGTGACCCGCACACACACACACACACGCACACACGCACACACACACACACCAACGAATAAGTGCATGTGAATCAGATCAAAGTCCCAGTGGAGCGCTGAAACTGGATTAATCAGATTATCACAGAGTTAAGAGGTGATCATCAGATTAACTCAGAGAGAGAACTGAGCTCGCTCGTGCTTCTGGGGGTCAAAGGTGAAGGAAAGTGTTGTCGTCTTTAAGTGTTAAGTGTTTATTCACTTATTTCAGCAGCAACTTTGATCACAAGCTTGTTTTGTTTGTTTCTTGTCTGGTTTTAAACCTAATTCACTTTTTTTTTGTAAAAGTGTGTGTTTGTTTTAACTGGACAGTGTCGGCGACGTACGTCGTGATTAAACCGACGACTGCTGTAAATGAACAATAAAGTTTTATTTTTCACCTGACCTTACTTTAGGGTTTATCCACGTGGATTCTCTAGACCAGGGCTGCCAAACATGTGGCCTGTGGGCCAGAACCGGCCCCCCAGAGGGTCCAATCTGGCCCACATAATGAACTTGTGAAAGTTTCACATAATGATTAGAATCTAATCAGTATGTGAACGACTGTATTTTTCAGTTCCAGATACATGTGACAAATTGCTTAGTGCCTTTGCAGATCCACATTTGTAAATAATAAACTTAGGTATAATATTACACTTATTTTTCTCAAGAAATTTCAGGTTGTTCATAACATGTTTTGTAAAAAGATACTTTATTAAATGTAAATCAAAGGGAAACATTTGGATTTCTTGTTGTTTATAGGTTATTATGCTGTTACCTTACTGGTCTGACCCACTTGAGATCAAGTTGCAGTGTGTGTGGCCTCGTGTTACGAACCCAAAGCGTCGTACATAAGCCGGGCCTGTAGGTGGCGCTGTAACACTGCTAGAGAAGCGCACTAAAAATGGAGTAGAAGATGTGGAGCATGGAAGGTCAACAACAGAAGTTACATACTGCAGCTTTAAATCAGACTTCCTGAGGAGAAACGTCTGGAATGAAACCTGGAGGTCACGTGACAGGAGTCATTTTCTTCTCAAATCTGCTGCATCTGCATATCTGTCCTTGTCCTGTGTGTGTGTGTGTGTGTGTGTGGCTGGTCTTCCTCATGTTGTGGGGACCTAAATGTGTCTCCACACTCACATTATGGGGACTTGTCTTCCTTATGGGGACAAAAATCAAGTCCCCATAACGTAAATGACTCCATTTTAAGGTGAAGACATGTTTTAAAGTTAGGCTGAGGTTAGGGTTAGAGGTCAGGGTTAGGGTTAGGACACTAGTAATTATGGTTAAGGTTAGAGTAAGTCTGCAGGAAATGAATGGAAGTCAATGGAATGTCCTCTGAAGTCATGGAAACCAGGCTGTGTGTGTTCTTCATCAGTCTCCTCATCACCTCGCGTCTATAAATAAAAAACACATCACTATCTTCCCTGCGCTCGTCTCCGTGCAGGTCACTTGTTCCCGCAGGCCGACGTCTCACGAGGGACGACGGAGCAGAGACTCTCTGAACGCACGGCGTCACACAGGAGACATTTTGGTTCTGCCGGACTTTTTGACGACGAAGGACAAGACATTTCTGATGAGACGGCAAAAAAAAAAAGACGCTGAAGGACGCAACTGTCGATTCAAGGAGAAGAGGAGGACGACGACTGCAAAGTCGTAGAAAATTTTTACTTCACATTTACCCCAGAACATTTCTGGCACTTGTGTTTGTAAAAACTAATAAACAGGAAACAGTACGGCTGTGACACGATCACAGCGCCCCCTACACTTAATCAAAGACTCGGCTAATAAATTGTACGCCAGTTTAAGTCTATGATATCTTCAGAACGTCTTTACATCATTATCTCACTGCTAGACAGACTTTTCCAACAGGAAAGTGAAGTCTGTAAACCACTCACTCTCCCACACCAAAGTCCATAGAGAAAATCAGTGATTTTAAATCACAGGGACACAGGAGTTGTTGATCCACTGCTGCCTCCATCACTAAGTTCAAATGTCTTATTTTGCGTATTCGGCATATAAAATCCTTCATTCAGATTTACCTCAGTGACACAAAGTGACCACACGAGGCAGCAGTAGACCAGCAGCTCCTGTGTCCCTGTGAGCTAAAATCACTGGTTTTCTCTATGGACTTTGGTGTGGGAGAGTTTGTAAACCACTTTGTAAGTTTGTCCTATAGACAAGATTTTATTAGGTGAACCAAGGTTGATCTGTATATTGTTCTGTTGTTAGTATCCATGCCAACACTCATCAAACTGTGTGGATTTGTCAGAGGCAAAGAAGTTTTAGCTTTGCTGCTAAATACTGTATTTGGCCAAACGTACGTGGACATGTACAGTTTTTTAGCTTATTAATCTGCTCAGTGAAGTCAAACATTGATGAGTGTCGGGTGAGAACATCTTATTGGTGTTATTTTTTTAAATATACATCTACAGCTTTGTCTGACAAACCCATGTCTGCAAAAGAAAAGACAGGGACGCCAAGGCATGTGTCCATACAACACTAAATCTGCAGAAATTATCACATTAAATGTCTTTGTTCACGACGTCCAACACTGTAAAATGACCACGTTTGGTTTTCTCTAAACGCCGTCGAAGGAGGCGAGACGTTGGTGAAGAGCAGAGCAGTGACACGGGATGAAAGAAAGGAAACACGCGTGTGATTTATGACCTCATCGATGGCTGTTGACACGCAGCACACGCCCTCTTCAATTAGGAACCACTCGGCTGGAAAAGCAGGAAGGAGGGAGGACGTAAAAGGTCTTCAGCGGCAGCGAGAGAGACAAAGGTCCCCGAGGACAACCACCCACGTCCCTCACCATATGCTTTCACTTAGTCAATCATGTCGACACTTCTGGAACAATCTGCCAGTGACGACCCAGCGCCGAGTGCACTCGCCTTGACACTTCGCATCCGCCATCATCATTATCTCATAAACAAGATTTAATCTCATTGTTATCTGCTGGAGTTTCAGCAGAGGTGAACGGTGATGTTTGTTTTATGAGAGGGAAAATGTACGTTTTTGTTACTGTTTAAGAAAACAAATTGATTTTCTTCTTGATCCACTTCATTTAAAGACATCATTTATTTTGTTTACCTTCATCCTTAAAACAGCTGCATGTTTTTGAATCATCAGTGTCAAGTATTCATGTAAAATCTACGTCATATTAAGACTTCAGAACATGTTCACGTCTTTGTCTCACTGTTAGACAGACTTTTCAACAGGAAACTGATGTTTGAAAACCACTCACTCTCCCACACCAAAGTCCATAGAGAAAATCAGTGATTTTAGCTCACAGGGACACAGGAGCTGCTGGTCTGCTGCTGCCTCGATCTGTTGTAGACTTAAACTGACTAGATTTTTATTTGGCAAGTCTTATGTAACAAAAAACACAAGTTTCTCTCCTGTACCAAAGTCCATAGAGAAAATCAGTGATTTTAGCTCACAGGGACACAGGAGTTGTTGATCCACTGCTGCCTCCATCACTAAGTTCAAATGTCTTATTTTGTCACTTCAGTGATTAAAATCCTTTGTTCAAATTTACCTCAGTGACACAAAGTGACCACACGAGGCAGCAGTAGACCAGCAGCTCCTGTGTCCCTGTGAGCTAAAATCACTGATTTTCTCTATGGACTTTGGTGTGGGAGAGTGAAGAAAAAAGTGATTTTTGCTCATAAAATCTACGTAAGTTTAAGTCTACGGTATCTTAAGAATATGTTCACTCACTGTTAGACAGACTTTTCCAACAGGAAAGTGAAGTTTGTAAACCACTCACTCTCCCACACCAAAGCCCATAGAGAAAATCAGTGATTTTAG
>JAFBJR010000974.1:222804-235806 GCA_016785285.1 Brachirus orientalis | reverse complement strand
TAAAACATATCATGATGAATATGAAACTTTAAAGAAAAGATGAAAGTAGAAAGAAATTAAACACTTTCATTATGAATTTCAATTAAGAAATAAATAATACAAGTTAAAAAAAAACAGTCTGATTTAATGAGACACTGAGGTAAAATGGAAAGTCTTCAGTTTTTACTTTTTACTTCTCTCTACGCTGTTTTCAAACACAATTACTTCAATTTTATCCCAAGAAAATACAAAAACGTACATATTATCTATTAAACATAATTAATTAATTATACTAACATATAACTTTGTTATTTTACTTCATCGAAGTTGCTGTAGAAGCGTGTGGATGTTGAACAGAAGGGGCCCCAGTATGGAGCCTTGAGGAGCACCACATGTGATTTCTGTTCACTCAGATGTGACTATGATGCACAGCTAAGTTCATGTCTGTTTATTGTTAAATGTATGTCACCATTTTTAATGATATAAGTGTCATCACGATCTTTGGTAATTTTTATTCCAGTATGTTTTGCAAACTTTCCCTCTGTGTTTGAATGTTTGTTTAATGCCGTTTTTAGTCATTAAAACAGGTTTTTACATGTACAGTACATAAAATGTAAGGTAAAAAAAAAAAAGATAATTTCAGAGATGGTTGTTTGAGCATTTGAAGATGTTTTGTCATCTTGCCTTGAATATTATTTTAATATTTTTATATAATGTTAATCAATTTTTAAGGTGACAAAAGTTGTTTATTTTTAGTTTTGGGACTTTTTAGAGCTTTTCGTATCGTACACCTGATCTGTTGTGTGCTAACACTTTATCACGGAAACGTTTGAATTGGGACCGGGCTCAGACCAGAGGTAGTGGATTCAGGGCAGATCTCAGAGCACACTGAGACATGTAATTATCTTCAGTTTCTGCATGTCCACACAAATTCTGACTTTTATGATCTCATTTAGAGATTAGGGCTGAGGAATGAGTTTAGGGACGGCTGTCTGCTGTGGGGAGGAGGTGTCAGTCAAGCAATTCAACTATGTCTCATAGCGGGAACTGAAGTTTGTAAACCACTCACTCTCCCACACCAAAGTCCATAGAGAAAATCAGTGATTTTACATCACAGCACACAGGAGTTGTTGATCCACTGCTGCCTCCATCACTAAGTTCAAATATGTTATTTTGTGAGTTTGGCTTTCGAAATAGTTAATTTAGACTTAACTTAGTGACACAAAGTGACCACACGAGGCAGCAGTAGACCAGCAGCTCCTGTGTCCCTGTGAGCTAAAATCACTGATTTTCTCTATGGACTTTGGTGTGGGAGAGTGAGTGATGGAGTGCCGTTGCTGCACCAGGTGTAATCACTGCTGACGTATGACCCTGAGATGATGGAGCGCGTGGATGTTTCTGGTGTTTCCTCAGTGACAGATGGCTCCATCTGCCTCCCTTTACTATTTTCAGGAAAAGGTTAAACAACATCACTGAAAATAGACCCAACCATCTGTTCAAGAGCAGCGTCTGATGAGCAGATACGTGCAGTACGTTTCTCTTCAACACACTGAAAGTACGAGGTCACTGGGGGTCACGTCAGGGAAATACAGCTCTCTGATTGGCTGTTAGCTGCGGTGGAAAGTTGTGGAACTCAACTCAAACTTAGTAGTACAATACTGTTGACCTGACTACAGTGTGTCGTTCTTCGTAATTTTGTAGATTGGAAAAAAAATTGATTTCAAAAACTTTGATTCCCATGTGAAATGCTTTTTATTCATTGTTTCAAAAAAGGGATAGTTCAGGGGTTTTTAGGTGTGGTTGCCTGAGATACTGACACATAATTAAAGCTGACTACGCTGTGTGTGCCCCCTGCTGCTGAGAACCAGCCACAAACATGGACGCTCACTCTCAGTGAAAACATGGATGCCAGTGGGGACATGAGGAAAAAGCTGATTTTAGCCACTTAAAAATAGATTCAGCTTATAAAATCTATGTCAGCTTAAGTCTACAGTATCTTCAGAACATGTTCACGTCTTTATCTCACTGTTAGACGGACTTTTCCAACAGGAAACTGAAGATTGTAAACCACTCACTCTCCCACACCAAAGTCCATAGAGAAAATCAGTGATTTTACATCACAGCACACAGGAGTTGTTGATCCACTGCTGCCTCCATCACTAAGTTCAAATATGTTATTTTGTGAGTTTGGCTTTTGAAATTGTTAATTGACACTTAAATCAGTGACACAAAGTGACCACACGAGGCAGCAGTAGACCAGCAGCTCCTGTGTCCCTGTGAGCTAAAATCACTGATTTTCTCTATGGACTTTGGTGTGGGAGAGCGAGTGGTTCACAAACTTCACTTTCCTGTTGGAAAAGTCTGTCTAACAGTGAGATAAAGACATAACAGATAACGAAGTAGCTTCAGAAATGTTTTCCTGGACGTGATTAGTAAACGAGATCCAGAAGGTCAGGGCAGAGACGAACTGTATACCTGCAGGAGGAGGCGGAGGTCAGCTGACACCAGGTCACTGTCTGCTCTGCAACACCTGCGACCAGAACACAGGAATGGTGTTTCTGTTGACCTTTGACCCGGTTGGTCAGTCCAAGTTACAGTACGCTGCTGTCAGGAGGAAAACAAAACGCTGGCACGACGACAAAGTTTCAGAGCAACTGACACAAAAAGAGATTATGTTTGTTTCTGTCTCACTACGTTGGTGTTGGCTGACTCTGAGAGAACCGGTGTGTGTGTGATTAGCTGTTAGCAAACAGCCTGGGTAAATATGATGAGAGGAAGCCTCACATTAACTCACTGTTGAGCAGTTTGTACAATTTCTGTGAACAAACACGAGGTTCAAACACTCTGACAACTGAAACCAGCTAAGACCGATCCAAGTCCTCCACAGGAAGTGGACGCCCCCCTTTAATGAGACCATGTGACCCCAAAAATTATTTGTATATTTTAATGGGGGAAAAAAAAACACACAAGCTACAAATTAAATTGAGCTAAAGGCATTTTTTGTTGAAAACTGCTTTATATTTAAAATTCTCCTTTCATTTCCCACGTCAGTGAATGCAGCACAACACTGGTTTTCTCTGTTTTCTGTTTTCAGATTTCAGATTCAGATTCTTTATGTCGCTGTTAGACAGACTTTTCCAACAGGAAAGTGAAGTTTGTAAACCACTCACTCTCCCACACCAAAGTCCATAGAGAAAATCAGTGATTTTAGCTCACAGGGACACAGGAGCTGCTGGTCTACTGCTGATTTTCTCTGTGGACTTTTCTTCTATGGAGCTGGTTAATAACATGACAAAAACTTACCTAAGGATGCAGCAGTGTGTGTTTCCTACAAATATGTTTTTAAAACCTGGAACTGTTACTTTAAAGTCTCCAGAAGGGGGGGGGGGGACACTAAAAATGACTCACTTTAAAGCGGTTTTGGATTATTTTATGTACCTGAAGGCGCATCTGTGTCTCTGGAGTTTAATACACTTCACATAAAAACGGTGACTGCTGATGCGAGAGCTGCATCAGTGCTGGACTGTGGGACAATAACCAGTTTTTATATGTTATATGGGAGAAAAGAGAGAGACTAGTGTGCGTTGCAGTGATTAAAAAAAAGGGGTGCATCCTCTGGAGAGCCAGAGCAGTGTCATGAAAGTTTACTGCAAGTCAATGACTTTAACCTGGAGGCGGAGCCACATGGAAATACACTGTATCTCAATATAAAAACACCTGAAATGTCCCTTTAATGTCATAATAATCCACAAAAAAACAACTTTATCAGTAATACGTGACTTAAAATCTGTGTCAGCGGCATCCACACGCTTTTGGGTCTCTTTGTCCACCCGTCCGTCCGTCCTAGTATAAAGTATGTTAATATCCGTCACTGCTCCTTCATTATTCAGATTTCAGCCACTGCTGAATAATCAGATTATGTCTGATGAACACACTGAATTATTCAGGAGCCTGTGATTGGTCCTGGGGACGGCCACCGGGAGGCGACGATGAGTAGGAGGAGGAGGAGACGGGGAAACATGGATTCCCGTGGTGCTAAAGGTCCTCACCTCCTGAGAGGGATTCTTCCTCACTCATTACTGATTTTTCAGTTCAACGACTGAGTTAACGAGCACATGACAACAAGCAAGCGAGGAAGAGAGAGAGAGAGAGCGGCGGTGGCGGCCATGACGGCAGGAAGCCTGATGACACCCCGTCAATGCGACCTGCTGCGAGCGAGGACAAGCGTTGACTAACTGAGGGGGAGGAGACGGCAGCATTTGAAGTGCGGACCCTCCTAGACTTAAAGCCTTCCCTGGACACTTACCCTAACCCTAACTATCACAACTAACTGCCTAACCCTAACCAAACCCCAATTCTAACCCTAACCCTAAAACCAGGTCTTAACCCCCCAAAATGCCTGTGAAAGTTGTGAGGACCAGACAAAACGTCCTCACTTTCCCAAAATGTCCTCATTATGGAGTGTACGATGTTTGGTCCTCACGAAGGTGCGAAAACAAGAACACGCACACACACACGTGCCGCGGTTCATCAGTGTTTGTACAGAAAATTAACGTAAACGCTCCGATAAAATGTAGAGAAGCAACGTTTTCACCATTTTGGTGTCCGTTTAACGACATACTGCACATAAAGACAGAGTTGGTGTAGTTGGTCCTGCTCTACAGCGCTCCTCCTGGGTATCAGCGGTACTGCAGCTCTTCTTTCTGTTCCTCATATTTACTCTACACGTGGAATTTTTATTGTGTGAAGACGAGGAATGTTGAGTTTTTTTTTTTACAGTTATGTAAGAAAATGTTTTTTTAACATAACTTTAAAAAAACAAACAAATAATGTTTCTATAACTTTGCAACATTTACATTTCATTAAATTTTTTGTTAAAGTACATCATTTTGTGAGATTACATTTTGGATCATTTTTTATGTATGTAGTTTTTTGTAGCTTTACGGTTTATAACACTTTTTATTTACTTGTAGTTGATTACAGGTTTTAGAACATTTTATTATGTACATAGTTTTCTTGTAGCTTTACAATTTTCAGTTTTGTGTTTTTGTTACTACATTCTGTAAAAAAAAAAATGTAAGTGGGTAATTTTGTAACTTAACATTTTCTCAAATGTTTATGTTGTGTACATAATCATTTGTAACTTTACAACATTTTCTGTCATGTACATGTTTGTGTTATAGCAAATTCTGTGATGTAAATTATGTTCTGCTTTTTTGAAACCTGTTTTGGTAACATTATATTTTGTGGCACAACATTCGGTGCACATACTTTTGGCATTGTGTAACAATGTACAATACTTTGCAACCATTTTTGTCGACAAAGGTAAAA
Source organism: Brachirus orientalis (assembly GCA_016785285.1). Classification (NCBI taxonomy): domain Eukaryota; kingdom Metazoa; phylum Chordata; class Actinopteri; order Pleuronectiformes; family Soleidae; genus Brachirus; species Brachirus orientalis. The sequence goes on along the minus strand of JAFBJR010000974.1, from coordinate 230,496 downwards.
GTAGTTCTTTGTAATGTGAACAGCACTATGTGGCATTTTCTGAAACATTGTCTTTTGCAGCTTTACTGTGTTTAATTGAGACATTACATCGCTCTGTTTTTCTGTCTGTAGCAGAGAAAACAGATGGTTTAATTCCGTGTTCTCATCTCTCTGTGGCGGACGTTGTTACCTTAAATCATCTGTTTTTAATGAGGAGTGAAAGAGAAAAACACTGTGTGTAACATCGACACCATCAGTCGGTGTCATGGAGTTCATCGTCATCATCATCGTCATCATCACTTCACTTTTCAGTACCTGTGTGAGCAGAGGACAAAGGACTCGGGCTAATAGCCCTTGCTAATTTGCTAATGGTGTCTTCTTCCTGTGGCCCATTAGATCTTCATCATCATCATCAGCAGCAGCAGCAGCAGCAGCAGCAGCTAATGTTATGAAAAAGGCACATTTACTCACAGAGGAAAAAATCACAGAGCAGATCCACCACAACACAGAGCTTTGATTTTTATTTGACATAATGTTAATTATTGTGGCGCTTTGTGTTTTTTCTAAAAATGTCGAGGGATCTGTATCAATGTTTCACACGCAACGATTCAGACTTTATGGATTCAGTTTCATCAGCTCGTCAGGAAAAGACAAAACACACACATACGTGCTGTGCTCCACATCCTGACAGGATGTTAAAGGGATAGTTGAGTTTTTATCTCACTGTTAGACAGACTTTTCCAACAGGAAAGTGAAGTTTGTAAACCACTCACTCTCCCACACCAAAGTCCATAGAGAAAATCAGTGATTTTAGCTCACAGGGACACAGGAGCTGCTGGTCTACTGCTGCCTCGTGTGGTCACTTTGTGTCACTGACGTAAATCGTTCGGAAGAATTTTTAATGCCGAATTGACAAAATAAGACATTTGAACTTAGTGATGGAGGCAGCAGCAGACCAGCAGCTCCTGTGTCCATGTGAACTAAAATCACTGATTTTCTCTATGGACTTTGGTGTGGGAGAGTGAGTGGTTTACAAACTTCACTTTCCTGTTGGAAAGGTCTGTCTAACAGTGAGATAAAGACGTGAACGTGTTCTTAAGATATCGTACACTTAAACCCACTTGAAGAAACCTGTAATACTTTGTAAATGACAGGAAATATTCGTCGAAACATTGGTTGCAAATAATGGGGATTTAAAAAAGACAACAAAATAAATCCTGTTTATTTTTGTATCAAAAATCACAGGTTTGATTTAATCTCATCAGCCTGTGATGATGTGAATCAGACGACTGCATTTCTGTGATCTGTCGATAAGAGGATTACGTGTGCTTTTCTTTTAAACACAACCTATTTTTTTTCCTTAATATTTTTGAGGAAGTGACTCTTTGATAAGCTTTTTGTAAATAAAATTTGTTTTCAATGCCTTTCAAACTGCCGCAGACAGACAGGCAGACAGACAGAGAGACATCTGTCCACTCCCACGTCACACGGTGTCTCGTTAGCTTCTCACCGTATCAAAGCCACTGCAAAAAGAAAGAAAAAAAAGAAAAGCCTAATTAGATCTAAATTAGCGTCATTCTCTTCACTCAACATTATGGATTGAGGATGAGGGACTAATTACACCACTATTAATGCAGAGAGAGGTTAATGATGGAGGAATTTGTCACCGACGGACGCGGTCGACGCCCCCCCCCCCCACCGTCCCTCAGTTTCTGCCGAGGCGAGCGGGTTTTCCTTCTGTTCATGATCAATGTAATGTAAACAAGGGTCTAAAGTTTTGTAGCACGTTTTTACGTTTCACCACTGGAAACATTTATTTATTTATTTATTCGTTTATTTGATTGGGACAACGCGTGCTAATGAACAGACATGACAAAATGCATGAATGTAAACACACCGGATTGTAGCCAAAAGGCTCATTTCCATCCGTAGTCCCACGGGTCGGGGTCACAAGGGTCAAAAATACATCAGTAACAGCAATAAAAGTTACACTAAACAATGATCAGACCCCAAACTCACCAGCTGCACAATCATGCAGATTACATCCATCCATCCATCCATCCATCCATCCATCCATCCATCGTCTACCTCAGTGGGGGTTGTTTTTATCATTTAAGTTTTTATTGAATTTTCATGGACATATGAACATATCCATATGTACAGCGTTTGCACAAGTATTCGTTTGGTTTTTGGTGTGACATCTTATCACATGTGGGGATAAAAACAGTCAATAAAATAAAATAAAATAAAAGGGCTCTGCTACATTTGAAGTCTTGTTCCAGAGTTTCAATCGGTCTTTGTATAGATAGATAGATAGATAGATAGATAGATAGATAGATAGAAGTTAGAGTTAAAAAGAACAACCACGACATATTAAGATAGCAAAATAAAAACACAATACAATATAAAATGTATAAATAAGTGGTATTGAGCAATATTAAAAATGTGCAAATAAGCAGCATTGATAGTAGTGAGAGTTTTAACAGTTACTGTACAGGGTGATGGCATGTGGCAGGAAAGATTTGCTGTATCGGTGTCTTCGACAGCGGAGCAGGAGCAGCCTGAGAACTCTAAAGAACTCTTTATAGTTCCAAAAAGAGTTTCCCAACGGCTTGTCCCCTCTTCTGTAGAACCACGCAGTCTACAAAGCAGAGACTCATAGGATGCAGTCCTTCAAACTAAGAGACACAACAGTTTTCCAATTTCTTAAGATACTGTAACTCTGGAAGCTCTAACCAAGCACATCATAATAACCGAAAATATTCTTTTGGACACATTTGGTATTTGAGGTTCTGTCCCCTAGTACAACACAAAGCGGGATTGAGAGGGATCACTGAACCAGACCGTTTGGTCAGAAAGTCCACAATTTTTACCCAGAATGGAATCACTAATGCACACTCCCATATATAATGCAGAACAGTTCCCAGTTCTGTTTTACATTTCCAACACTTACTGTCATCCATCAGTTTAATTTTATGTAATCTTACAGGAGTATGGTAACATCTGTGTAAAATCTTGCATCCTGTCAAGATGTTCAGCCATTTCTCCTGTGTAATGTTTGTCCCCAGATCCCTCTGCCACAACAACAACTTCACATCAGTGGATTCTACCTCAGTGGGTATTAAACATTTTATATCAAGTTCCACCTGAGAAAATACTGAGCTCTGAAGAAACACCATTTTCATACCTTTCACATATACTTCACACACTGGTATAGTGAAACTAGATTAAGATGGAGCAAGAGATAAGGTGACTCTATTTATTATTATTATTTTATCTAATTATTGAAATTGCTCCCTTTATTGTGGTTATTATTATTATTATTTATTATATATTTTCTGACATTTTTGAGGGCCTAAATATGCTCAAAAACTCATGAATGATGTCCATGACTATGTCCATGTCCATGTCCATGTCCATGACTTTGTCCATGACTATGTCCATGACCATGTCCATGTCCATGTCCATGTCCATGTCCATGTCCATGTCCATGACTATGTCCATGTCCATGTCCATGTCCATGACTTTGTCCATAACTATGTCCATGACCATGACCATGACCATGACCATGACCATGTCCATGTCCATGACTTTGTCCATGTCCGTGTCCGTGTCCATGTCCATGTCCATGTCCATGACTTTGTCCATGTCCGTGTCCATGTCCATGTCCATGTCCATGACTTTGTCCATAACTATGTCCATGACCATGACCATGACCATGACCATGACCANNNTCCGTGTCCGTGTCCGTGTCCGTGTCCGTGTCCGTGTCCGTGTCCATGTCCATGTCCATGTCCATGACTTTGTCCATGTCCATGTCCGTGTCCGTGTCCGTGTCCATGTCCATGTCCATGTCCATGTCCATGTCTATGTCCATGACTATATCCATGACCATGACCATGACCATGACCATGTCCATGACTTGTCCATGTCCATAACCATGACCATGCCCGTGTCCATGTCCATGTCCATGTCCATGACTATATCCATGACCATGACCATGACCATGACCATGACCATGACCATGACCATGACCATGTCCATGACTATGTCCATGTCCATAACCATGACCATGCCCGTGTCCGTGTCCGTGTCCGTGTCCGTGTCCGTCTCCGTCTCCGTCTCCGTCTCCGTGTCCGTGTCCGTCTCCATGTCCATGTCGGTCAGAGTCCGTCCCCTCACTCGGTCACACAGTCGTTTCCTCTTCCTCGCTTCTGTTTCTCCAACTCTACCATGACCATGACCATGACCATGACCATGTCCATGACTATGTCCATGTCCATAACCATGACCATGCCCGTGTCCGTGTCCGTGTCCGTATCCGTGTCCGTGTCCGTCTCCGTCTCCGTCTCTGTCTCCGTCTCCGTGTCCGTGTCCGTGTCCGTGTCCGTGTCCGTCTCCATGTCCATGTCGGTCAGAGTCCGTCCCCTCACTCGGTCACACAGTCGTTTCCTCTTCCTCGCTTCTGTTTCTCCAACTCTACCATGATGAATGTATAATAATGTTAGAACTGCCTTGTTCCTTTCGGCAGTACCTGACTAAGGTTGGTGTGTTTGTGTCTCTGGGTCAGTGGTCCTGATCTTTTAAGGCTGGTTATTCCACCAGCAGACAGTAGGGGGCAGTGGAAACAGCTCACAGTCTCCCGCAACAAGACATTTAACCATCACACGACTCTTAAATTAGGGTAGGAATCCTGCATAATTCTGCTTAAATTAGAACATTTCTTCATAAAAGAGTCATTCAGGTAAAGAAGTCTGAAACTTTACTAAAAGTTTTTTTTTACAGCGTACACACAGATTCTCTGTCATGTGACTACAGTATATGTGACCCCACAGTGCTATTATTAGTGTGGTGGTGTTGCGTCTCCACGGTAACAGGCTCTGCCTGACAGATGCTAACAATTTGTCGCCGGCTCCCGCCAACCTTGTAAGGTGACGGCGAGGCGCGGGGGCTCGGTGTTACGCGGCGCGGCTCGGACCGCTGGTGATAATTAGTCTCTGCAGCGGCGCCGCTATGACTGGGCACACATGTTCCAGCTGTCACAGGTGCATTCTGGGAAAAGATGCACTTCGCTGACAGCAATGACAGCGCCATCTGGAGCTGTCCGTACCACGGGACGCCGACACCACGGTGACAAGCTGCGAGCGGAACCCAGAGAGAGACAGAATGCATGTGTGCACGTGTTTTTCTGTCCTCGTGGGGACTAATAAACATTCAAATCTGTCTTCAAGGGACATTTTGACTTGTGGGGACATTTTGTGTGGTACCCAAGAGGTTAAAGGGCTTTTTTCAGGGTTAGAAGTAGGTTTTGGTTAGGGTTTAGTTTTAGTTGTAGTTGTTTAGTTGTAATGGTTCTGGTAAGGTTTATGGAATGCATTATTAGATTAGGTTTGCCCACAGAGATAGACAAACAAGTTTGTTTGTGTGTCAGCAGGAAAACATGTTACACTGTCAGAAAATGTATGTTTCACACAAATTCTGCCATGACTGTGTATAAACAGAAAGTAAAATATTATAAAAATATAAAATGTGCACATGAAAACGAGTCTAGGTGAATCTGTCAATGTTTCTTTTTATCGTATGGTGTTTTTGAAGAACTGAAATGTTATTTTTTGGGTCTCAGACTGGGAAGACTTGAAAACACCACCTTTGCTATGTTGTGAAAATGATGATGTCATAGCTCCGCCTCTCTCTCTTGTCCTCTTGTGTTTGGGGTTGTTTTGATTGTCCTTTTTTTTTCTTCATTCTGTCTGTTTCTGCCATTGTTTACACTGTGAGGTTATTCAAATAAAACAGGGGGGTGTGAAAATCAAATGACCTGCAGGGGGCAGGTCTAGAGGGGAAAAAAAATGCTGTTATAAGTTTAGAAATTATCATTTCACAAAATCCTAATATTTCGCAATGTAGAAGTAAAGCAATAAATATATATTTATGATGCAGAATAAATCTGTTATTACATAAATCACAAATTAAGTCGATAATAATGTTGATAACTACATTAAAACACCAAACAAGCTCATATATGTAACTTAATATTGAGTGTAATACTTTTAATTACAACTAAATATTTTATTATTACTATTATAAAAAATTTTACTAGCAAATTCACTTTGTTGCCAGTTGCATTTGAAAAAAGAGGAGGTCACAGGTCATGTTGTCATTGTAACATTAGTCACTAATTGACACCACTGAAATAAAGTTTTATTTAAAAAAAATGTGTACAGTTAGCACATGCTCAAACTCCTCTTCTCCAGTTTTGGTGTATCATTGCTACAGCGCCATTTACAGACCTGACATATGTACTACAGCGTTGTACACATAGGGTAAGTGTTTTAGGAAAACATTCTCAAAATGACAAAGAAAAAGTTTGTTTATGTTTCATTCTGTTTCCATGTGGATTGGGCCTTAAAAAAAAAGGAGTTTAAAAGTGTCGGCCCTAGAATTGAGCCTTGTGGGACACCACAGCTCAGTTTATAGTGTTTAGATCAATATTCATCAATGCTTTCATCAAAATTATGGTGACCCTTTTGACCTTTCTCCAAACTCCACCACCATTCAGAGGCATGAAATTATAAAATGTATAATTTTAAATTAAATAATAATAACAGTTAAAAAAAAAAAACATAAAACAGGATCTTCAGTGGGAATGTAAAAACAGCTACAGTCTTTGTTTCTGTAGGAACATGATGGACGTGACGCTACTGCAACACTATGTGTGTGTGTGTGTGTGGCTGGTCTTCCTCATGTTGTGGGGACCTAAATGTGTCTCCACACTCACATTATGGGGACTTGTCTTCCTTATGGGGACAAAAATCAAGTCCCCATAACGTAAATGACTCCATTTTAAGGTGAAGACATGTTTTAAAGTTAGGCTGAGGTTAGGGTTAGGTTAAGGTTAGGGTCAAGGTTAGGGTTAGGACACTAGTAATTATGGTTAAGGTTAGAGTAAGTCTGCAGGAAATGAATGGAAGTCAATGGAATGTCCTCTGTAGTCATGGAAACCAGTGTGTGTGTGTGTGTGGGGGGGGGAGATGAAACAGCAGTGCAGATGAAACACTCTGTGTGTGTGTGTGTGTGTGTGTGTGTGTGTGTGTGTGTGCTGTGGGGGATGGAGGAAGGTGTTGCCTGCTCCACTGAGCCTCCCTGTGGGCCATTCGCTGTGGAAGCTTCACTTCACTCACATACATGCAGATCAAACGATGCATTGATCTCTGGGTTGTCAGTACATACACACACACACACACGCACACGCACACACACACCACTTCTACCAACACTTCCATTCTCTCCACCGGAGAATGTGACAAACATTGAAAAACCAAACGTTAATTATGATCACGACGAGTGTCCCTAATCAACAAGTGAGATTTTTTTTGCCAGAATTGAATTGAATTTTTAACTTAGACGGGAGTTAGCATGACAATTACCACACACGTGGCTCAAGAAAAGAGCCATTAACTGTTTAAATCAAGTGACACAGGAGTGAGTGAGTGAGTGAGTGAGTGAGTGAGTGAGTGAGTGAGTGAGTATGAGGGAGGGAGTGAGTGTGAGAGAGTGAGTGTGACGGAGTGAGTGAGTGTGAGAGAGTGAGTGTGAGGGAGTGTGACGGAGTGAGTGTGAGAGAGTGAGTGTGACTGAGTGAGTGAGTGTGACTGAGTGAGTGAGTGTGACTGAGTGAGTGAGTGTCAGGGAGTGAGTGTCAGGGAGTGAGTG